>OU015495.1:172771457-173018957 GCA_907164885.2 Dolomedes plantarius | reverse complement strand
GCAGCTCCAGTACTATCCGGTGCTAGTTCTTAGGGGCCCAAAGTTTACGTGGCAGAATTGCTGGTTGACTTACTGTTCGTGAGTATTGAAAAATATATTGTTCTTGAAAGCTGTATTTATATATCTGTACGAGTAGTACGTATGAATCTTGTTGTTAAAAGCAAAGCCTACATGTGCAAGAATATTCAATAAACATTGTTTCATGTATAAACTGTGTTTGTATCAAATTCATTTAGAGTGCCACTTCAAATTATATACACCCAAGTCTGGGTAGAAGTGAGCTATTTACTCTATAATGTTAATAATCAAATTTGATATCTTAACAAAGATACTTTGGCAAAACCTTCCCTCCAGGCCTATCTACCGTCTTTGGCGAATTTGTGTTTACCGTATAATGGTGACGTTCAGAAATCAACGAGGATCGAAAGAGAGAAAGATTGGTTGGTTGAAAGCACTACAGACATCTATTGCTACTCGAGGGAGAAATAGACATGATTTACTAATTAAAATTGAATAGTTTATTAGCCCTTATTGCATTACGAAAACGTATCATTAAATCCTTGTGTGACTATCATGTGCATCACATGACGTTTTCACTAGGTTGCCGTTATGAAGAATCATCTCCTTCATGCCACTGTCTGAGACGTTGCAAAGCTTTATATAGCGAGTAAGTGTTTTGAAACTTTCTTGTATCGTCACTGCGATGTTTCATAGAAGCATGACATTTTAGTTTCAAATGGACTTATATGTGATTTGGCACTTTCGTCACAGTTAGGATGTTACGTTTGAAACATGGTGTAGCATGAAGTGACATTTCTCATGATGCTTATTTTATGGGTCGTTGCAATATTTTAGAAATAGCACAGGTCATAACACTATTTAAGAACTACTGTAGCAAGTGCTAAAGTAATCTCTGGACTATTCCACTGCTGTGGCAAAATTCTACTGTAGTGTCACAGGAACAGAGAAGGAGGCTGGATGCACAGTAATACAAGGGAAGCAAAATACTGAGGGAGAATGCTGAATTTGCTTTCGAATTTTACGAACTGAAATAAATATTCAGTACTTTCTAGTGAAAATTTTAATGTTTTCCTAATCCCATATCTGAGATATTTCGAGTTTCTGAAACAATATTTCGAGAAGAGGTAACATCGAAAAAGTTCCCCAGTCTACTGGAAAGTTATAAAATCCGGTCTAATGAGGAAAAAAGCCTAAATATTTCTTGAAAACAGACTATCGCTAAACATATAAACATAACTTTTAAACATCTTTTGGTTTATATTCAAAGTATATCTTCCTATATCTAAGACTATTCGGATGTTAATTTCGAGGTATTTATATTTAGATGTTTTACTCGTCATAGATTTTTAAAAAGTACATAAATTAAAATATTATGGGTAACTAAGACAGGATTTATGTGCGCCAAATAGTCTACCCTACAACTTTATAAATGCGACGGCATCTTTTGTTAGATAACTTCTCCCAGCGTTGTAAAACTCTGCCCTCATATTTCTCGCAGAGGAGATCCATTGAGCAAATGAATCTTTAAAAACAGCTCACACCACAAGTTTCTTTTTTTTTTTTTCTCGTTTTACCGCCACCTCTCCAATCAATACTTTCCACTCCCGCACCGCGATTCCTTGTAACCGCGATTATAGCGGCGCGAACCGATAATCTCTTCTCGCGTGCCCTTATTAATTAGGGCTGACTGGGGTAATGCGAGAAGACAATGTCCCGGAGGACTGGGCGGAGGGCCCTTTCATCGCACGATGGGCCCTCTCATTATAGGGGCCGCCGACGCGCCTCATTACTCGAAGGGGAGGGGGCCCTAGCGCAGGTCTCATTCGATGTACTCTGGTGTCAAGAGAGAACACTTCGTTAGTGTTGGATAACTCTGGTAATGGTGGAGGATTTAATTCCTCGCCGACATGGTCCGATGTTAGGAGAAAATTAAGGACTTTTGTTTGGTCAAATAAGTTTGCCTTTCAAACTTCCTTAAAGAAACAGGTCTGGCATGCAAAAATGACTTTTGGAAGTGCGTAAATATTTTTATAATAATTACTTTTAGTTAATAGTTTTAGTTCTCGATGATGTGATCCGTAATATAGGAAAAATTCCTGATACAGACCATGCGATGCCAAATAATTAAAATTTTGAGTTTCTTTCTAAAAAAATTTCGAAAATACGAAAAATTTTAAATAAATGGTTTAATTTCTTTAATCACTGAAAAAAAAGTGGCTGGTTCAAATACTAACACTATTCTCAGAATTAAATCTGTTTTGTTGATTATTCTGTGTGCCACCTAGTATACAAACACACACACACACACACATATATACATATATATGGTTCCCCGTATAAAGGGCTTAAATCAAAAATAGTGATTTAAATATACCAAGTTATTGGCTTTTATACCAATTGCAGAACAATAATTTCGACTTGAGTCTTTTGTACAAAGAAATGTACTTTTGTATACAAAATTGAGAGACTTAAGCCTTTTATACAAGTCAAAAGATTTTTTTAATCAATATTAACAAATATCTGAAAATCCCTTTACTGAAGCCCTTTGTGTCGGGCACAATATATATATATATATATATATATATATATATATATATATATATATATATATATATATATAATTTATTCTTATGGATTGTTCGGTGTATAAGTATGTTTATTAGTTAGATCATACTTATCAGAAACAATCCATTGTTTTTTAGACAGCATCGACAACGCTGATGAAGAGATGCTGTCTAATACCTTTTATATTCTTTTCTTTTCATGTTTTTGTTTTACGCTGCATAGTGTAATATGTCTTATGCTGGATTTTCACTATCAACTCTTTCTTATATATATATATATATATATATATATATATATATATATATATATATATATATACCTTTGGTTCAGTTTTATATTACTACTTTCTTGTGTTTTGATATGATTACATATCTGAAATGACCGAGGTGAGGCTTACGAATTGTAACTCTTAGCAGACGAGGAAACTCATTCAGGATTGAATGGTCTATGCTTAATGTCTCTGACATTTTGATAACAGCTTGTTAAACAAAGACTATGTTGGTCCAAATTTTATCTGAATTCGTGCTTCCTGTTTTTTTTCTTTATCATTCTTTCCCAGATATACGACAGAGGCATCATTTTTTTCTGTTATGATTACGCTATACCACGGATTTTCACACATTTTTGTTAAATTTCTGTGCTATTTATTTCCTCCCTTAACTCTTTTAGCATTTAAGATCTTAATTGCTTTACGCAATCAAGTTCAATGCTTATGATGTTAGTAAATCGCGGAAGACTGTAAATAAAGCAATCATCCCAGTCTGGAGTCATTTAATGACTTTTTACGTCTTCTTTAGAGAAATTAAAAAATAAGTATCTTTGACTGTTTAACTAACCACATTCCTTAAATTTCACTAACCATTTCACCACTTTCTAACTGTCTACTGAACAGTTGTACAACACAACCAAAATGCTCTGAATTTTAAACCTAGCGATGGTCAGGAATAATGGTGAAAATAGAAGGAAAGTGCTAATACAGTCGAACCTCTATATATCGAACTTCCACATATCGAAATTTTCTATATATCGAACTTCTATATATCGAGCAAATCTCCATGTTTATTGCATAGAAAAATTGTTTCTATATATCGAAAAAATCTCTATATATCGAAATTTTTCTCAAGACAAATTGGGAGATTTTATTCCACTTTAGAATAAAATCTCCCAATTTTGGGCATTTGAAACAATACGTCGTGGACTTCAATTCGCGGAAAATGTCCCTGATTAAGTTTTTAGTGGACTGAATAAATACAACATTTCTTTGAACTTTCCGCAAAACTGGCTGTTCAGCAAGATATTCGTAGTTTTTTTTTTTAAAAGAATGTAACTGTGATCATTGTAACCATTGTCTGGATAATTGTTTTATTAAAGATATGTAGTACTCAATAAATCTTTCATATTAATTTATTTTTTAGTTATTAACTTTCATTTAATGGGATTCGCTTATAAATTAGAAATGGAGTTACGTATACGAAAATTAGCTTTAATTTTTTAGGAGAATTATGATAAAACTAAGCTCAATTCTATATATCGAAATTTCTATATATCGAATTTTTTTCCGGCAATTTGCTACTTCGATATATGGAGGTTCGACTGTATTTACCCTATCAGTCTGAGAGTAATACGCCGCTACCATGGTTCACAATCATGGCGTTGGATAAGAGTAATAAGTGGCCCTCTACGTGCCATGTCTAGCATATGAAGATTAGGTGATGTCTTTAAGGGTATAAAGAAAAGGATGAGAAATATATAATTAAAAAAATTAAGCTGTAGTTTATGTATATTAAGCAGTAGTTTCAAATGTAATGAAATATATTGCTGATATCAATGGAATAATTTTTTTTTACTATAACCACTAATCATTTCATTTTCCTTTCATATATATATAAAAAATCAAACAAGAATAATACGGGAATATATTCTCTTTTAGGAATCAATAGCATTTTCTCGAACCACACTGCACGTATAACTTACAAGGAAGGCGAATGCAATATTAATAAAACGTTTTCCCTGTGCAAATTTGTAATAATCCTTTAAAACTTGCAAAGAATTAATCTATATATATATAACAGTTCCGTAACTGACTGACTGACATACAACGCACAGACCAAACCGCTTGACCTAAAGGGCTGAAATTTTGCATGGCTATTCTCCTTATAGTATAGGGGTGCACTAAGAAAGATTTTTTAAAAATTCTTCATAGATTTTTTAAAAGGAAATTTTTAAGCTGTTTTAGTGACTTTTTTTAAGTTTGCATTTAAAATAATAATTTGAGGGTTATAAAATTTATATCACGAGAAAGATCATAAAAATTCATTTAAAATGAAATCTTTTTCGAATCTTTACCTCCATTTTCTGATTTTTGGTGAATTTTTAAGGATTAATTTTTAGAATTTAATTTATTAAATGCTGATCACGCGATTTCTTTTTCTGGTACTTTAAATAAATTTATCGTCACGTGATAACAACGAAATAGACAAAAAAAATATTTTTTTTCTTTCTAATGCAGCAGACGATTGGACATTATCCAAAAAAATATTAAAATACAGTAAAAGATATGTTCCTCAAACTGTACTATATTAACTGTACTATATTCTTTAGTATGTCCTGTTAGATTTAATTTGAATATTTTCATCTACATTATTTTGTCTTTAAAAATATCCCTTACGATTTTTTTATAAATATATGTATATATATTTTTTTTACATCAGTTGTATACATTGATTGTCTTATTTATCATAAATATATATATTTATTTTTTTTGGCATCAATTTCATACATTGACCATTGTATGTAATGTGAATGTACTCCGTAGCGAAGTGCGGGTTTTCAACTAGTATGTAATAAAAGCATACTGAAATATATATATATATATATACAGTAAAACCTCGTTTATTCGGACTAACTGGGACCAAAGGCTATCCGGATAATCTAGGTAATATGGGTAATAAGCAAAACACAATCCTTAACTAAGCAGACTTACCGTTTATTACGATAAAAGCACTATGTTTTGTGACAAAATTACATAGTACTGTTTACAAGACATTAAAAAATGCAAAAATTACTTTTCACATCATTTCTTAGCAAAGAATTGGTAAATCTAGTAAAGCTTTCTTAAACTCAACAAAAAGCATTTTATTACCATAATTTATTGTACAATCTATGCAGGAACTGTGCCTTGAAGCGAAGTAAAATGCAAATATTTGACGTACTTGTAGTTACGTTCTAGCTATCACAGTTAAAAATTATCTGATGAACATTAATTAAAAATAATTACAAGATAAAAAAAAACTTTTTATAAACCACGTTTTTAAATTTTCTGTTGAATCATATAAACTTGACAATTCTATGTATTAATAAATACTTAAAAAATTTTTTTTTTTGAGGAATTGTCCCATCAACTTGAAAGAAAATGGTCAAATGCGTGATAAAGAGAGCAATTATAAGAAATTTTAAAACATTTATTAATTGAATTACATATATGAGATTTTTACAAACATTAATACCCAGACTTCATAAACTGCTAACTTTTATAATTTTTTAAAAAATTTTCGCACAATATTTTTGTAAACAAACTAAATTCCAATGTATTCTGTTTTCAAAATCATCAAACGCCGTTACGCAAAAGTGCAAGCATTGAATTTGATCGAAGCGCCACCTTGCGGATTTTTTCCGAACTAATTTTCCATACAAACAAAATTAACTGAAAAGGAATTCAATTCTGCTTAAAGATGGCTAAAAGTACTAAAAGAATGCATTGTCATGGTGTTATGAGCTATTCTAAAAGTTTCAAATGTAGTCTAGTCGGGAAGTTAGTTAAAAATCTATTGCAAGATTTGTACTGGATAAGCGCACAAACAAGAAAACTAGTTAATAAAAACATGGTAATAATGTCTACAAATCTGTTCCGGATTATCCGGAGATCCGGATTAATGAGGGTCGGATAAACGAGGCTTTACTAACTATATATATATATATATATATATATATGTATATATATGTATATATATATATATATATTGTATATATTAATTCAATCATTTAGGAAATTTTATTTTATTATAAGAGTGATTGATAATTTTAGCTATTTAACCTAGACACCAAAGAACAATTATAAAGGATAATTTACTTTAAACTAAACTTTTTAAAGCTTTTATTTATTTATTTGTTTATTTTATAAAGACTTTAGCCAAGTTTCGTATAAATTGAATATGATGAGTCGAAACAATTAAAAATTTTAAAACTGAAAAGATATTTCTTGGAATGTGTTCGGAATTGGTTCACTCTGTATATTCTTTGTCTAAATCTTTTCATTCATTTGTGTTCTGAACTATTAAGTGACGTAGTTAGCCGTGAAGCCTTTTAAACCGTAAACAAGGCGTTAAAGAACGAGGAAAAAGGCAGGAAGAAGGAATTAAGATAAAATATAAGCCATGAGTGTGTCTATTTAACATGCCGCTATCACAGAAATGTCACAACCATTAATTATCAGCAGTGATAGTCCAATCAGATTTAGCAGCTATTTAATGAAACAAAGTTTCGAGTCTAATAACATCTTCTTGTGAAACAATTTACTTTGCTGAGAACCGAGGGACAATTCAGCTTCCGGAGGTGAAGTGATAATTACGTTTTAACTTTATAATGATTTTTCCTCCCGTTGTGATAGATTAATAGAGCAGAGTTTTCATGAGTTAGATGCGCACAAAAAAAAAAATAAAAATAAAAAAAAAATAATAATAATAATAAAATAAAAAAAATTTAAAAAAAAGAAGTTTAAGATCCTAATCACCAATTTCCAGTTTTAAACGCCATGAACAATCAAAAAGAGATGCATATTAACATGGCATAAAAATGCAATGTCTTTTATTCAGGAGACGTTATTAACCTTTAGCTTACGGGGCTCAATTTTCCGATTCCCTCTTTAGAACGGGAAATTGCATACCCCCCTTTGTAACAACGGCCTTTAGTGGGTTATATATATATATATATATATATATATATATATATATATATATATATATATATATATATACATATAAATATACATATATATCTATATAGATACACATGTGTATATATATATATATATATATATATATATTCATTCTTGAGCCCGTATTCTTGGGATACATGCTATCTCACCCCGTAACGAAAAGGTTAAGGGAACAAGAGACCTTCAAATTCGAATTTTTTAATTTTCAATTTTTAACTCTATATACAAAATGATAATCATTAAATTTCTATTTTTCTACATTGAAAACCCTTAGAATTCAAAATAAGGATTTTTTGGCCGAATAATGCCTGGTTTCAAAACAATTTTAAAAATGCTAACGTTTTTCAAATATCTTTATGCGCATTCTATATTTATTAAAATTCTTATATTTTGTATGGTAAGTTTATCACGTGTATATAAATATAAATGTGCATTTAATTTTTTTCTTGTATGAATCTAAAGTCTTAAATAATTTTTTCTCTATTCTGCCTGTTATTTTCTTATGTTTTACTTTATTTTATGGTCTATAAATTCGAAAAATGCTTTGATTTCAAAGAATTATGCACAGTTTTATGACAAACACTTCAGTTAATAATTCTGAGAAATTTGGAAGATATCAGAAGGAAATGAATACGCACGGAGCCTTTTGAAAAATTATAGCATTTATGAAGAATTTTTTGATAAACAGGTCTTATTCCTCCACAAAATACTTATTTGGGAATTCTAAGTATCTTCAATGCAGTAAAACAGAATATTAATTGTACTCATGGGGTATGTAGAGTAAAATATTGAAAATTAATGAAGAACGAGATTGAAAGTCCCTTATTCCTTTTAAAGTATAAAAATGTAAAAATCAGAAATGTAGCGAGAAAATAATTTCGGCGTGGAAGGGGATGCATATCTGAATAAAACACAATTAATGTCTGTTTTTGTTTCGACTTTTCATGTGTCATTAAAATTTATAAAAATTTGTGGGGAGGGGGTATTTTGTGGCTTCTCTTTTGCTTATGTCCTTGAGAAAATGTCAATTCATTATTTTAAAAATTTCTTACTAACTGATGTAACTTACGAAGATGTTTCAACTTTAGTATAAATATTTTAGCCTGTACTGCTCTAAGCTAAAATAAATTTAAATATATTTAAAATAAATGATCCGATCCTTGAAGGAAATGGGCGTCTAGGTTGGTGTCTAAGTTAAGACTTATTTTGTAAAAACAGGAAGTACGGTGAACAATGGAGCGGCTTCGTGTTTCGCATTTTGAAGCCAAATTTAAAATAAACTTCATGTTTTTATACGATTTTTCGATGTACGGCAGTTCTGCAAGGCTGGGCAGTCATAAAATTAAGAGAGTCTGGATTTTATTCGTAAGGACATTATTACAGATCTGTGCAGGCATGTTCTTTACTTTATAGGCAAAGTGAATACAGGGGTGTCAAACTCAAAGGCTACCTTGGGCCAAGCAAAGAAGGCTTAACTACAGGTGGGCCGCAAAAAAAAATCAATATTAATAGAAACGTAGGTTTATTTACCTAATTACAGTATATTCAACATAAATATATGCATTTTGTTTAATAATAGCAAAAAAAGAGTATCATTAAAAAAAACATTTTGCAAATTCTTCCTATCTTATTATAATTCTGCGTCGGTTATTTTATTATATATTATTGTGGGCCAATATATTGGCCGGGCCGCAAAAATGGGCCGCGAGTTTGACACCCCTGCTTTACAGTGTGTGGAAATACACACTGTAAGCTGTGATACACACTGTCAGCTAGATAACAGGGTGAAGATGATATTGAAATTTTATGATTAAGAACTATTCTTATAGAAATGGGCACTTCATGTGAGAAATTTTTCGAAATGAAGCGGGATTTGGTCTTACCTAATTTCCTTCGACTTTAAATTTCCTAAAAAGTAAGGGATTTAAAAGGAAAAGACAGGCGAAGACGGTAGCTAAGTCAAAAGAGTGTATCGTTTAAGACTTAAAACACAAAAATTATACACAAAAAAAAATTGATTTTGAGTCATTCAGTGGAGTCTGAATGGACTACCAATTGCGAGGATACAATAAGCGTGTTTTGAATATATATTTTTTTTTGGAGGGGGGGGGGGGGGCAACCCTTTCGTGTAGTGATGCCTTATATATGATGAAGGCATCGAAGCCTGATAAAGTTGCTAGTTCATCCAAAACTGAGTGAAGAAAGGTAGTACGAGGACTTATATATCTTTTTTACCCGTTCTAAGACAGTACAATCAGTATAACGTAGTGACGATACTGCCATTGTGCCGTCTTATAAGTGTATTTTGAAACTGTGTCGCAAAGTCTCTTAGTACTGGATGTACCACTTGCCCCATATTGCACTATACCAGTATTTTATTTTATATTCTACAGTTATTGTACAACTGACTCCATCTCTTTTTAAGAAGTGGTAGGGCGTTTAATTATCCCAATACGCAGGGGTAATAAAACGCCATAGCACTTTTCCCAATATATTGTAATAAAAGAAGACATTTCTTACGAATGACTGTTTTTGACTGCCGTTGTACTTAAAAGAACTATGATGCTACAGGGGAATGGCTGAATTAAAAAGGAGAGAAATGTGTTCTAAATTTTATTTTAATTACATCTTCTTTCTCTTTTTTCCTTATTATTCCTTCTGAAGTCTGAAATTAAAATTTATAATTATAAGAATTTGCAATTTTAGGGGAGTTCTCTTTGTTTATCTTGTACGGGAGAGAGTCTGTTCACTGGCTGGTTCTAGAGAAACTAAGAAAAGGAATTAACTTCAAACGAAATGTAAGAAAGACCCCTGGGAAAAAATTTCCCTATTATCTGCTATTTCGACTTCCTGTCGTATATTTCAAAATATGCAATTGTGTTAACTCATCATCTGCACGCAGCTCCGTCATAAATGGTTACTTAATTAACTTATTATTTTTTCCCAATGTTGGAAATTCGGAAATTTTTGTAAAAAAAATGCTATTAATAATTATATTTTTATTCTAAAAAAATCTCGTTTAAAAGATAAATTTGTCTCATACGTAAGAAGTTTTCTTACTTCTTTTGACTAACACGACGTTTTTGTCAAGAACTTTCTTTTGTACTTGTCTTCGGATTGCTAATTTTGTACTTGCCTCCGGATCAGATTAATTTACAAGCATCAGAAATCCATTACGTTTCTCGTCAGAACATTAGAATTTTTATATTTACAAAATATTTATTACTTTTTCCCTGGTGAGAAAAAGTATTAGAATTTTCTCATACATTCTATTGGATGAAAGGTGTTTTTTTAAATAATTTAATTTTGTTGCAAATAAAACGTATAGAGAATTTCAGCTCACTTCTACCCAGACTTGGGTGTATATAATTTGAAGTGGCACTCTATTTGAATTTGAAACAAACACAGTTTATACCTGAAGCAATGTTTATTGATTTCGTTGCACATATATAATTGGCTTTTACAGCAATAAGCATACGTACTACTTGTACGGAATATATATATTATCATTCAATAGAAATACACATTTCGAATACTCACAAACAGTAAGTCAAACCAGCAGTACTGCCACGTAAACTTCGGGCCTGCTAAGCGCTAGCTCAGGATAGTACTGGAGCTGCATACCTCGTAGCTCCCTATCGCTTATCTATCAACTTGAACAACCTTCTTCAACCCTAACCACCCTTTTTTAATTAATGACGCTGCATGGTATTTATACTAAGCGCGTATGCCGAAATTAGCATATCCCAAGTAGCTTCTTTAATTCATTCACTCAAAAGTTCGATTCTTGTGAATCGAATCTTGTGTATACCTTACAAACGTAGTACAGTCGGACCTCTAATTAACGAACCTCTATTTTACGAATTTCTCTATTTTGCGAACTTTTCCTTGGAACCAAGAACATTTTGCGAATTTCTTAGTAAAATAACCTCCAAATAGCGAAGTGCATTCTCTATTTAACGAACTTTTTCTTGTGATCCATTATTTTTTTCCTCCATATTTCTCAAAATATTTCTGAACATTTCAAACTTATTCTTTCTTTTAACACATTTAGCACATTAACTATCTTTAAACACATTCCGATGCGAATTACAGTTTGAAGAAAATACACCTGAAGGGTTTTTTAGTATATTGCACAGATGCGGGACGTATTATGAGAGAAAACATTTTTTCAAACAAAAAACTTAGACAAAATTAAGAGACTTTATCAGTAATCAAATTTAAGGACACATGAGGTAATGTATGCTTAAAATTGCTTGTTATAATAAATGCGATAATGTCATAAAAATTCATTAATTTTAATATACTTTTTTAATCGAAAATACGGTGTATTCCCGGACAATGTTTTGTTTTATTCCTGTTTTCCTTGCAGATTTCTGCTTGAGGAGTAAGATATATAAAAGAAATAGACATTAATTTACAAAATAAAGGTGTGATTAATTACTTTTATTAATAACATTTAGTGTTTATGAATTTAAAATATGTTTTGTGTAAGTTAAAGTGTTTTAAAAGGTGAATCTCTATTTAACGAATTTTCCATATAACGAACTTTTTTTCGGGATTTAGCGACTTCGTTAAATAGAGGTCCGACTGTATTTTAATTCACAGAGGGAGCAGAAATGAACACAGTAACTTTCTTCCTTATAACAGTCTCTTATCTTTTCTGTCACATTTGAAATGGAACAATATGTTGATAAAAATTTCGGGCAAAATGAAATAAAGCGTGCTGAATTTTCACCCTGTGGTCAAAAAAAGATATTTAGAAAAGAAAGATAAACCTTAGTTTCAGAAAGGTGTAAATGCAATAAACAATCAGAAAAATAAATCATATCACCAAGAAAAGTACAAAGGTGTATATAATTACGCTGCGTTGGTATTATTAATAAATACACAATAAAAAGATAAAAATTGTCATGTAGAGAAAAAAAAACTTTATTACATTTATTTTTAGCCATCCATCATTTGTTTAATAATTATCTAAGGTGTACAAATTTGTCTCATTTGAGGAAAATGAACCCACTCGTTGTGCTTTTAAATTTTTTTTTTGAGCCTCACAGAGAAACGGAATCGATTTTATCTTTTCTTTATCCACAATACGACGACCTAATTCATTCGCTAATTGCATGTAACTTAAAGAAATTTTTAAATTACTCTAATTATTTTGGCAACATTTTTGCGTCATAAATTGTGTTTATAAATTATTTTCCAAGCGGGTTTACCAATCCAGCTTCTTTCAATTTCGCCTGTCATTTGAAGAGGACGACTGCTTGTACGATTTTGTGTCCACTCTAGTTCCCCACCTTTTTGTATCAGAAGTCCCTCGCCAGCTGAGTAGAGTGTCTCTTGACGTCACTGCGCTGAAACAACGTTCATCATTTGCTTCTTCGATTAATTTATTTCCATTATATGCGAAGTCGAAAAAAAAAAAGGAAGAAAAGAGAGAGAATTATAGAGAATGGAGACCTCTATCTATATATTTCAAAAACCTTTCAAATCGGCTATTTATTTACTTTTTTTTTTTCTGCCTTCCGAAATCCCCTGAAGAGATTGTGCATTTCGAAAAAGATGAATTGAAACAAAAGACCGAGCCATTCGGCCCAGTCCCGCCATCTTTTTCTTGTTTCGTTTCATTATTCTGAAAGAGCCCGCGCGTAAAAGGGCTACGCACCGCTAATTCCGGAATATCTTTTCGAAGAGGTTTCGTACTCCAGAAAATCCGATGCAATAATTCCGGATCCGGGAAACGGGATTTCTAAAGTGTTCTCGAAACTTCCCCCCGGAATCGACGGTTCAAGCGGAACCAAATGTCAGACATCCAATCAGGCGTGCACCACCGGCATTAACGACCAATAGCGGGCCTGGCTCAAGGGCCTCCTCGAGTGGATTAGCGTAATACTTATGGCGGATTGGTTTTGCGGCATTTTCGAGTAGTAAGCACGGCTCCCGATTTCGGAATTTTTTTTTTTCTACTCTGTTTCATTTTTTGACTTTTGATGCCGTTTCGCAGCGCAACCTTTAAGTGGCTCCGTGGTAAAAATGCACAGTGAGGGAGAGAGACATAAAACCAGAGCAATTTGTTTCGATTTTATTTACGTGTTTGAAAAGGAAGATTTGTATTTATTCTGTTTTATTCACTTGTTCATTACCCCTTTTGACCCATATTTTTAGAAGACATGCCATCACCGTTCCGCATATTTTATATTTATCTGCAGCGTTTTTAACACTGCCATTATGCCAGGCTCCCCACTTAATACCGGGGCTTTGGGTTAATGGTTATTTTTAAAATGCAAACAACACGCCGCACGTGATATTTTGTTAACAGCTTTTTGCGTAACACTATTTCATTTCAGTTCATCAGTTTGACAGAGGAAAAAAAAAAAGTGCGAACTGTGAAATCGGCTGGAAACTTGTTTCTAGGGGCTTCATATGAATTTTCTTTCTCGGTGTAGACTTAAAATATCATTTGGGAAAAAGAATTATGTGCGTTATATAGGTTAGTTTTATGGTTAATTCACATTCGCTGATACTCTCAGATCGTTATTGGCGTGGGAATATATCAGGTATTTTTCTGCTGGAAAAAGTATTCAAAAGACATACAGATTAAAACCGGTGGTAGGTGAAGAAAAAAATGAAATTAGCTGCTTTTCCATCCCCCCCCCAAATTTATACGTTAGTACGAAAAAAGAAATATTTGGGCAAGAAGTATTTCATTTTAAAAAAAAAATCGATATTGTCTTTATGCATTCGTTAAACATCTTTAAATATAAATTATTCTCATTTTTTGTTCGTGAAAATGACTCACTGGACTTTCTTTTAGCATATCATCAATAGATCCACCACGCATTTTCGATCTAAAAAAAAAGGTAGGAATTATTTACTTATTTATTGCCTTCTATAAGTTCGTAATATTACACTTGTGCCTGTTTCCGTAGAATCTTGCCAATTCTTATGGCCTGTTTACATAGAATCCGTCAGCGTCAAAGTAAAATTTTTTGACCAATCATATACTAATCAATGAACCATTGAACCAATCAGCGCCAACGGAATCTTTAAAGCAGACGCCAACGGATTCTATGTGAACAGGCCTTTATTCATCTTAGGCTCGCAGTTGCTGAGATGTATCCAAGTTAAAAATATTCCGAATAAAACAATAGTGAATTAAAAAACAGTTGCCCATTAGAGAACTTGAAACAATAACAGAGTCGAGTCAATTTTTTTTTTCAGATATGTATAGTTTAATAAAAAGCGAATGATCTATTTTTGAGTTAAACACTTGTGATTGAGTCTTTAAAGCGAATGATCTATTTTTGAGTTAAAACACTTGTGATTGAGTCTGTCTTTGAATGACAGTTTTTGTCGTGGGATTAGATTATAGATCCATTATTTATAGATCCATTATTTGCATTTCACACTGTTGAAAGGACCTAAAGGTCACTTTTTCGTTTTTATCGTACTCAAGCCTCCCTTCTGAAGAAAAAACAACTCATTTTTATAAAACTCCCTAAAAATTGATCTACATAGATCTTTATAATCTCAGTCTATATATATCTACAGAAATTTTGCTTAACGATCTCAGTCACTGAGAAATACCATTCTTCAACCCATCTAGGGACTCTCTTATCAATCTTTACCATTTCTACAATTTGATATTACTTAAAACGAGGAAGAATTTTTTTAGATGTTAGAATCGAGTCTGGGAAGTATATTTTAAGGTCATAAGCTTATATGACGTAACTTAGAGTCTTCCTCTATATCTTCTCAACTGTTCTTTCTACTAAGTACTAAGAACTCTATCTTATTATGTTATCAAAATGCCAACGCAGCTTCACTGCATTTAATAGTGTATTATTTGTGAAAATTTAATTCTGAATCTACGTTTGCGTTACGCCTGGGCTTATATATACAAACACACACATACACACAGACAGAGTGAGAGATAGTTACACATATTTAACCAATTTTGTCATCTGATTAATTTATTTAGAATAGAGGACAATTTTTAATACGATGGAAGCAGAAATATAATAAATACATGCAACTAGTTACACTTTATTACATTATTCTTTCAAAACCTACTACAGCACATGCAGTAGAATTTTCTATCCCTGGCTCAAAATTTTGCATAATTTCAGAAAACTAATATTATTTGATCAAATGAGCGAAACGTTTAGCTGACGCAGAAAATATTCAGTATTGTATTATAAGTGATTGTACTTTAGTAAAAAATATGAGCGAGTAAGACTGTTTCCATGGATATTCATACATTCCTCTATGAGTTAAATGTCTAAATTACTTTAATATCTATCGAAAAAAATAACCTTGTTAAAACTGAGAGAAATAGTTTCTCATAAAATGGGAAGTAATTCATTCGGTTTCAAAATATACAGTCGAGCCCCGTTATAACGAACTTCAAGGGACCAAAGGTTTTGTTCGCTTTATCCGATGGTTCGCTATGTCCGAACCGTTAAGAAAAATGTTGAGTTCACAAAATGTATAACTCCCTAGTTGCAATGTGTATTCAATAATGCTGTATTAAAAAAATGATAAAATTTATTTAAAAAGATCATTAATGAATTAAATCGACTAAAATCGATTATATTAAACTGACACAATACTAATTAAATTACGTTCAATAGGAAAACGGCGGGAACAAAATTTTCGTTCGTTATATCCGTGAGTTCGTTATATACCGGGTCCGCTATAACGGGGTTCGACTGTAATGAACATTTTATTTATCTCTATTTGTATTTGAAATCATATTAATCCTAATGCATTAAGGCAATTCGTAAAGCCTCCAGATCACACCTTCATTGTCGTATAGTGAAAGTTAACTTCTGGAATTCCCCATTTTTACGTTTTCTCTAGTATCTCATGTTTCACAAATTGAGCCAATTTGGCGCGATTTCATGAAAGTGGCAACCATGCCTTGTTAACTATAACGCCAACGACGAAGTCGGCCATTTGAGAGTAGCCACGGTTTCGTTTTACTTCAAGGTGAAAGAGGCCATTTTCTTAAGGTCCGGTGGGGGCCATTACTAAAGGGCCCTCTGGATGATGATGGGGCCCCCTCTTCGCATCCTGTTTCTCGGGTCAGATGTGCTAAGATAATGGAGCCAGTAATTCGAACTTTCTCAACAGCGAGCGGTGAACTTAACTGGAAAAATATTCCGAAGTGTTTATTTTGAGAAAACACTTAGGAAAGTGTTAAGTTTATTCTGCTTAAGAAATAACACCGATGATCCTGGTCTGAAGAAGTTCTTCTTCCTTTCTGCGTCATTAATGACGGTCTAAAATTTAAAATTCATGATCTTTGTTTCAGAAAATGATGCGATAAAATTTTTTTAATTTGCATCTCGTTAAAAAGTGATAACGTATGATTTGGTTCATTTTAGCTTCAATGATCTAAAATAATTATTTTTTTTACCTCACCCACCCCTTTTCTTTGACTGGAGGGTGAAGAAAAAATATAACGAAATATAGGGCCCTTTAAAAAAATGCTATAAGGGTTATTGGCTTTCTGGGAAGCAGTAAACATATTATCAAATACTTTAATATATCACAACACTGCGTATATCATAGTAAGAATATCACAACACTTTGGTGTCGTATCTTGCTTTTGGATGTAATTTCCCATTTCTTTTGAAAGTGTACGACACGTACCCGATATTGCTAAATCAGTATGCGTGTCTTACACACATAATTTGCAAGTTCCTCTTAAGTATGTTAACATTACATGTAAAATACCGTGACTGTTATTAATACCTGCGCTCGAGCGTATATTTATTTATTTTTATATACATTTTACCTTTGTTTAGATATTGGCGATACATAGCAATAGTTTTTATTTAGCCATTGTTTGGTCAAGCATGCGTTTAAAATAACAATCGTTGTTCACATCTGAATATTGTCTAAATAAAATCTATTATGACTTTACAGTTAATTTATTGCCCTAGGCGCTCGGAAAACCGTGTATTAGTATTGCGTTGATATGAGGATAACGATTCTTTTTAGAAACAGTGCTCACAGGCATACTCTCATGTAGAATTTTCATGCATTGCTATCTTTATTTGAAGATACATATGTATGAATATTTTTCTTAACAAGTCTGTTATTTATACTTACATCTGGGAGATTAGTCATAAAAGTTTCACGTTTAAAAGCACGAGATTCATTTTTTCTATGGCCAACTAAGCTTATATAATAACAGCATGTGTTGAATCCAACAGTTATATTATGCTTAAAATTGTCCTTCCTGAACTTAACTTTTAATTGCGTTTGTTGAATTTAATTTCATTTTTTCCTTAGTGTTAATTTCGATACTGCTGTTGCCATTTGAAGTGTATTAAGTTTTCATTTTTTTTTACACTTTTATCGCATTTAGAAAGGTTTGAGATTATTATTGTTTTTTGAATTCTAAACGTTAATTTTTTTAACCCTCCTTTAGCATTTTTACAGTTATGTAATTATTATTATTATTTTTTTGTAATCTTAAACATTAATTTTTTTTAACCCATCATCCGCATTTTCAGAGTTATGTGACTGCTTAAAAAAAAAAATCCCCAACGTGAAATATATATATTTTTTACCCTTCTTCCGCCTTTTGAATGTTATGCGATTATTTTTTTTGTTTAATTCCTTATGAAAGTTGGGAAATAAGTTTTGACTCTCATGGTTATTGACAAGTGAAGCATAATTCGCAATTATTGAAATCGTGTGTTTATTGGGCGTGATTAAATCTCTCTGTTGAATAAAGGAATAATTACAAGATAAAAAGAACTTTTTATATACCGTGTTTTTAAATTTTCTGTTGAATCATATAAACTTGACAATTCTATGTATTAATAAATACTTTTTTTAAAATTTTTATGATGAATTATCCCATCAATTTGAAAGAAAATGAAGCTAATTGGAAGTTAATTTGCTTTTAACTTTTCGTTCCCGTCCCGGCCGATAGATGGCTGCACCAGTCTACAAAACAAAATTAACTTAAAATGAATTCAAATCTGCTTAAAGATGGCTAAAAGTATTAAAATAATGCATTGTCATCGTGTTCTGAGCTATTCTAAAAGTTTTAAATGTCTACCTAGTTGGGAAGTTAGTTAAAAATCGATTGCAAGATTTGTACTGGACAAACACACACACACAAACAAGAAAGCGAGTTAATAAAAACATGGTGAAAAATGAAACATTTAATAGATATTAATAAAGTATTCATTTATTTTAATACTTTAAATCATCTTTAATATATTTTAAAGTGGATGCTGTTTAGTAATACTTCACATTTCTTCCATTTTCACGCTGCTTAAGTAATTGCTCAGTTTAATTTTTCCCACTAAATATATTTGTATATGAATAGACTGCAGGTTGTTATTTATATGGATCAAATATTCAAGGTTTTTGAGATTTTTCATAATGTATACGGTTATATATAAATCACTTATGTGTTTTAAACGAGGCTAATTGCTTAGTTTATCCCACTAAATATATTTGTATATGGATAGACTGCAGGTTGTTATTTATATGGATCTAATATTCAAGATTTTTTGGGATTTTTTTATAATGTATACGGTCATATATAAATCACTTATGTGTTTTAAACGAAGCTAATATGTGTTTGTATATGTGTGCTTGTACGTGTATATATATACGAGGTGGTGAAAGGCAAAGTGGTGTAAGTCAGTAAGTCAAGTGGTGTAAGTCAAAAGAGTTTAACTGCAAAAACTGCAAAAAATTCCACTATAAATTGAACAAATTATAATTCATAACAATTATTACAATATTGTAAATAATAACTATTTATAATTCCACTATAAATTGAACATGGAGATTACATATTTGCCCCCAAATGGAAAAAGTTGAAAATGTGACTTACACCATTTTGCCTTTCAACGCCTCATATATATATATATACAGTGGAATCTCGATGTATCGTTTTTCAAGGGACCGATTGAAATGAACGATAAATGCGGGAAACCGATAGATGCGGAAACATAGCAATGCAATAGGATCATTGGGACTGGATAAAATGAACGACACATACGGAAAAACGATGGATCCGAAAACGATCTATCGAGATTCCACTGTATATATATATATATATTTTATATATCTTTTAATATATATCTTTTAATGAAAAGGCAAAGAAGTTTTAATAGTGTATGATATGAACAGACACAGGACTGTCAGTTTCATTCTGTGACTTGGAAGGAATGTGTGTTTCTTGCCTCTGTATTGAAAAGTTTCACAAAGAGGCGTGCATTATAATACATTACTCCCCGTTCAAACAGCATAGTTATTTATGTTGTATAATTACATATTTGCCTTCCGAGAAACAGCAGCTACACATAACAAGCCCAATTATAGCGGTTGTCTTCCGAATTAACGAATTTGAAGTTTTCGATTGGCCTGCCTCTTTGAACTTCAGCAAGCGAGAGCCGAAACAAGATACGTTTTCAGCAAAACATCCTCTTCTGACCCAATCGAATTTCCGTCTTGTGAAGGCACCCGAATTTTCGCATTTTCATATCCCCCTTTAACGTGATTAAGAACCACAGAAAACGCCGTTTTTGAGCTTCTTTTAATTACACTCAAGCCATCGAGAGCCAGCCCTCTAACGTGATTAAAGATGGCAGAAATATGTGGCGAGGCATCTACTCATAATTGCCGTAATGCAATCAGATGCTACTAATGATATTAATTAGCGAAGCAACTCATTCCACGCGTCAATCATTCGACGCTATCTAACGAGCTTCTTTGCATCCAATCTTTCACACGAGAATTGGCTCCGCCATGTTGGAAAAGAAAGCCAGAATTTGATTAACGAAACATCGATTCTGATCTCCATTAATCGAGAGGGATTCGATTACGTTAGGACGTAATTGAATAGTTGATTAAGGCGCATTAATTATTCGAGTAGAAAGAAGTACGTTTCAGGGAACATGTAAAATAATGGATGATGGACGCAGGGCATAATTCCACTAAACATGTGAGAATAGTTTTTAAAAATTCAGTTACGTTAGTTATAGGCAATATGCGCCATACGCGTGAACAATGTTGCCAAGTAAACTTGTAAAACTGAAGCTATCGAACAGCGTTTTTCAGGCATCCAAAACTGTTCGGACTGGATTCCTTTTTTTTAATTATATTTTTAACAGTGGTTTCTGTTACTAACCGCTTATCATTCATATACAATAAATATGCAAATACAAATAAAACCCCTATGAAGGTTTGGAATATATTGTGGTATTATTTATTTTCCTTTAAAAAGAAATTAAATAATTAAATTTTCAAATTATCTAATTTTTTTTTTTTTAACTCAGGATAATATTTATCATAACAGCTTCAAGGCAACTTTATAATATTAGTTATTGAGGCAGCACTGTATTAAAAGTGTTATTATCTTTAATGTGATTGATTTTTTTTCTGAATGAAAGAGTAAAAAATTTTTTATACTTTTTCTTCTACCTTTCTTCTAACGTGTCCTGTGCTTCAAATCCACCGTTCTTATGTAACTCAGAAATGACATTGGACTATGCAGATGATTTGGATTAGGAAAAATATGATGTAAAATAATACAATGTTATATCACATTTATTCGATATTTGATATTTCTTACAACGTTAATGTATTGATATAATTTTATAGGTTACTATTTTCCTCAAAATTATAACTTTATTTAAAAGCTGCTTATCCCTTGCGGGACCTGTCTTCGAGCAAATATAAATTTGTAAGTTATCTTGTAATGAGTACTGTTCTTAAAAAAAATATTTTCATAAGAAAATAAGCAAACGGAAAATAAAAGAAATTCATTTATCTGATCGTGTCATCTCACACATTTAAAACGCTCCCCTATGACGAAAAATTGGTAAGCTGTATTTTATTGGACTGTATAGAAGTTGAGTTTATTGATAATATTTTTAAAAAAAAAAATTTTCTACCCCGAGCCTTTTAATTTTAAGGTATTTTCAATTTGACAAAATACTGCATATTGTAATACTTCTTGAGAAATGGGTGATCAATTATCATATGCAATCACAACTGGGGTAGGAATAGGTATGAAGAAGCAATAAGATGCAGTTTTATGAATCGTAAACATTCCTTTATATGTATTTCAATAACATTACGTAACAGTTAGTGATTCTGTAGCTAAATGAGGTTTTGCGGAACCCTTAAAAATCGTGGATGCCAAGGAAAATATTAATTAATTCTAGCAGTAAACTAGGCTTTGCTCATAATTGTGAAATTCTGTGCATTGTTAAAAACAAGAGTTGGATGGGAAGTTTAATCATTCACATCTTCAGGATCATTGATTAATACAGCTCATTCTCTTTAAATTAGTAAGTTTCAGAATCATTTTACGAAAGAGAGAATGATTTTTTTTTCGTTTAGCTAAGGAGAGTACGATATATTTAAACACACAAAAATTGAGATTTACTCCAAGATTGACTTGAAAGTTTATTTGAGTTATAAACGGGTAGAGTTATCTGCATGGAGGATCTTTAATTGTTATCTGTCGCATTAATCACTTTGTTATCGCTTTTCAGCAATTATTGTACATTTAATTTAGCTACAAAGAGTTGCTGTGTTAAATGCATCGTTATTATATGTTCACAATTTCCATTTACGATTCAAATCTTTTCTGAAGACATCTCAACAGTCTCCATATAAAATTCTCTAGAGTTTACACGGAACTTTGCATTTCACAACTATTCATAATGATTCTCATCGTGATTTTAATGTTATTTGTTCTAGTAAAATCGATAAGGAGTTCTCCACAAGCACGTCTGAGAAAGAGCCTTAATTATTTGTATCTGAATGAATCGCATTTAAATTTACGATTTTGGATGTTTGACTCCCAATTATCCTCCTCGCTCTCTTTTGAGAAAATCCGCTAGAATCGATCGGTTTCACGATTAGAAATATTGTTTCCGAATATGTTTTTAAAACTGTTGAATTTTGACGCAGATAGAGGTAAAGGAGAGACTAACCGGAAAAGAATAATCTAGCTGCGCACAGTTAAATGCGCACCAGTTAACGTGGGAAATGTAGCAATTCGCCCTGCACTTTCTTTCGCAGGTAATTTATCCGAGGCGTAAATTGCTGTCAGCGTATTTATTACCCACGCCTGTAAAAAGTCATTGAGCAATATCCCGATTCAGTTCTAGGATCAGAAATTCTTAGGATCGGAAATTCTTGTGCCGAATGTTTCGACTTCGAAACCGAAATTAGAAATCCACGCTGATCTCTCTCTCTCACACACAGGCGTTGCGCAGAGGAGATCAGGGATGTTGCGAATGCGCGCTGAACGATAAATTGTTACACGTCCACCCCTTGCGACAGATCGTATCAATTATGCAGAGAGGGAGGGTGACAAATGAGGCACCTTCTGCCGGATTACGCCACTGCAGGCGTGAGGAATTTATATTGGCTATCCGGTTCGCTGAGCTTTCATTACTCCAGGATGGCAGGATAGATGATATTTCAGTGACAAATTTCTGTTGTGCTGTTATGAAAGGGCTCGCCCTCTCTTGTGAAACGTGGGAAATTGCTCATTGAGCGTAATTCATATGGTTACGTATTGGATAGGAGAGGGAGGTGATAAAAATAATTTGAAGAAAAGAACAGTGGTTTGCGTACGTAATAAGATAAGTTTTTAATGGGGTCAAAAAGATGTTTTTCCTCCCCATTTTTGTATACAAGGATTCTAAGTAACTGCGAATTTTCGCACGGATGGTAATGAGAAATCTGAAGGAATTTTTTTTTCCTTAAAAGGGCATTTTTATGTCTCACATTATCATACATTATCAAACTTTTCCGGTTAGTCTCTCCTTTACCTGTATCTGCGTCAAAATTCAACAGTTTTAAAAACATATTCGGAAACAATATTTCTAATCGTGAAACCGATCGATTCTAGCGGATTTTCTCAAAAGAGAGCGAGGAGGATAATTGGGAGTCAAACTTCCAAAATCGTAATTTTAAATGTGATTCATTCAGATACAAATAATTAAGGCTCTTTCTCAGACGTGCTTGTGGAGAACTCCTTATCGATTTTACTAGAACAAATAACTTTAAAATCACGATGAGAATCATTATGAATAGTTGTGAAATGCAAAGTTTCGTGTAAACTCTAGAGAATTTTATATGGAGACTGTTGAGATGTCTTCAGAAAAGATTTGAATCGTAAATGGAAATTGTGAACATATAATAACGACGCATTTAACACAGCAACTCTTTGTAGCTAAATTAAATGTACAATAATTACTGAAAAGCGATAACAAAGTGATTAATGCGACAGATAACAATTAAAGACCCTCCATGCAAATAATTTTACCAAGTAAATCGTAACAAAATTAGAAATCTGCCGAAAAATTTTTTTCGTAAAAAAAAGCCATTTTCAGGACTTACAGCTCTTTATTACCAAACATAATTCTATCATTTAACTGAGGATTTATCTTTTGTTTGTTTGTGCGTTGGACTTGGAAAAACTCTCTAAATTCTGATAATTTCTTACGTTAGGCTGTAATTTAGCTTATGAAACTGTCAAAACCCAGTGTGCTCATCCACTATGTCCTGGCTAAAGTGCCATAAGATTCGATTTTTCTGTAAAATGCTTTGGAAATGCATGTAAGTTTTCTTTTACATTTTAAACTGAATTAGCTTGCAATATTTCTGCATCAGCTTCATTCATGCTTTCCGAGTTAATTATAAATATAATTATACTATTTACTATTTCAAACTTCCGTTCGTGTATAAGCAACAAACTTCCAGAGTAACACCAAACATGCTTAATGCAAAAAGCAACTTCGGAGGAAATTAAAATTTCCTCCGATACGTGCGAATCTCACAACATCATAACACCTTTTTTTTTTTAGCCAATACCTGGCTTTCGCGTTTCACTTTATTAATCATGCAAGAAAGCAAAAATGGAAAGATTAATCATCCATTTTTCTTAAAGGATCATTGATTAATGCACCTCATTAGCTTTAAATTAGCAAGTTTTATGATTGTTCCCTTTGCAGATTGATTGAACTGTAACCAAGTCGTGACTGAGTTGGATCCCTGCTTCGTGATAGGGAGGTATATCTTATATATCACCTGTCAATGAGTAAATGGTATATAGAGTAGCAGCCCCGCTTTGCATAGTCTTTAAAAAGGGGAAGACTTAACCTTGCCAAAGGTGTGCAGCAGGTAGCTTCTTCATTTTGCATGAACCGTGACGTTACAGCCGCGAACAGGTATTTTAACAAATCACTGGAAAGACAAAAATTCAGCAAATTCAGTGGCAAAAGCGGGATTGTTCTGATGAACTACTTTGTTGTCAATTGAGAGCAGAGCATATAATTTTTTAAAAATAAGCCTTCATTTAATTAGAATTCAAGAGAAATAACTACATGAAAGTTCTTGAAAATTCTTGAAAGTTCTTGAACTACATGAAGGTCTTGTAAATTTTTCTTACTTTCCTAAAACTAATGGTTTTCGTACGGTGTGATTCAGGGTACATGCTTTAATGTGACACTTTTTTGCGCACTTTCTAGTTATGTATTTTATCCGTGGAAGGTACCTTATTCATAGGAAATACTCATTCATAGGAAATACTCATAGGAAATACTCATTGTAAGAATTATAGTTTTTAATGTGTTATATATTGGAGGATGATTAATAATGGACATGAATATTTTTCATTGTGTTTGGTATTCCTTTGTCATTTTTTCAGATGAAAATATTTATTTAATAGAGAGTTGAAAAATCTGCTAATTGGGAGGATCTTAAAAATTGCTTCAAAAGATCCATTCGGAAGTAACATAACACTTAGGCCAACACATCTGTCTATCCCCCAGAAAAGTAACTGAATTTTTACAGAAAGTAGAAGGCTCTCCCTTGCATTCCAGAGGCAGTTCATTCTGTTTCTCAAGTGTGACCCCCCCCCCCCCCCCAAAAAAAAAAAAAAAAAAAAAAGGTTTAAGAGTGTGTAGCTGAAGACTCTTAGTTATATACTAATTTTTGTGAAAACAAGGGAAGAATCGTAAACCGTTATGGAAAATGGAAACAGTTATATTCTACTATTTTACCATTTTAAAATTAAACTATCTGGGCATAGATGAACTCCAGAATTATTTTTTAAAAAAGAGTTTATGCATCAGTAAGTAAAATACTTCTGTTTAGATGACACGCTTATGTCATCAAAGTTTGTTCGTTAGGACTGTATTTAATTCATCACAACATATTTTGAGTATATTGCGTTAACAATTAATATGATAAATACATTGGAAGATGGGAAAAATTTCTGATTTTTGAATCTGTCTTATTAGTTTTTGGAATACTTTTATAAAAACTTGTAAACAGTTTGATACAAAGAATATATGTCTTGTGGCATAAAATTTTTATCTGAATTTGGTTTGTTGATTTAAATATGTTCAATGTTGAGTCATTTTGTACTTCTTAATGTATTTGTTGTCCTTCAATCATTTGACAATATATCAACTTTAACTTCACCTCGAAGTTTTTTTTTTTTTTTTCTTTCTTTCTTTCTGGAAAAATAACAAGGAAATACGAGTTGTAACAGGGAAATTAGAGTTGAGTTTGTTCTAGGAAGAGTAAAAAAAGAGTATCATCTGACAAGATTATGAGATCTTACGAGAAAAAATGTTGGCATAAATAAGATACGAAAATGAAAGCAGATACGATATAAAAGCAGCATAATGTTCTTTCCGTGCCTGTAAAAATGTTTCTCCTTCACAATAGTGTTAGCACTGGGAAGCCAACATTTTTAATTTTTCAAATTCAGCGCAGAGTAATAAATAGTGCTAATATGGTTTTAAGTCTGGTTAATATTGACAACTTAGTATGATAAATTTAAATAATGGACAAATTGATTATAATGTTAAATTAACAAAAATTAGATAAAATTTTAGAATTTAATTTTTTTTTTCACTTTGATGGGTAGCCATTTATTAACTGTAATTTTCCAGAGTACTTTAAAACTAAAATGCATATTGTCGGGAGCTATTTAAATTTTTAATAAAATGCTGAAGCAGTATAGTTGATATTATTTGCTTTTTAAAATTTTTCTGTTGTGTTCACATGTAAATTAAAACATCAAACATGCTTCCTTTCACACAAGTATTTAAAAAATTAACTTTTTAATAAAATTATAACGAATAAATATTTTTTAGGTTGTATGTTTATATATATATTGTCTTATACGGACAATATTACTTGAAGTAAATGTTATGTTTATGAAGTAAATGTTATTCCTATCAGTTTTCTAAATAATATTATTATTTCTGGTATGTTGTTTTTGCCAAAGTCATCACTATTCTACTCTTTATACCCCTAAAACCAGTTTAGATATTATTTTTCTTCCTGAATATGTTGCCATTTCCACAAATAATTTGGAAAACTTTCATAAATAAAATAATAATGCATTTTCAGACTGAGTTATCTTTTCAACAAATACATATGTTTTTATATGTATTCTAATGTGCAAAAAGGCTAGTCCAAAATCAGATTCTTTATCTTTTAACAAATTTTCAATCATAATTTTGATAAAAAGTGGTTAGATGGTTTGATAAAAGTTGTTATATTTCTTATTACATCAAAGACAATGTGCATAAACCGATTTCTAATAAATGGTAAAAAAAATGCATTATTAATGGAGTACTATCAGAGAAATGTTCCAATGTTCCCGTGTACGTTGAAGAAATGCTTATTTTTTTTAAAAGTAACATCCATAAGGCTAAATACGTTCTCTGTTCCCAGCTGCAAATCAATAGAAAACGCTTCGACTCAATTTCAAATTCAAAGGTGGGGTGGGGGATTTCAGAGGAAGGGATATATATATTCATATCACACCAATCCCGACAGGAATACGGAGATTTGAAGAGGGGGGAAGAATTTAGGGATCGATATTACCCCCTCACACCTCGAGGGCATATTGTGCCTGAAGTAACATTTTCATGTGATTGGTCGGATTTGACACTTGTGGTAACACTCGTGGTGGGGTAGGTCGACAAAGCAAGTCGTGATAGGATACAGTGTCAAAATTATAATGCTGAAGGGGATGAGTTTGATGAAAAAGATGGTGCATTGTATGATCGAAAGCTTGAAGTATATGATTTTAAAATAAAATTATTCTATATGACTAAAAGCATTTAAAGCATTAAGCATTAAGCAAATAAATGTTTTTTAGGTTGTATGTTTATATATATATATATATATATATATATATATATATATATATATATATATATATATATAATATTGTCTTATAAGGACATTATTACTTGAAGTAAATGTTATGTTTATGAAGTAAATGTTATTCCTATCAGTTTCCTAAATAATATTATTTCTGGTCTGTTGTTTTTGTCAAAGTCATCACTATTCTACTCTTTATACCCCTAAAACCAGTTTAGATATTTTTCTTCCTGAATATGTTCCCATTTCCACAAATAATTTGGAAAACTTTCATAAATAAAATAATAATGCATTTATTATTTTATTATTATTTGCTAACAAATTATCTTAATAAATAAATTATCAAATAATTAGCAAATAATTTGCTAACAAATTATTTGCTATTAACAAATTATCTTAGTTTTTAAGCGGCAAACTGTCCTTTGCACGATAATATCGATAATTTGTTTATTTTTCTTGCTATTTATTACATTTTTATCTCAAAGCTGAAACACGACTTCTTCAAAACGCAGCCTGAAAATAAAAGCAAATGCAAATACACAAAATGGAGTCATATGAGTTACAAGTTAAGTTTACAAAATAATTAGGGTGGAAAATGCTCTTTTTTTAAAGAAAATGTGCCTGGAAAACTCACATTTAATCGAAAATTTCTAAAAATAATTTTAATCTATTTAGCATAACGTACTTGCCTATTAATATCATGAAAAGTTTAGCTTGCATATTAATATCATGAAAAATTTAGTTTTAGCAGAATTCTAACACTAAATCAAATTCTCTTGGATAGAAATAATCACACTGTCCTAAAAAAAATCCATTTTTTTCAAATAGTAAAATTGTAATGTAAATGAGCTATGTTTCAAGTTTTATTTTTAAAAAAATGTGTTTTTATGTTGCATATGTGAGGCTGAGAGTTTTAAAACTGTTCTTATTCAAAACTTAAAAGAAATTAGTCAACACTAGATTCTGATTAAGGTGGCACTCCTGCCTGTAGGTGTGGAGGAATTATGTAGCAGAAGCCTCTATTTCCTTAAGAAATTTAATGTTAAACCCTAATTCATTCCAAACCGTTGAAAGTGATGGTTGCCGATAACAGTCGCTATACAAGACTTAGACGGCAACCATTCCAAGTTCGTTGATCTAAGGAGCCATGGATGGGCTAAATATTGTAGTCGAAAAATTGGGTATTATAGGACACTATTTACATATTATAGTTGTGTGAAATACAGTTTTTTTTTCGGACTGAAGCAGAATCAGCTTAATCTTTTTTTAGATACGTTAATAGTCATAAAAGCATAATTTTTTCCCTGCGTTGCAGGTACTTTGAGGATACTGCAAAGTACCTTCAGGTACGTTGCAGGTACTTTTTCCCAAGGACAATGACCCATTCACAAAGCAAATTTGTTGGCTATTTTGTTATGGAGGCACCTTATAGGTTAGCCAACACTGACCCCTATGCAGGAACAACACGGGAACGTTCATACCTGATCCGGGATTTGAACGCAAGACCTCACCGTGGAAACCGCATACTATAAGCACAATGCAATGTGGGCGGTTAACACACATAAATAAATGACACATAATACATAACAGGAAGATGGTTTATACTTTGCTATTTTATTCTTATCACTTATCTTTGATTTCGTTTTGTTTTCTTTTCCATTTCACTGTATGGATAATATCGCACAAAAATCTATTTACAGTTAAATGGTAAGTTCATGCTTGTGTCTTTCATATTAGACAACCATTGATGCAACAAAATAGGTATTCCTCAGCCGCTACTGTCTTAAAACTTCACCTATCCTTGAAATCATTAAAAACTTTCAATACTTTTGAATCCTTTACGAAATAAATGCATCTCTTGGTCCTCTCACTCTCCAACTAATAAGTCCAAAACTTGGGACTTCTGAGAAAACTTCGGTATTCGTTGGAAAACTTTCTGAAAACTTCATTCAAAACACAATATGCTGTTTTAAAAGAAAGAGGAGAAGGAGGGGGGGGGGAGACCTTTCATTACACGAACAGATACATAAGTTTTGAGCCGGGAAGGGGGGGGGGGGTAGGGGAATAAAATAAAGAAAATTGCGCCGTTTCTTGAGAAACAATTCACAAAAGCGTGTTTATCTTTAAAACGGCCACTATACCAACTTTCCTCCGTTCACAATGGCAGTTGGTTTTTCTTGCTCGGGGTCCAGGTATTTCCATTGCATTTTCTCTAGTTCTCAGCAAACAAGCTCGAGGAACACTTCATATTCAGGGTTGCCAACATTGTTATAGTGGTTTTTTGGCAGCCTTGCTTCATTCTAGCCGCCAAATTATATTCGGGCGTAAGAAGACAGATTTTACGTTTAATTTGTAACGGACATTTTTGCCTGCTTGAAAGTTACTACCAGAATACAAAGTTTTACGTGGGAAAAGAGGTTTTATTTATTTTTTTAAAGGGACTCTATCGCTATAAATACGTTAAAACCAGTTCTTTTCGAAAACTGTTCTTACCCCTCTCAGAGCATTTTCATTTCAACCTCTTCAAATATAAAACATTTTGATTTTAATTATGTCAAAATTTCGTCAAAATTATTTTGCAGTGGGTGTCCTAGTAAGTGTGCCGGATTTAGTTTTCAAATTAAACACATTATTTATTTGAAAAGTGATAATATTTTTATTTCATTGCACAGTACAAATGCTTCGATTAAGTATGGAATAAAATGTCGGACAAATGATTCATTTGAACCATTATTCCGATCAAAAATTCCACGAAATTTGCGAACTATTTCAGCAAATCTTTCTTCATTTTTATAATGAGTTTTAACAATAATAAAGCATTGTTCTTTCGTGTAGCGTTCCATATTTACTAATCGTAATGATGACAGATGAAACATAAGGATTTTTTTTTAGAGCTACCAACTTGATAACAAAAAATGGCTCGAAATTTAAATCCGACGTTATGCAACGACGTTATTTTAAATTTCATCAAAACAGCAAGAATTTGCAATAAGAGCAGTGGTGCTCATTCGTCTGACATTTTATTCACTACATAATCGGAACATTTGTACTTTGCAATGAAATAAAAATATGATCATTTTTCAAATAAATAATGTGTTTAATTCAAAAACTAAATCTGGCGCTCTAACTGGGACACCCTATATTCAATGGTGGCTCCAGTCCAGAGATTTGGAGGGGGGGGGGCAACGTCAGCCCTTAGATTATGTATATATATATATATATATATATATATATATATATATATATATATATATATATATATATATAAAGAAATAAACATACTCTCATTTTAAATTTAAACTCTTCTAGTATCAGGTCTACGATTATATAATTTTAGGCTATGAAAAAAAAATTTAAAAAAATGCACCGGGGTTATTTTTTTTTTTGGAGGGGTCAATTACCCCTACTGTCCCCCACCCCCCTGGAGCCGTTGCTTATATTAGAAGCAAGCGTTTTTGAATTACGAATTAAAAAAGAGTATTTATTACTTGAAGTTTTCATGCAGAGGGCCATTCTCTGCCTAATAATATGGATCTTTTATTAGTACCATTAAATATCCGGTAACAAAGGAGTTAATACATTACATATTTCTTACTCTTTTATAATTGTTTTTAATGGCATATAATGCATTTATATTTAAGATTCAGAAAACAGACATATAGTTAAAGCCGGGCTTAAAGACCTTAAACGCTCTCATAACAAAAACTGCTTTAGAGGGTTTTTTTTTCTCTTACAGTAAGAGAAAAAGTTTTATGGCAGCACAGTAGTCGAGGTTTTTTAGATCATAGCGTATAGAAACTATATCTCCATACATTTGTATTTGGAAAAGTATTCGTTCGGGAATAACAGGTTTGTTTAATAACAAAATACTCGTTTTATACGTAATTAGGTAGTCAGTTGTAACTTTTCATTTTTAGACTCCGTTATTTATTTTCGTTAAAGAAAAATAAATCAAATAATACTCAGAAGGTTTTCCCTTGGTAAAGTCTGCATAACTTGTTGCGGTTACTGCTGTTCTGTTTTAAATATACATTTAAATTACGAAAAAGATACCCTGAATTTGCAGAACAAATTATAATGTAAGGTAACAACAACTGGGTAATTTTTTTAAATACGGCTATGTCTATTTTTCTTTTTTAAAAGAAAACTAATGAACGTACTTAGTACTTATTCATAAGAGACATTATACATTGTAAGTTATTAAACACAAAGCAGACATATCATTGGAAAAAGAACGTCCGAGACTGCCCAAAGCATAAAAATACAGTTAATAATTTCAAATTTCACAGTATGGATGCCCAAAAGAACAAATAAATGGCTATTCGCAAGTCAAAATTCTGTACAAAAAAAGCATAGAATCGAAATTGAATAACCAGTTTTAATGATTAAATATTTCTGAAAAGTATGAAAATTTAATTTCTCTTAGTGTTTAGGAAAAAACCCAAATATTTCTTAATTGTCTATGTACTCCACTGAACTGAAATATTCCCTATTTAAAACGTTAGACTAAAAACTGAAGTTTATCTATCAGATGTAGTGTGTGTTAATACAAAATATAGTGAGATAATACATTGTTCCCTATTGTGGACTGGATATTTAACGGGAAAAATTTTCGTCTTTTGTAAAGATGCGGGCAAATACCATTAACATAGATACTAGTTCTGTTGTATGATGTTCATCTATGTCGGGCCAAAGAGAGTAAGGAAAGTAAACACCGACCAAATGTTCTGTGAAAATGCAAGAGATGTTTATTATGGGTTTTATATTCCCCCTATCAGATGTGTGGCATTTTTCAAAAAATTTGGATGGAAGTAAGTGTTAATTAATATCAATAAAAATAGGTATTAATTTTGCTGATTTTTTGTTTATCTTACTGATTTCACCATCGCAGTATTAGCCACTTGGTGCCCAGAAATTGCGAGCATTCAAATGACTAAGTATTTTGGCAACATTCAAAATGATCGAGTGCTTTAGCGCCAAACATTTCCGTCGCAAGATTTCGTCTTGCTTTTCCACTTTTTTCGAGGTTGGCGACTTCTTCCGATATTTTGACAAATTACCCGCGCTTGCAGCTCGTTAGAAACACGGGGTAACCGGAGTAGGCTAGAATTTTCAAATATTTTTCTGTTCCTCGTTTCTCCCCCTCCAAAACAGAGCATATTCTTTTTCGTTGGAGAAAAATGGGGAAAAACGAAAAAATAGAAAATCTGTGCTCTCCTTTTTTTATTTTTATTTTTATTTTCCCTTTTTTTCCCCTTCTATCGTCAGAGGTGGAGGGGAAGGGGGAGTCTTGCATGTTTGCGCGCAAAGTGAAGTGAAGAAGAAAGCAAGCAGTGTATTTATTAAAGCATACCTTGCAGGCACCTAGAGAAAAAAGAATAGAATATATATTCCGGAAAGCTCACCGTTTTCTAGGTAGTAAACGGGAAATGGGCGAAAAACTCAAAACAAGATCACTGTTAAACCATCTCACCTACACCCCTGTCTCTCCCTCCTCTGTTCTTTCCTTTATTTTTAGAAGTCAAGTACGCTTTTCAGTGATTTTTTTTATGTTCTTTCAATTTTTTCTTCCAAACGTGTTTTTGTCGTAGGGAAAAGTCTCTGTTTTTGTTGCATTTCTAACTGATTTTCGGTGTTTGAACTACTAATTTCTGTACCCCATTCACTTCATTATTGCTGTCGTCAATTCATTTTCCCCCCTTTATATACTCTTCGCGAAGGGAAATAAATTATGCATTTAATGTCTAGGTACGTTTTTCTTTTACATCTTTTGTCCGTATATTGAGAAGTTTTGCGATCAAAATTCTATGCGGATATGTTTACGCAGGAATGGCCGTTTCTTATCCCAATTTGTGCTTGTTCCTCGTTTGCAGACGCTGTGAACTCCCAAAGAAACTCAACCAGAATCACCTTATATTTTTTAAATATTTGTTGAACTGGAAAGTTATGCTTCGTCTGATACCAGTCATGCCCAGCTTTGTTTATGAATATGCATATGGAGAGATCCTTGCATAATTACAATTCAGTCTGTTCAGTTTGGTATTTATACTTAATAATTCTTTCTGTTTGGCGTACATTAAGTATGTACGTTGTTTAGAATTTGTTGTGTTGGAAAGTTATGCTTTGTTTGATAACTGTCGTACCCAACTTTGCTTATAAACATGCATAGGAAGAGATCCTTGCATAATTACATTTCAATCTGTTCAGTTTGGTATTTATACCTAGTAACTCTTTTTCTTTGACGTGCATTAAGAATAGATGAGATTCTCTCCGAGCTTTTTTTTAAAATCAGAGAGCGCTCAACTACATCGCAACAGCGAGCTAACTTCAGCTTTGTGAGAACTCAACAAACGTAGTCTTAATTCATCGAATTGAGAACAATTTAGCGCATTAGGAGGACAGAGGAAGCCTAATTCTACTCTAACTGCTTGATCGATGGGCCAGAAGCGAAATAATGAAGCCATTTGTCACTCTTCCTCCCTTGGTATCGGGTGTTCTTCAATTAAATAACGCGAGAAGGAATATTTGAAGTCACTACCACTGTTTTTACATATGAGGGTACGTTTATTTGATTTTATGAGTCTTCGAAATGTGTTTCAACGATAAATCTAAACTGTGTAAATGTAAGGGCTGCTATGATCAGCTCGAATTCTTTACTTTAGAATGCCTGACAATCTACTATTTTTAGTATAATTACTATCTAAATAGAAAATTTAATTAGCTCGGTATTTAAGTGAAAAGCAAATAGCACATTAAAGTAAAATAATTTGTATTAATTGATTGAATTATGATTTTAAAAATGCATGCTCTAATTATAAATTACTAACTACTGAAATTTACAGGAACACCACTTTAAATACTTACAGATAAGTAAAATTCCATAAACTTTTACACACACGCACATTAGTTAATACCGCGCACATAATATGAAATTATCATTCAGTGAATTTTTCAAAAAATTTATAGAAAATAACTTGCAAAAATATATATTTATTTACACAAGAGAATTTGTTAATTTATTTTGTTAACTTTGAATTATCTTTAAATTATCTAGTATAATTTATGTATCATTCCCAATTAATACACGTTAAAAGCATCTATTTAGAATACCTGCTCTCAGCTTTCATGACGAAATTACATTACCTAACCCACACGAATTAAAAATTATTCTATCCGCATTGTATGTAACTGCTTTGCGACGTTTCTTGCTCCATGTGTTTCCAAATTTTTTTTTTTCCAACTTTAATGATTTTCCTTCATAGTTTTCTCCAGGCATCCTAAAGGAACTACTGACCAGAACTAAAGGCCTTTAGCCTCTTGGTTTCAACGTCTTATAAATCTTCAATCTCTTTAAATAGCTATTCTTTCAATGTGTTTACAATTTTGGTATATAGAGTAGGAAGTTCGCTTATTTGAGACGTGTTATATTAGGCTGCAGAATATTACTGAAAGAGTGTGAGGCGGTGAGTTTCTGAAAGTGCATGAGGCGGTGGTCTTTATCCACTATTAGTGATTTTCCGTAAATTGCAAAAAACTTTTGCGGATAAACACAGTTTTGCAGATAAGTACATATTTTAACATTAAATTAAGAATCCTCTAGAGGAAAGCCCTGGGCGTAAACATTCGATTTTTGTTCCTGACTCCCAACGTTTTGCTGCGGTCGCATGTTTAAGGCTCGTGTGCACCGAGCCTTAGTCTTTTGACCGGCCACTGCTGTCTCCGACCACATCTTTTCTCGAGGGGCCTGGCTGATTCGCCCGACTGCAATTTGTGCCATTCGGGTCAGTCTACGACTGCTTTACATCTTGACGTGTGCCCTGCACTTTTGAATTTTAAGTTCCTTGTTTTGAAGCATTGGAGAGTCTGTGGTCTTTTTAAAAATATTTTTTTTTAAATATTAATTAACAATTTTGGGATAAGGACAGTTTTTAAAACCCACCTTCACATATGTAAAAGGCGGAATACTGTAACACTGTAACTCTGCTATGATAAGAGAAAAAATATCATTATTTGATCCCTACACTAAATGAAAAGAAACTTTGGTTACTGCTGGAAAATAAACTTAACCCTCTAACGGTACGGTAGTTTCAGCCGAAATAGACGGTACGGACTGGTCGGATCCGACTCAATCTCTTTTTTGATGAGGTTTTTGGTAGAAATAAGTACACAATGAGCATTTTTGTTGTATAATAACATTTATTGATATTATTTTACATGAAGTAAAACCATTTTTGTGGAAAAAAATGAACAACGAATTGTAATTTTGCTAAACAAAGAAAATGCCTTTGACATTTGCATAGAATGTTGTATAGGGTGAGTGCCCCAAATATTGCCCCTGTGCCTAATATCACCTACTCGTGTTTCCAAACTACGATTCGCGCTATGTATGAGAAAATGCAGTAAGTTCTGGGTTTGTTATAACAGCGGCACTAGCAACAAAGCTCTTATCACTGACAACAGAAACTATATGGCGTCTGAAGTTGTTTTGACTGTTGTCTTCGTAAATTTTGTCTCCAAAGAATCCAGTGAATGAATTCTTTGGAGCACCCAGGATGATTTGGATGCACCAAGTAGGATGCATCCAAATTCTAATTTTGCTTATACCATTTGAAAGTGCATTAAACAGAGAATACAGAGGTGCTATTATTTTGCTAGAAACGCCTTTTAACAGGTGCTTCTAATTTCGCCCGGTAGGCGGTAATATTTATAGAGGTAGCGATATTAGGAACCGTTCTGGGTTTCACTGGAAATTTCAATTTTTCCAATTCAGCTACATAATTTAAACTGGCACTGGTTTTGGAGCTGGTTGATCTCAGGATACCGAAGGAAATAGTTCTTAGTGATGTTCTTTGAGTTTCCAGCCTAATCAGAAACTAAAAAATGGATGAAATGTCGAAAAAATGTTAGAGTGGGCAATATTTGGGACACCTACCTTATATTAGGTTTAATATGTGATTTAGCCTACCTGGTTTTAGAAGTTAGTGAAACCAACTTTCCGAGAACAAAAATGTTAAAAATAATATATACTGGCATTTTTGGTCTTCAAAATCGAAATAAAAAATTTAAAAAATCTAAAATAAAATTTTTTTTAAAAGGACTATTGATTATGAATAATGGTTTTCCACAAAGACACTCGTACTTACTTATTCCTATATCTAGTAAGGGGGTCTAGTAGGTCTATCTGGTAGGGTTCCTTGTCAACTCGATCTCTTGCAATGAGAGGGAAGAGTATGGGAGGGAGAAGACACACCCTTTGGTCGGATCCGACCCGCACCGTACCGTTAGGCCGTCTGCACACGGAGCAACTCAAAAGAAACTGATAACTGACTCCAGTCACAAACCAGTCCGTGACGAGTCGTAACCAGTCCGTGATGCGCCGTGTGCGTGGCTCCATTCAATTACATAGGTTTCGACTCATCACGGACTGGTTTGTGACTGGAGTCAGTAATCAGTTTCTTTTGAGTTGCTCCGTGTGCAGACGGCCTTAGGCACACGGATGACGTGAGTCGGTTAGTTCAACTCTATGTACTGCTTGATCGCAACTGCGGTGCCGCAACGACACCGGATCGCTCGTGTGCACCGAGCCTTAGAGGATTAATTGTCTTTGGAAATGGATGCATTATTAAAAACACTGCTGAGGAGGTAGGTTGAACACTTTTTCTATCATCGCTTTGGATAAACAGAAATTACATCTTAATGCGGATTCTAAATAGTTAGTGACATCCATACCCACCATTGGATCCGAACCCCCGTCTTTGAAACCAAATACTGGCACCTCTATCCATTCAGCTATCATCCGGCAGTTTAACAGGTGTTTTGGCAGTGGCGTCGAGTTTCTGAGATTCCATTTTTCTAAGTCAATATTTTAGGCAGTAGTTTACACTATACCCTACTATATGCTCAAAAACATATAAACATCTTTTCCTTTTTCATTTAGAAATCCCCTAAATTTCTCTATTTTTACACAATAGATAAACTTTCAGAATGATATGTTCAATATTAAATATCTATCGAAACAAGAACAAATGCAGCGAATTCATGACGAATATTTACGGCTCTAACGAAGCTTGATATTTCTTAATGGAACATTTGCAGTTTTTCTTTTAGATGCACATTCTCTGCGGGCAGAGCTCAAAATTTTCTGAAAAGTGAATTTTACTCGAACTGAAAACGCTAGCGTTAGTTATTTTGTGCATAAAAGAGTTAAAACTGAAATCCGAAACACGATGAAAAATGAAATGAAGAAAAATACTCTGAATTAATATTTAACCATTCGTATCTTTTTTCATCGGTGGTAGCTTATATTTGTTAATAATAAATATTCGAATACAAAAGGATAGGAATAGGATCTCATTCAAAAGGGAAAATCTCATCAAGAAAACGGAAAGTTACCATAATCCTACAGAGACTGAAAATAGTCTCTGTATCGAATTGTAAAACTCTTCTATGCGTAAATAGCTCAGGCCTTTAAAATACCACATTTATTTTGCAGATTTTAAAAGTTTTGTAATTTATTGAGCTTTGAAAAATGAGCAAAAACTATGACACTGCAAAAATTACGTCAGAAATAGAGGTAGCGGAAGAATATTTACCTTGTGTTTAGGAAAAGGGAAAAAAAAATGTATGTACACGTGCCACATAAAATTGATAAAATTGAATTTAACTTAGAGGACAAGAACTGTGTTCATACAAAAGGTAGTTTCCTCTGTTTTTAATTTGAAGAAACGTTCGATTGAAAGCCTGCATTGTTTTCGTCTTTGGGAACCATGAATGTGAGAGTTAACTGTTGTTCTTCATGATAGATATAAAAAAATATATAAAACATAAAAAATATATAAACATAAGTTGCAGTCATATGTCTTAAATGATACCCTACACTTATAAGTTAGATATATTCCCTCGTCTGGGAAAATTGATGGTTGTATATCTTCCTCAAAAGCAGTATTCTGGTTAAAAAAAAATAATAATAATCAAATTTACCCATTTTTCTTTAATTTATACAAGTAAACAGCGTATTAACAACGTTCCCTTAACCGGATCCAATCCACTACCCTTTCAAACCAAGGGAGAACATATTTCCTTTAGAACCAGGTGTTATGCGATAGAATGTTTGCCTCAGAAATTTCCATTCGAATAAATCTTTGAAAACAGGAAACAGTTTTCTAAAAGGTAATAAAAGAAGAGAATTTAAAATTTTTTTTTGATAATCGTTATCAGGCCCCTCTGGAGAAATAAAAAAATTAAAATCGCACTGCCCACATGTCATATGTTTTGTCGTCGAATGGTAATCGGTCCAGAGTTTTTGAGTTTAAAAACCACTGTTGGCATGGATGTTTGTAGCCGTTGGAAATCGACTTTAATCTGTAGGTCCTGGTCTAATTAGCTCCTGTGCAGCAAAAGTTGATCGTACCGGTATTAAAATATAAAATTAACCAACCATAAACCGTCTAAACCAACCAAATATGTATTTTGCCTAACGGTCTATTAGCGTTTCGTGTCATGCCTCTATCCCTGATGAGGAGTCACTACGGCAAAAAAATGATACGTTTAATCCCCCTATCCCACTATGTGATATCAATATAGCTACTCTGATGATCAGTCGTTAGACTGCGCAAGATTAGTGGTAAGCACAAGTTGCAAACAAGCTTCGCGGAGTAAAACAATCTGTTATTTTCTGGCCGCCGCTTGCAGAGCATGGGAGAGATGTCATATTAACTCCTTTGTGGATCAGATACAGGGAATTTTCACATCTACATTTACTTCTGAAAGAAGCTGCTCCAAAATGTTCTTACTGTGATGAGCGGCTCTTTCTGTAACATATTTTAACATAACCCTCCAGTTATTATAAACTCTAGAAAATAAACTTTCGCTGCACATCACCAAATTAACTTTACTCATTGGGGGAAAAGTCCTTATCGAGGTACGTTTTGGTTATTTCCGTTTTTTTTTTCAAATTTGAGATCTATTTTTAATTTGTGCAATTTTCCCGCTTTATTTGCATTTAAACAAAATACGTTTCATGAATTCCTCAAATTATCTGATTTTATGTTATCTCAAAAGGGAAGCCTCATCGAGTACTAATTTTATATTTTAATAGCGTTGATCTTTGTTTTACATCTTTTTTTTTATTACATGGTTCTATACATCATTGGCTGTGTCTTTAAACTGGCAATAATCTTGCTTATATTTTTATCATTTGGACCGGGTGATATGTTCATCATTGAATTTGTGCTAAAGAAAAAAAAAATTAAAACAATCAGCAACCAACCGATCGACCAAAAACTAGCCGTCCAGAGCCACATTAACGACTGACTGCTAGAGTCGGTCTCTTACCATGCATTTTGTAGTTGAGGGCATGCTCCAAATATGTACTCTGATGATATAAGACAGTCTTGTCTTGAATATTATTACACATCGCTCTCTCTCTCTCTCTCTCTCTCTCACACACACACACACACACACACACACACATATATATATATATATATATAATATATATATATATACATATACATACAGTGGAATCTCGATCGATCGTTCCCGAATCCTCGTTTTCCCGTATATGTCGTTCATTTCATCCAATCCCGATGATAATATTCCTTTGTTATGTTTCCGCATCTACAGTTTTCCAGCATCCATCGGTCAGTGCAATCGGTCCATTGAAAAACGATAGATCGAGGTATGTTACTCTATTGGTATATGTTACTCTATTGGTAAGGAATATTGATGTTAGGAATTCATTTCATTATACCGAATAGTTCATGTCAAAAAATCACTGACTATTATATCCTAGCACAATCGATCCTAAATATGAAATTCTAATCAAACAAAGTTTGAAAAAGTTTATTATTAGTACTAAAATGTAGAATTTAACCAAGAAGCATTAAAAATTAACTGTCAGAATACTGAAACTTGTCGATATAATTAGAAATGTATATTGTTTCAGATATCCGATCATATTGTTTTTAATTCTTCGTGAAAAAATTATTTATAAATAATTAGTATTATGTATGTCAAATCTTTGATTCCTACGAACATCTTATTTAAACAACCATCTGAGAAGCGAACAAATTCTTGGAATTCTCTAGAAAACACATATTTGTTGCCCTTTTTTTTTTGACGATATCAGTAATAGTCCATATTCCTAATTTTACTTGAATATTAAAACACGAGTTAGTTTCCTACTTTCTTCCAACTCACCGTTCCCTTTCTTTCAACTATTCGTCTATCTGTCTTAATATCTCTGGCCGAGCAGCCTCCTGCAAAATTCAACTATGCAAGGAATTAAACCTCGTATTTATCTTCACCCAACGAATTTCCCACCACTAATTCAACTTGAATTTTTCCTCCTCTTCTGCAGAGCGCGTGAATGCTATTATTATAATTACGCGCGAAGATACATAGGCATGCCCGAAATCAAAGGTCAATCTTTAATATGAAATTGTATTTCTTCCCCATTTATCCTTCACGAAATCTCTTCCCCGAAATATCCAATTTCTCATCTTTTTATCCTTTCGATTAAAATCTTCCGATGAATATGCAGGAGGAGAAAATTTCCTCCTGCAGTCAGTCCTCCAGAGAAATCAAGGGGCGCCGAGTCTTGTTCACTGCAGTTATACCCTCTCCCATTCACCGGGAGAGTCCTCAGACCGTATTCTAAATTCTCCAGAATAGTGAACAATTTAGTGCAATACGGAGACGCAGGAAGCCTAATTTTGTTTCTAACTTCTTGATCGATGGGCGAGAAGCAAAATAATGAGCCCCGAGAGTCACTGTGCCAAAGATGCTTGGAGGTTGCCACAGGATTTGGCGCTGTTCGGAAAGGCGAGCTCGAGAGATATTTCGAGCCAAGTTTTGAGATCTTAATTGTTCCTGAAATGTTATTTGATGTGTAGAGCGTGAACGTACCGAAAAATTATTTTTCGCTTCAGACTCGTATAAATTATTTCCCGATACGATATCGCGTCATTATGCGGCCGCGTTTCTCCCTCTAAAAGAAACATGTAAGACAATTAACAATCAAAGTAGAAGTGATTATATTTTATAAATGTATTGCCCTTAACTTACATGTACATGTAGTGACTAGTAAATAAGTACCTCGTCTTCTTTATAATAGCTTTTCGTTCGCATTTTTTTTTCTCTGAAATTATTATTCATTGATTAGAATTTTTTTTCCTGCTTTGTGATATAACCTATTATATCGCCTTCAGTCTTCATGACTGTTTCTTTTCACACCAACATCTAAAAGTTCATTAGATAACGTTTGCTTGAGATGTGATTATTTACTGCTCTATTTGTATCAGCGTCGCATTGTATTCACGATATTGTGTGATGATTATACTTTTTGAAGAAGTACTGAATCCTTCATAAATGAAGGTTGTACTAAAAAAAGCCAACTAACCGACTCCCCCCCCCCTCCCAACTTTTTTAAGAATGGAACAAACATAATTTTTTCATGGATGCCTTTTTGCTTTGTATTACGTCTTTCAAAATATGGCATTATGGCGAATATCCTGCTAACACTCGCTCAATGTGAGTATAGTTTCGTAGTTCGAAATTTCGAAATAGAAAGGTATTGATGATTTTTCTTAGAGATCATTTTTGTAGATATTTATGTTTTTAAATATAATTGAACTTCTGAGTCTCAAAATGTAAGTGTAATGCTTTGTGGTAATATTTCAATAAACTTAGTGCAGTAACTTGCAAAATCCATCTTCAACTTATGCGAATTTTAATTTATTTTTTTAAAAACAATCAGCTATTGATTTTAACTAAGTTAATTTTCTGAGCTTTTATCAGCGATCTCTGTTTGGTCATAAAATTATTATTACCGAAAGGAAATTTAAAATGATCGCGATTTCCTGACCAGATAAAATACAAGTAAGAGATGTCACTTTATTAGATAAATTATTAGAAGTAAGATTTTGACATAATTCTTACTTATTTCTTCCTGGATCAAGCATTTTTGGTCTGTGTTCACTAGAATTACATATAATTGTTATTACTGTCATTTTGCTGAAAGGAATCTCATTTTAACCAGTACTTTTCAGCACAGATATTAGAAGTTTTTCGGTTGGCTGCAGAATTCTAATACGTACAATATATATACAATTTATACAAAGAAACGCTTGCAGGTTACGTAAAATATGTAAGTCTAAATGTCCCACACGGGTTTTCAGGGCAACCTGAGGACTTCAGCTTTTGGCTTGAAATTTCTCCATGAACACATTAAGATTTTTATCGTGGAGAATATGTTTATGAATTTTTATTTATGATATTCGTGTGGCGCAATTCTTTCAATTTGTTCATCCTCTGAACTGGCCTAGTAAAACTCATTTATGGGATATTCTTAGCAGGTGCAGTTTTACTTTAATGCAAGAAAGCGAATTTGTGACTTATTAGCACAAACACAGCACAGTGATTCTCAACCACTGTGCCGCGGCACTTTTGTGTGCCGCCAAATTCTTAAAGTGTGCCGCCAAATTTTAAAAATGTATATAGTAAAAATTAAATGTATACAGTAAAAATTGAAGAAAAGTACACTATAAAAGAAAACTGTTGTTTTTACAGTTAAATGCCATATTTTTAACGGTTTTTATCCGTTTCAAGTAAACAACTTTTAAACTTATCTTTTTCTTTGTGTGCCGCCAAATTTGGAAATCGTTTAAAGTCTAACAAAATTGAAATTATCGTGACTTTTTTTTGTTCCGGAATTATAAGAGATCCTTGAAATTTACTTTCAGGAATATTTGTTGTATTGTGACCAGGGGGAAAAAGAAGTTGCACCAAATATCCTGTAAGTCTCAATTTTAACCCAAACAAGCTGCGATGCCAAGAGTGACAGCCTCTCTCCCGTATGGGCTCACTTCTGCCGAATCCATCATCCCTTTCTCCATGTTTTCCCATGTACTTCTCTTCCAACTCGCGTCGCGGTGTCTTCACAGAGGTCAAAGTTGGGATCCATTAGTCTTGCAGTTGAAGATGGAAGTGTCCAAAACTCTGGCGTGGGTGGGCTTTACTTCTGACTCCTTTGGATGTTACAAATTATGACTGCCAGCGAACTGGGTTGTCTCCCTCGCAAAGGAATTAGTTAATTGTGAAGAAAGAGGCTTGGGAAAGGATGTTCTAGTTTCTGGGACGTGTGCGTAGACGCTGGAATAGTCGGTTTAGTTGCGCATAGCGGAAAGAAAATGAAGGTGAATGTGGTCCGACAAAGCACAGGCCTTTTGCAAAATGTGTTGCACAAAAGGATTTTTTTTAAAAAAAAAGGTTAACTCGTTTGTAAATCCAGCTTGGGACAGATTATCTAATTTTTTTTAGTGTTAAATAAGAAAATAGGAAATAAGAAAATAGATTATATACTAGTTCTGTAGACCGAATAGCACCAAGAAAAAAAAAAATCTTTAAATTTCGTATTTTTCCAGCAGAATCTTGTTTGGGATTTTTATTACAATTTAACTGAATATGTCAGAGTAGGTACAACATACAATATGATTCTCACTAAAGAATATTTGGATTACTTTATTTTTAAGATTTCTTAGATGCTTTCCATAAGAATAATTTTTAAAATTAATAGTAAAATTATAAACTTAACGAAGAGATACGACTCAGTTTGTAAATAACATTAAAAAATGTTTTTATAGGCATATGCAGTGAAATTTCTCTAGCTGACCATCCCTCTAAATGGCCACATTTTGTTCAGAACTGATACCATACAGCCAATATTAGGGAAGAAACCCCTTTTCTACGGCTACGATCAAATCAGACCACTTTTTTTCGGAACTATTACTAGCCGCCATAGAGAAGTTCCGCTGTATATCTATGCTTAGACCTGTATCTCTCTATCTCTCTCTATATATAATATAAAGCATCAGCATAAAATTTCTTACATATTAACTAAACTTTAAATTTATAAATCTCCATATTTTCGAGACAGGAAGATGAATTATTTTCTTTCATGCCTCAGAGTAACGCAAATGTATTTGTAAAATATTGAGAAAGAGAAAATAATTACTTCCAAATTTCCGACAATATACTCTTATTCATATAATGTGTTGTGTAATTTGTTACTTATATCTTCCAATAAATGAATAAAATCAGTAATGAAGTAAGTATTTATTTGAAATTAAATTGAACATGTTCCTGATATATGTGAATTGGTACAAGAAGTGCCTAAGTCAGTTTTTCACAAGATGACTTTGTTTGCTTATGTGTCTTTAAAAAATACGATTTTCAATGTAAGAAGTACCCAAGTCTGTACAATGGTTTAGAAAACATTTTTAAAGCATCGGACAGAATTGGGTACTTCTTACACTGAAAATAATATTTTTTTAAAGAGACATAAGCAAACAAAGTCAACTTGGAAAAACTGACTTAGGCACTTATTGTACTAAGCAACAGATATATATATATGAAATATATATATATATATATATATATATATATATATATATATATATATATATATATGTACATACATACATACACATATATATATATATATATATATATATATATATATATATATATATATATATATATATATATGTACATACATACATACACACATATATATATATATATATATATATATATATATATATATATATATATATATATAAAGTTTAATATTTAAAAAAATTGAAAAACTTAAAGTCTAACAAGGGTGCTCTAATATCTGAGCTCATTCCCGAGGGTGCAGCAAACGTAAAAGGTTGGGAATCCCTGCTGTAACTCATTGGCAGCAATATTATTTTCTTACAATTCTCCGAGTTCATATGTAGATTGCGCAAGTTCAGTATCCCCACTCCTTTTTGAAACAGTCGAAGAAATAAGAATCATTTCTTGCCGTTTCTTTTTCTGTTTGATTATTTCCCCCTCTTTTCTTGCTAGATATTTTTAGTGATTTTTTTTTTTGTTTTTTGTCACAGAGAAGGTGTGAGAACATGCATTGTCTCGGAAAAGCTGTTGGATAAACCTCTTTTGAGTGAAAAGCCGGCTTTAGTAGAGATTCGGGGTGCTTTGAATAGTAATCTGCCTAAATGGTTCGTTGGTCTGTCGGAAAATTGATGAATAAAGATGTCTTCAAAGTAGTGAACAATACCAGTCTGTGGGACGCGTCTTTTTTTTATGGTTTTCCCGTATCCTAATGGATTATTCCAGTCTCTGAAGCTTCAAATTTTGACAGTCGTGCCATAATATATGATTGTGCTCTGGATCATAGTCAAATTTTTTGCTTTTTGTTCCCATCTTTGGAAACGTCTGGTTATTCGAATAAAAAATATTCTTTTTTGCAAGGATTACAAAAATGTTTATTCCTTGGCGTTATACGGTGATGTATTATCAGCGAAGTTCATCAAAAGCTCCAGATCGATTATAAGGATTCAAAAAGAAAAATAAAGGATATATGTTAACCTTTATAGTCGTGATCCGACCAATCATTATCGTGTATAAGTAATTATAACTGTAGCACCAACTCTTATTTACATCTGGGTTTATTAATACATTAAAATCTTGGTTAAATACGTCATTTACAAAGGTTCGTTTCGATGAACCTAAAATCCACCTTGAGAGTAGGGCTCATTCTTTCAAAGTCCGACGAGCTCCTCGTCTCCCGTAAGCGTGTTGACCCTTCAACAGTCCGAATCTATTCTCCCCTTCGTTACTCGCGTCTGTCTTTTATGCCTCCTTCTCCTCTTTCTCGAACAGCAACCGGCCTTTTTTATCCGCGCTAAGTAGACCACCTATTGTGGATTTCATTGTCCACCGTTCCTACCTTAGATGACGTGCGCCGCTGTGTTTCCTTAATCATTCTAAATGAGCTGACTACATCCTATTGTTGAGGGTTTCCAAAGGTGTATGGCTCTCGACACCTGTTTGCGTTTCTTTTGGTGCTTATTGAAGACGCTATTACACACGTTCCTCAATTCTGACAATATAATCAAGTATTACTTATGACAATGATTTAAAAAAAAATAATAAACTCCATTTTCCTCTAAGTTTGTTTAAAAATGTCCTTTTACCAGTCTAGTTAGCTAAATAAACAAAAAGATAACATATCCTTTCATTTTTTACTGTGTAGGCAACCAGTAATTGCCTTGTTATTGTCTATAACCTCTGAGTCTTAATGCTACTCAAACTCAATTCACAAAAACCTGACGCTGCGCCAGAATTATGAATTAAGTATTTTGTGTTTCACCCAACATGTAGTTTTCCCACAAAACATTTTATTTTCCGAATTCTGGCACGAAAAACATTACCTCCAAATTCTAGATCACGTACAGCCCTCTCCTTCCTTTTTTTTTGAATTTTTATAATATTCTTTTTTTTTTTTAACCAGCATCCGATTTGTATTAATAGATATTTATATTTTCTAACAATGAATTAAAGGGAACGTTTCTTTCAAAATAAAACCTGCAAAGCCACTGGAATTGTGTTTCTGTTGTGTAAATTTAACAATTGATCACATGTTTATATTCTTTAAACTGTAGTGGCTTTTAACTATTCGAGAAGACCGATATACATATAACTAACACACACACACACATATATATATATATACATATGTATATATATATATATATATATATATATATATATATATATATATATATATATATATATATATATGTATATATATATATATATATATGTATATATATATATATATATATATATATATATATATATATATATATATATATGTATATATATATATATATATATGTATATATATATACATATGTATATATATATATATGTATATATATATATATATATATATATATATGTATATATATGTATATGGATATATATATATATATATATATATATATATATATATATATATATATATATATATACATATGTATATATATTATCACAAATGCCCGGAAGATAGGCTATGACGCCATTTGTTCTCAGTAAAGGACGAGACTGCTAACCATTCATTTAAGGGGGCACCATATAGGTGGCGAGCATTACTCCTTACAAGCCGGTCCCGTAATTTAGAACCGAATCAAGTGACGAGACCGGAACACTTGACCCCGCTCCCCCAGAGGTAAATTTGAGAACTTGAAGGACATTGCAGCCATGACAGATTTAACGTGCACCGGCCACCGTTAGTGAACACGGCGGTAGATTTTGTCAGCGACCGGCATCAAACCCACAAATCTCAGGTGACTGGCTCGACACCTTTGCCAACCGGGCCATCGCGCATATATATATATATATATATATATATATATGATACAGAAATAATTACTATAGAAATATCAAGGAAGAAAAATTTTAAATGAAGTCCTCCTGTTAACAATATATTTGTGTATTTCAATATATCTGTCCACTGCACATCCTAAATGTACATGCATAATGGCTAATATATCTGTCCATTCCAAATACTTTAATATATATTTCGAGGTTAGACTCACTGCCTAAATGTAAAATCATAAAGACTTTGTGAAAACGATATCACTTAATTAGTCCTCTAAAACTGAAAATAAATGTGGATAATGAACAAACAAAAATCGCATTTTAAAGAATGAACAAAGTGTGAAACTCACCTTTCATTACACACACACACGTATATCAGCAATTCCATGTACACTAAGTGCTTTATTTTACCGTATGTCTTACACATTACTTGATAAATCCTCTTTTCACCGTTTTTTTTTATAAAATTATATAACGCGGGGATTTTTTGTTAATACTGGTATAATTAATTTTAAAATTAAACGTATTTATTCATGATTCAGACGATAAAATCGTATTGGACAGTAAAAATGTAAAAATTATAGAATTATTTGCTTGCGCTCGTAAGTATTTTATTATCTAAAAGGAGGAAAAAAAATTTAAAATAAATAGTACTAATATTTGCTAAAAATAAGCGTACTAGGAGATGACATTTCCGTTCCAGAATATTACATTAGAGTTACAAATATGTCGGGAAGTATTCAGACCTGTTGTTTATTCAACGTGATCCTCTGAAATGCCTGTATTCCATATTCAAAGTGTTGTTTAAATATAAATAAACCTCTTGTTTCTGTAATTAACTGTAAATATTTAATTATTCAAGCCACTCTGTTTACTGCACCTACTCCTTACATCACCAAAAGTAAAAATTATTAAAAAAAAATAACGAAGAGTTTTCCGCGCTCAGCTTTGCTTAATCATTAATTCATTGCTCGTATCAGTTTTTACACAGAGTAAAACTTCGCTTTTTATTAGTTCTCTTTTTTTTTATTTCCTTCTTTCTAATTAAAATTTTACTTGTTTTACTTGGCAACAGCTATATTCTTGGGTTAAAGATCAGTATTGTTTTTCTTTGTTTGTGCATAAATTTTAACTAAACGTCTCTCGAAGTTCTTGTTAATTTTGCCACTTACTCGACGTAAAATTAATATTCAGTTCTGGATTCCGTGTAAAAATCTTGAACGCAGGGAATATAAGTTTTGTCCGGGAATCGTATTATACTCTTTTTGGGTTACTTTGTTGAAAACTAGATCATTTAGGGAGCTTTTGTTTCTTGCTTTAATTAAATTATATTTCTTATTTTTGTTTTCGCACAAGGAGGCAAAGGAATTGGGTATTATGTTTGTGTATATTTGAGCAAGGAATGAAGAAATTGAAGAAACTCTTGAATATAAGACCGCGTGTCAATCTAACCTTTACATTTCTTTCTTTCTAGAATGGTTTCCCATCATTGCTTCTCTCCCCCCCCTCCCCCAATTCAACTTGGCAACAGCTATATTCTTGGGTTAAAGATCAGTATTGTTTTTCTTTGTTTGTGCATAAATTTTAACTAAACGTCTCTCGAAGTTCTTGTTAATTTTGCCACTTACTCGACGTAAAATTAATATTCAGTTCTGGATTCCGTGTAAAAATCTTGAACGCAGGGGATATAAGTTTTGTCCGTGAATCGTATTATATTCTTTTTGGGTTACTTTGTTGAAAACTAGATCATTTAGGGAGCTTTTGTTTCTTACTTTAATTAAATGATATTTCTTATTTTTGTTTTCGCACAAGGAGGCAAAGGAATTGGGTATTATGTTTGTGTATATTTGAGCAAGGAACGAAGAAATTAAAGAGACTCTTGAATATAAGACTGCGTGTCAATCTAACCTTTACAATTCTTTCTTTCTAGAATGGTTTCCCCTCATTGCTTCTCTCCTCCCCTCCCCCAATTCAAACTTTCCATGAAAAGTTAACACAAAATAAGTACATCCACGCTTCAAGACGATAAAACAGAAGAATTCTCATACAAAGGCAGGAAATTTGAGTGTTTTTAACGTAAGATTACGTTCCTCCATAACGGTCCTTCGGAAAGCAAAATTTCAGACTCTAAAACCGTCTGTCCATCCGTCTTCGCGAGTTATAATTTTGGCAGCGTGCCAAACCCAGACTGTATCGCTTCGACAAGCAGTAAACAGTTAAACAGAAAAGTTCAAAAATTCATTAAAATTTTGACATACATATATGTCATACGTACATATATCTAGATACATATATACGTACATATATACATAACACACATATATATATATACATATACTAATGAAGTAAGTAACGATAAGTAATCCTACCTTAATAACCCGCGGTAGTTTCGTTAGAAGAGACTACCTGAAATTTTTTTTTCTTTATGCGCGAATGGCAACATAGATTAGAGCCTCATTTCCCTGGAAACATGCATGATCAACAAACTTTAATAATCCCTAGAATTTTTATAATTTTTTCTCCAGTACAGAAGTTAGGTATAAAACTCATCTGCTCAGTCAAATGTTATAGATGTCACTATAAAATCATTAAACAGAAAACTGCCGCAATATTTATGAAGACATTGCAGAAAGGATAATTCTACATCGCAAGTTTTATTTCATTATATTAATTGGTAGGTATGAAACTCATCTACTGAGATAAATGTTACAGTAGCCAATATTAAATTGTTAGGATGAAAATTGTATTGTGAAACTACCACAATTTGTATGAAGAAATAGCAGAAAGGATAATACAATATAGCACTTTGTTTATCTTTCAACTATTCTAAGCACTGAAATTACAACTATTCTAAGCATTTGAGTTTAACTGAGTGTTTTTTTTTCTCCACTTAAACGAATAAACCTGTGTTATGAAGTCTTTCTCCGGCAATGATGAACGAGTAGCAAGATGGAACAAAATATATTTTCCAGCGTTATATCCCAAGAGCAATGCCATAAGAAACGTATGTAATTTTGAAACTGTAGACTCTTAAAGCATATTAACCAACTGATCTCCCTCCCGTCCATAAATCACAATAAGATGGGTCACTAGTTGCGCGTGGACTATCAAGCCTTTATCTTCAGTATATTCTTGAAAATCTACCCTTGAAGCGTAGCGCCTGTGTTAAGTGTTTTCTTGGGCAATCAGTTCGAGCAGGTATAATACAAGAGAGGACATCAATCTTCATTAGAAAATGGCCTGCACATTGGATGATGAAAAGTCACTGGCGTCAAACGGCCCGCCCCTCTCACGGGTACTTCGGTATTTCCCACATAATATTACAAAAATAAAATAAAAGAGAAAGCGAGATAGAAGCTCTATGTGGAAGATTGATTTTTTGCTCCCAGCTTCTGTGATGCGAATAACCATCAATGGACTTTTCTTGTCCAAGATCGGAAGTGTGGCAACTAAATAGAGTCCCTGCCAGATGAATCAGTCAGTCAGGTGTGACAGTTACGAGGGCGCTCTCTGCTTCCCAATTTTTTTTCCAAGGGCACTGGGAACAGTCATAGGTTGTTGGGTAGGTGTAAGTTCTGATAGAACTGTTGCTCGTTCGGTGGTATTCGCCATTCTTTCATTGACTAATGTTTACGAATTTGGGCTGGCCGTATTTTCTTTTAATCGTTTAAATAAAAAAAATTATAAAAAAATGTCGTAATGAGTTGTGTAGTCTTGATACGCATCTTTGTGTAGTTCGCAAAGGGGGAAAAACATAACAAGAGATCATTTAGTCATGTGTGAGGGTTTAACTCCATAATTAACCGCATTGCTTTTAAAATATGAGACAGAAATCTTGCTATAAGAGAGAGATTATGGATTGTTAAACCCTGTCGCTCACATCCTGTCTTTACCTTTATGTCATTATTACAATCAAAGAAACACTTTTCTGTTTATCATACATTGGAATTAATATGAATGTAGTTTAAGAAATAGAAAGCAATTTTCCATTTTTCTAGTAAGAATATAGCCATGCTATATCCTCCTCATCATTTATCACGCTCTCGAAACATATTTGCAACCCAAAATGAAGAAAAAATAGGGCCTTTCATTCATACTTATGCGCTGGATGACAGATAGTTCTTTGCAGGTACCATCTGGCCGTAAAGATTGATTACGAAGGCCACTAAACTCTGAGCCTGAGCAAGAAGTATTCATTTCATAAGGAATAAATGCATCGCTAGTAGAAGACATTTTGTTTTTGCTTTCGTCCCAAAGAAGTGGTTCTTAAAACTTTTTTTCTTCTGTGACACTCTGGATGTGGACTTGAAATAGTTATGTTTGATGGGGAACATAATTTTTCATAGCGTTAAAATGCCTTGAAACAGTAAGTTAAGAAAGTATATATATATATATATATATATATATATATATATATATATATATATATATATATATATATATATATATATATATATATATATAATATAAAAACTGATTTCTGATAAGAAAAACTAATTTTAGTTTATGTCCCATATATATATATATATATATATATATATATATATATATATATATATATATATATATGGGACATAAACTAAAATTAGTTTTTCTTATCAGAAATCAGTGCGGCAAATAAACTAGTTGACTGATAAACAAGCCAATCATCTTTATTCTAACGACATTAAGTTTACTTTTTTTTTTAACCAATGCATGCACACTTGTCGTGAAGACATTCGCCTACAATACACCGCAGTTTTTCTGGCCATTTTATTATGGGGGCACCATATAGGTGGACCAGCATTACCTCTATGAAGGGACCACACAAACGGAGACATTTTAGTGGCGCGTCTTCGGGATTCGATCCGAGCACCCTCATCACCGAAATCCGGCTCGCTAGGCTAGTGACCTTAAAAACTTTTAGTGACCTGGCATCCGTATCTCCCAGTAAAACCTCCTGTATAGTTCTTTTTTTCAAGGTTCGAAAGAACTAATTTTCATCCTTTACTCAATATATACATTTATGAACGATGTTGTCTGGTATTTGTATCCCGTATTTGTTACTAATCTGACTCCATTCAGCTCAAATTTCCCAATGAAAAACTATTTTAGAGATTTATTTAATGCCGTATATGTGTCCAATGTCTTGGTTTAAATTTAATAACATAATTTTTAACATACCGGAAAGCCGAAATGAAAAGCTTGGTAATTATTGTCACAAAAATTTTTTGATATGATTCTGAGAGAGAAAGATATCTCTTAATTAACACTTTCTTAGAATGCACCTCACCAAGACATCTGGTACTTCTCTTCATCTTCTTTTGCACCAATTTTTTTTTTCGTTTTGATAAAAAAACTAGAAAAAAAAGATGCCATATACTGAATCCAAAAATAAAATATATTTACTTTCTTAAACGACATAAAGAGTGATAAAGCTTTACTTTGGGAGCACTTCTCGCAGCAACCCTTCTTGCTTTATCATTTGACCTGTAGCCCTCTTGGCGACACAAAAGAGAGCCATTAAAGCATCTAAAATGATAGTTATTGGCAGTGAATGAATTAACTCCTTTTTTCTAGCATGCAATTCTTTTCCATCATGAGAGGAGGCGTTAAGTGTCGACATTTTTTCTGCACTTTAAACGATATTTTATGCGTTTTTTATGACGTGAAAAACGACGGTTTTTTTTCTGAATCAATCAAATTATTTTCAATTTTATCATGCACAACGGCTAAAGGATGAAAATTAGTTCTTTCGAACCTTGAAAAGAAAAACTATACAGGAGGTTTTACTGGGAGATACGGATGCCAGGTCACTAAAAGTTTTTAAGAATCCCCAAACTTTCAAAAATAAATTCCGTCCGGTGAGGTCGTCATATGTATTTAATTCTATCTCCGTCGATAACATGCTGAAGAAAAAAATTGAAGATAAGACGTTTTTGAGCATAAACTGCAATTATCTTCCCATTTGAAGTAAGGCATACAGGAAAAATATATCATTTGAGTAAATTAAATGGATTTTTATGTATGTCCCAGACTTTGTAGAAGAATTTTCAGCAGTCGGTACCATAATTTTGTGTTGAATGTCTGCAAAGAGCAAATTTTTCTCCTGAAACTCTGTCTTCATAAAATGCAGCAATTTGATGTGTCACTATAAATTGGTGGTTTTATATATACGCCCCCCCCCATATATATATATATATATATATATATATATATATATATATATATATATATATATATATATATATATATGGGTCTGTTTGTGTCTGTGTGTGTGTATGAAAAGGTATTTTGAGAGTAACACATTTTTTGAATTCTGCATTTTTAGCTTCAGGTCACGCGGATATTCATATAGCTTAAAATCTCACAGCTGAAATTAAAAAAAAGCATTGAAATCTTTTGTTTATTCTCAATTCCATATTTACTCGAACGATAATTTCGACATAATCAGTGTCATCGTTCACAAGTTTGACCGATGCAATTTGTTTTTAATCTCTTATTTTTTTTTTTTTTTTCGAAAAGAGAACTGAAAAGGGAGAAACAGCCTAGTTTTGAAATTTTGTGTTATTTGCTCTATTAACTCTGATGGAATAAACAATCTGGAATGAATATAGTTTAGTTCTTTAAGATCCTAAATTTTATCTTACTTCTTATTGCTTACGTTGTGTTAGCAGATTTGGCGAGTGGCTATATTTACTGGTTATCGTGTCATGTAAGATATGCAATATTTACTAATTACAGTAATTTATGTACAGACTTAAAAACCCGATAGAGACCTCATTGCCGGACGGACGGCTTGTTGTCTCTTCATCAGAGATATCCATTCGGGAAGCTTGGTATATTGGCCAAAACCTTTTCCCCTTTACGAGAGTCTGTGTGACTCTGTCTATCGACCTCCTGAGTTCGGTCCAGAAGCTACACAATGGTAGTTCCAAGGGAAGGGGGCGTCACAAGTTATCTCCTTCTATGAAACAGACTTAAAGAAGGGAAAGCTAAATATTGGAGCATTAAAATGGGATTTCTTCCTTTAACCGGTGAAGGTCCAGTGCTTAGAAGGTGTAATTGCAATTCGTTAGCTATCTTAACATTATTTTTTTTCTCGACTTGAGTGTGTAGCTAAGAACTGCAAGCCGAGGAAATGGAAAATTGCATCTAGCTTACAAAATATCGTCCTACTCGAAGCACACACCGTCGGGACACCCAAGCGTTTTACTCAAATCTCGCACCCGGTGATTCAACTTCCTACTCCTATCTCTAAGGCCGTCTGCACACGGAGCAACTCAAAAGAAACTGATAACTGACTCAAATCAAAAAACCAGTCCGTGATGAGTCGTAACCTATGTAATTGAATGGAGTCACGCACACGGCGCAACTGGTTACAAACCCGTCCGACGGGTTTCTATTCATACTATTCATTAAAACTAAAACAACCAATTATGTGTTTGGATAGACTTTCGGGGTAATTATTACGTGTTAGCACAGCTTTCAAGTCTAAAATATGCTTATTCCTATTGTCTTTAGAACATAGCCTATTTATACGAACTACCTGATTTACAATAATGTTATTAAAAACAGATTTATGTAAACAGGTTAGGTAATTTTAAAGTTTAACAATATTAAAATTATAGTCAGATCTTTTGTCGTATAAGTGAAAAGTAAATGTGCTGTGAGAATTTAATTTAATGTTAATATCTAAAAAGTTTACATTAATATTATCACGACTACTTTTAATTAGTTCCAGATTAGGAGGGTAAAAATTTAAGTCTATATGGTTATTTCTTTTATTAATTACTGTTATATCATCTATATACCTAAATATATTGTAATTGCAATTTTCTATATTATTAATTTCAATATATATATATATATATATATATATATATATATATATATATATATATATATATATATATACATACACAGTTCTTAAGTGAGCTGGTGAATTTATGATATTCATATCTGCTTAACATTTTTAAGGAAAACATAATCCTACACCACAGTTTGTTAAATTATACTATCTTCTGGTTACAAAACAAATATTTTTAAATGCTAGAGGATGCTGTAATATTTTTTCGGCAGTTCTATAGTAGTTACTGGATGTTATAGTTGTTGTGTTTATATATAGTAGACGCTTGCTTGACAGATATAGAACCTTGAAAAATAATCAGGTGATATTGTTTCCTATCATTATTTAAAAATTATTCAGGGTTCTTCAAGGTTACCACTGTTTCAAGCCCCATTCCCGATCCAGTTCTCGAGGGAAAAGTCACAATAAGCTTGATGGGCCACAATAAGTTTGATAAGTCACAAGGGGCTTGATGGTATCACACTAATTGCATTTAAGAAATGGACGTAAATCTGAATTCTAAAAGAACGTGATGAACATTCTATATGATCATACCAGAATAATATTCTCACATCGCTGACTCTTTGCCAAAAATGGCGACCCTGCCATCTCATAATCCCCAATCTTTGTTTTGCTATGAACGAGTGACAATGACAGATAGCCTTTCTGCCAGTCTGATGAACCTAGTTGACAAACTGGGGGAAAATGCTTCACCCCTCTTTTACTGTCGTCTGGAAGGAAACACGAGACAGTACAGATACTTCTTTTTTTTTTTTTTTTCTCCCAGTTTTTCTCTTTTCAAAAGATATTTATTCCCAACTTTGTCAGAGTAGACTTTGGAATTAGAAAAATCCAGCGTCTCTCGCGTCAAGAAATGTTGTTAATCTGACAGATTATAAAACCCTTATCTTGGCGATTTGGCGACGATCTCCAGAATTTTTTATTTTTTTCGAGTCATCATTTCCAGGCATTTTTTATTCGGCGATAGTGCGTTATTATGATGTGTTAATAATCTGTGTTTTCTTTATAAGTATGCAACAGCATGAGGTTTGCTCTACAGAAAAAAAAAAATCATTCTGACTGGACTTCACCCTGGTGCCTCCATTTAACTTAATTAATTTAGATCTACAAAAATGTTACATAGTAAACCACTGATGCGCTTGTATTCTTTTTATTTAAGTTATATTTTGTTTTACAGTTCTATGAAAGAATAGAAAAATATCCAGTTGTTATAAAAAAAAAAAAAATTGCTGTCGTATTTTTATCGAAAAATTAGATATTATGATTTTGATAATGCTCATAAGTAAAAAGCTTAATACTTATATGTAATGCTTGTAAGTAAGAACTTTAGAGGTGGTATTTTTAATATCTCTCACTTCAGAAAGTTACCAGATCAAACCAACTGAACGCGAAAAATTAAAATTAACCGGATGTTCGGTAATGGAGTAATTTAACTCACAATCTGAATATCAGATGTGTTTAGTATAACCTCGTTGTCACATGTTACTGTTGTTCCTTGATATTTGTCTGTTGACAAGGAAGTCTCATTTTTTTTCTTTTAATGCGTAAGAAATTGAGTGCTATACGTTTGTCTTTAGTGAATGTATAAGGTTCAGATTCCATTTTAATGTTATCATTCCATGCGATTCTTTCGCTTCTGGAAGTACAATCATTGCAAGAAGCACTTATTTTATACAGTACTTTTAATTTCTTTGTTTAGAAATTACAATATCTTGTTATAACTTTTCATGCACAAAATGGTAATACAGAAAAGATCGTTGACTCCTTTGATGAAAATCAAAATTAAATGTCTGCGAACATCAGCTCATCTCTTTCGTCTTTAAACAATTTTTTTTCTTTTTGGTTACTTTTCTACGGCCAAACATTAAAGTGGGAAGGTTAAGGCATCTTTTACGTGAGTAGCAGACTTATGAGTAAATAATTAAATTTTTCCCTAAGGCGGTTTGAAATACATATGCTGTTAAAAAGTGCCGTAAGATGTATATATATTATGGTCGTTTTATAATCCTATTAATATTTCAATATGATTTTTGATTCAACTGTAAATCACTGCATTCTTACTTGAAAGTAAGCACTATAATGTCGATTGATACTATTGGTTATCATTAATAAATTAAAACGCAATGTGGGCAAAGAATAATTCCAAGTAAATAGGGCAAAATTGTTAAGTTCTTAATAGTTTCTTGCTCTTTACTGTGTTCTTAAAAGCGGTTTTATTAATGCCTTGAAAAAGTGTATGCGTTTGGTATATGGATAATCAACAATTTATTAGGAATGAAGAAACTTTTTTTTCAGAAATATATACTTTCTGATGCAAAATATAAGAGTCCCGGAAGCAAGCCCTGTTTCTCTGTAGATGCCACCTTAAGTCAGATTTGTCCAAGTGTTTTTGTGAAATTTTGCAGATATTATTTCAGCTTTTAAAAGTGAAGTTTTCTTTTCCTTGTTTGTTAAATCTGCGGTTTAACATGTCTCACATGTGACTGGATAAGGTCGGAGGACTTTAGAGGTCCTGAAAAAGTGACATAAGGCCGAAGACAGACCAGAAAAACTTGTGTCGTGTTAGTTGTTGTATTTTCGGGCTGAAAAATGACTCTTTGAATTTTTATCAGCCGTGGCAGTGCAATAAGTTGTTAGATATCTATATATAATCACTGTTTTGTTGAATATTCAGAGACTGAGCAAATTAAATATATTTAGTGGTAGCTCTCGAAATTATTACTATTACTTCTCTTCAATTATTGGAGGGTACCTCAGTTTTTCAGACGTCATCCTTAAATGAATGCGGTTGTAATACACTACGAGTGAGCAACAGGATTCTTTGCTAGACACTGACGCAAGACCGATGCATTTAGGTTGACTAAAGACTGAGCTTTCAATTATGTGATGCCTTAAGGTGCGCCACCTAAGAACCTTTGCCTCCACTAGCTGTCTACCAACGGTTCTTCCGATCAATATGCTGTGAGAACAGAGTGCTTTGTTGGATAACGAATATGTCCGTGCTGTAATTGCTGCTTGTGGAAGTAACATCAAAATGAACAACACAAGATTCGCTTCTCTGAGCTTTCATGCCTTTTCTTGGCGAGTATGCGCACTTTTCTGAATCTACTGGTCCCCCCCCCCCCCCCCCACGAGTTTCGGTCTCATCACTTCGACTCAGATAGTCCGGAAGACCATCTATCCACTCTGAGCATAATATCTGGACCTCATGTCAAGCTCCCATTAGTTCAAAATGTTCAAAATCTCAATAGTACCACGATTTCCGTACCGTCGAATTATAATTTTACGAATTCTTCTGTTTAACGAAACTTTTTATTTTTCTTCTGGTTACTACTGAAAAACTACTATTTATAGAAAATGATCTTTGACTTGATTTAACGATCATTATTTCTAAAAATGATTTGTATCTATTTTGATTCTGGCAACCTACTGAAGGAAATGGACAGCAGGGAAGTAAATTATTGAAGATCAGCATAAAAGCTATTCTTAAACGAAAGTGATCAATTTTTGAAAAAAAAAAAGCGTCATTTTCAAAGGGATAAGATAAACTGCGTGCTGCAATATTTTGTGTATTCAACCAGAAAAGCCATTCTTTCTACATTTAAAAATTTAAACTTCCCACATGGAGCGTAATACAATGAGAAATGAAAGTAGTTTCATTAAAATTTCTTTTCTGGTAAACAATATATTCTCCAGATAGGTTATTGATTGTTTTTTCAGGAACAAAGAAACAAATCTATATTTGATAGATATTATTTTAGTCTCTAAGCATTCAATAAACCAAAGGACCATTGAATGTTATTAAATTTTTCTCAGAACCAGTATACACGTCATGTAATGCAAGAGTGAATTTTTCTGTTATTGTTTTAAATACGCTTCGATCAGGACCGCATAGACAAATAAGACAAATGTCTAGGGCCCGATTTTTTGAAGGACCCGGTCAAACTGTCTATTTTGAATTAATTTTTTTTCATTCTCAACATTAAAACGGGTAAAAAATTATTAGCGAAACTCACTGAGTTAATCAAAATTCTTTAACTGTTTTTTACATCGAACAAAATGCTTTGGATAATATTAATTATGATGAAATAATTGATAATTTTTGCTGAATTAAAGACTAGAAAACAGAATTTTTCAATAAAGTTTATTCATATTTATATACTTACTTTTGTTAGACATTTAATAAAATAATTTTCATTTTTTTAAAATTGTTGCATATTAAATATTTTTTATTAATGAAAATTTAACATTTGTTTTAGTTTTTCATATTATTTAGTTTTTTTATATTTATTGTTTTATATTTTTCGTGTGCTCTATTTCTTGTGGGAGTGGGAGAGGTCCCGGTAAGTTTGGTTTGGTTTGGAGCGCTACGATCAACTTTTTGCTACACGAGGGCTAATTAGACCGGGACCTACTGCTTAAAGCCGATTCCGAACGGCTACAAACGTCCATGCCAAGAGTGGGATTCGAACCCACAGACTCCGGTACCGAATGCCAACGCCCTAGCCATTCGGCCATCTTCCGGCCATAAGAAGTCCGGCCATAAGGGTCCCGGTAAGAAGAAAATGTCTAGGGCTCCAAAGTGGGTTAATCCGGCCCAGACTTCGATTATTTCCATCGTTACCTCGGGGAAAATGCAATGCTACAGTGTAACTGTTTTGAAATAAGGATCACTTGCGAGCAAGTTAACGCCAAAAAATATCTCTGAAGAATATTCAGAGTGTCATAAAAAAAAAAAGAAAATCTTTTTTCAATGAAATTTTAAAACTGATATCTCAGACACCTTTTCAATGTTTCTAAGAAATTCCCCCTTTATTTTTTTACTAATCGGCTGATATCTTATCTGTGTGTGTGTGTGTGTTGTCGAGCTATCTGGAGTCAAGTACTGCTCGATTGACAGCGGCGCCACGATTGTATCTTCTGCCTAATAATCATAAAAGGATTCTTTCTCTCTTCTCGGGCGGAGATGTGGGGTGGGGGGCTCGAAATGAAGAGCGGGAGACGATAACGAACGGGTCCTCGAACCACTGAACGGACAATTACCGTTATGTCGTCAAATGCGACTCGGTGGGATGAAAATCTGATAAAGATGGTTGACTAGGCGTTGATTAAGCGTAACCCCTTGTACGCTCGGGGAAGTCGTTTGAAAAGGGCAGGGCTACACTACACTGCCCATACACGTGGCGCAACAAAATATTTTTGGTTCAGTAACCGCACATGGATCATTATTTCAGGTTTTTATATTCGGTTTCGGGAGAAATATCGGTTTTTTTTTTATTGTGTATGCTGTCGAAACCCATGACATATAAATATTTTTTATGAGCATATACGTTTTTAGGTGTTACATCACGATTTTTTTTGTTAATTCATAATTTTTTTTCTTATTATTTGATGCCGTTTAAAAATTCCCAATAATTTAGGTTATTTTTCAGAATATTTATTCCTTAAAAAGTTTGTATTAGTTAATTTCTGTAACATATAAAAGTAAAAAAATAAATAAATAAGGGTTCGCAGGTTCTTAAAAGTATTTAAAAACTCCCTATTTTCAGTTTTAATTTTTAAAGGGCCCCTAATTTTTAAGAAGTCCTTGATTTTACCTTTAAGGTCTTTACTTATTGTTTGTGTACTCTCTGGTCCTTAAAAAGTGTGTATTTTTTAGTTGAAAACACAACAGTTTTCAGTTTACGACTGTCAGCGATTGGCTTTAGGAAAATGTAGATGAAACTTTTGTGTGTGTGTCTGTCGTTTTTTGTATTATTGTTATTCAGGCTTTTTTTTTGGTATTATCACTCTCAACTCTCCTCTATTTAATTAATAGTCATTTTATGTTGATATTCATCTCGAGCTGATTAACGTTTGATTTCTCGACCCAAAATTAATTTTAACATGCAGCTGATGCAGTGATGAAATGTTTTTTCAAGCTCTTGAACTGAATTTTTGTGTATACAGATTTACAGATAAAGGGTCTTACTTGGTATCATTAAAATTTCCTATTTATTAAACACGTGTTTAATCTTATGTATTTTTAAAATTTTCTTTTGCCTTTTTTACAATCTATGCTATAATGTGGGGAAGTTTTAATGTCCTTATAAGTAGCCACTTACGGATAGAAGTAATTTTATCCCATTAAAAAATATAGAGAGAGTAATGTTGCAGGCGGAATTCCCTTGTCTCGCATATATGCAAAGGCTACTCATGGGCAAGTGATCAATATCCATCACAACTCTTTTTGATTACGGTGAAGATACATGCTCAGTTTTATTGAGACAAATACTTTGACGGATAGTCTTTGCATAGTATGCCTTCGCAAGAGTATGCTTAGTTTCTCTAGATATAGCAATCTATATACTATATAAAACAGTTCCGTAACTGACTAGCTCACTGACATACAACGCACAGACCAAACTGCTGGATTTAAAGGGCTGAAATTTTGCATGGCGATTCTTCTTATAGCGTAGGGGTGCACTAAGAAATATTTTTGAAAAATTCTTAGATTTTTTAAAATTAAATTTTTAAGCTATTTTAGTAACTTTTTTCAAGTCTACATTTAAAATAGTAATTTGAGGGTTATAAAATTTATATCACGAGAAAGATCATAAAAATTTCTTTAAAATGAGATCTTTTTCGAATCTTTACCTCCCTTTTCTGATTTTTGGTGAATTTTTAAAGATTAATTTTTAGAATTTAATTTATTAAATGCTGATCACGTGATTTCTTTTTCTGGTACTTTAAATAAATTTATCGTCACGTGCATAATAACTAAATAGACAAAAAAAATTTTTTTTTCTTGCTAATGAGGCGGACGATTGGACATTATCCAAAAATATATTAAAATACAATAAAATATATTATTTTCCTCAAACTGTGTCCTATTACATTTAATTCGAATATTTTCTTTTACATTATTTTGTCTATAAAAATATCCCTTACGATTTTTTTATAAATATATTTATTTTTTTTACATCAATTGTATACATTGATCGTCGTATTTATTATATATATATATATATATATATATATATATATATATATATATATATATTTCTTTTGGCATTAATTGAATACATTGACCGTTGTATTTAATTTGAATGTACTCCGTAGCGAAGTGCGGTTTTCAGCTAGTATGATATAAATCATTCATCGACATCTCTGAAGTATTTTTAAACAAGGAGATGTTTAAAATGATATATTTCAATTTCCTGTTGTATATTAAGCAGATTTCGTTTCTTAGTTTTCTATTCATAGCAAGATGGATTGAAAGATATACTGTTCGAAAAGGATTTGAATACTGCGGGGCGTTTCCCAGTGAGTTTTGACAAATATTTCTCAAAAACACCCAAAAATCAGAGGGACAGTTGAGTTCATGTGCACCTCTTCTAAGACAACTCGGTTAATTTTTCATTAAGTTTTTAATTCTGCTTATCAAAGTCTTCCTTTACTGTCAGCTCATGACTACTCACAGTAACACCAAAAATCAGTTGGTTTTAGAACTACTGTAGGAAACCAAATAAGCTTACTAGAGACTAGATCCCAGATCTCCTGTTTTTTGTAAGGGTGTGCTAACCATTACAACATCCAACTATAGCTTGATCCTCCTTAACGAATATCACAATGCTATTTACTTTTAGCATTTATAAAGAACTAATGGTTGCCCTTATATGGCAATTTATGGAGAGAAATGCAAACTTTTCAATTTCTGCAAAGTAAATGATGTTACCTTGCGGTCAGATTCAGTTTTGTAAACGGAAGTACAGGATTCTAAAAAAGCATTGCAGAATTTTAGAACTATTTGAGTTACTATTTATTGCTATTAAAATATATTGCTATAATGTCTACAATATTCGTTAAATTAGGATCCCTTTTTTTAGAAAAAACTTACCGATGTTTAAGGCAAGAATGCCAAGAAAACATTTTGAGATAAAAAAAAAAAACTGTTTCGCCGAAACTCGAAAATCTTATTTCTTTGAAAAGAATTTTCTATCCATGAACCTTATTTTTCTATGGTGTCTTAATATTCTCATCTTGTAATATTCTCTTAGAGATTCATCAAAGAAAAAAAAAATCGCAAAACGTTACATTGCCCTATTGTCATTCAACTGAACAAAATTCTAAAAATATCTTTTTTAAATAAAAAATTGAGGGATGAATAAATGCTACGTAATTCTGAAAGTTTATACGGTTTCTGTAGGAAAGAATCATGACAAATTTTAAGTCGCTTAACACAAATAACTATCATCCCATAAAAGGGAAACCTATGTAATTTAGCGATGTTTGTTTCTTGATCTTTGAAATAAAATGCCATTGATTTATAATATTTGATTATTAGGCTGGTAGCTCTTTAAATGGTTGCGTCATTTGTTATATGAATATTATCTATTATATTGTTATTTTATTCTCTATTATCAATAATTAATTATTTTCTTTTATTATATTGTTCTCTTATTATTTGTTAATTGAAAACAACCCGAATTGCTTAAATAGTTATCAGTGACACTCTTTGGATTTTATTATCTTCTACTGTCTTATCCGTTTTTGGGAACTTATCCGTTTTGGACTGTGCACACGGCCCTTTATATTTGTAGGAGTTAAGGGTTTTTAGAGGTGGGAAAATCTTGTAATTTATCTAGTTTCCTCCCAGGTATTTAAAGCCGTAAAAAAGCCACTTTATAAACTGTACAGTCGCAATATGCTGTATATATTTTAAAAAAAAACTGTGTAAAAATGTAGGCTAATTCATAGTGAGAAATTTGCATTCCATTACACGTATTTATGTGACGTTAAAAAACCCACGAGTTTACAAAAGTGAATATCTTTTGAATTTATTCTATTTTCTGGATACCCTCCCTCCTCCCTATCCCGTCCAAATGGTAAATGAATCCGTGAATACACATTCAATCCTCATTTTATTTTAAAAGTTCAGAGATTCTTTCAATTTATCGTTTTAAGAAAAGGATCTTCGGATTTTGTCGTTAATATGCATGAGGTTTTAAAGCACAAGTCAACTTTTAAGTGTTAGCATTGGACATAATTATCCTCATTCAAAGAGCGTATCCTCGTAAGGTAAAAAAAAAAAACAGGAAAAAAAAATCAATGCTACGCACGAGTTAGACCCGTTTTCTTTTGGTGCACAACTCACATTTTGGCCACAAAAGGGAAAAGCGGCCAGCCGTTGGACCACACAAAGTAAACCGCCAACCGACGCCCGACACTTAGTGACAAAGTAAACTGGCAATTTCCATCTATTCCCTGAAAACGGAAGCAAGCCTTTTAAGAATCATTTTTCTCACTTGTTGGCGTGAAACCCTCCAAAAGAGATTATTTATAATATATATTTCTTTAAACTGTTAAAAAACGAATGTTTGTAATCATTATACTTTGATATCACCCGCTTTTCTAATCGTGTGCCTCTTAAATCTTTGAAGAGAGGACACATATAATTTATTAGTCGTTAGTCCCTAAGGAAGAAGTGATTTCTTTTTTAGCAAATGAAAACAGGTCTGAGGAAAGCTTGTTCAAATTAAACCTTATCTGTACTGCAATAAAGTAGCCGTTTGAGTCCGAAGACGTTGCATTTGGGCTGGAACGCACCTCTATTGCTTAAGAAATATTGTCGGGATTTAAAGAATATGCAGGTTTTAACATTACTATAATTTATACGCGGCTTTACTCTTAAGATTTTTTTCTTGCATCGAGTATAATGCATAAGGCTTGTATACTCTTGTATAAAAACACAAGTTCTGTTCTTTAATTAAATACAAAAAAATTTGCATCAGTATCTTATCGAAGCAGAACAAAAATGACTAATCGTTTAAATTATTATTTACATACAGTCTAATAATGTCGCTTTAGGATTAATTTTTACGTATTTTTCTGTATGCATTTTGTCTTGAAAAGCGCATTTCTAAGACTAAATGTACCATTTCGTTTATTACAGCATAAATAAATTTCGACAAATTTTATTTTTGTTACAAATGCTATAATGAATACAATTAAAATCACAGGTAAACATCTGGTGAGCATTTCGAAAATGAATTTCAAAAATGACAATGAGATAATCTGTTCTTTTTTTGTATATTTTGAAAAATGTGGCTTTAAAATTTGAATTACTTTATAAAATATTAAAATATTAAATCTTTTCGGAAATCTTTATAATTACTTCTTGCAATAGGAATAAATATTTAGATAATCAAGTTTATTGCATAAATTTATTCTTATATATCGTTTCATTTAATTTTGAAATATTAATTTGAACCAAAGAGAAAAAAACGGAAACATCTAAAATAAATACTTGATCCTTATTACAATTTAAAACTGTACTAATATTTTCAAACAAAGTAATTTAGTCATACAGTACCAAAATAGATTAAATCTTATGAACGAGCGAGCATATGTTTAACTAATATTAAATTTTTTCTTTCTTAAGCGATTTCTCAGACATTGCTATTAACAATCATTATTAAAAAAATTAAGAAATTTTATGAATGTCTACCAAAAATTAACTAGTTTCCTTTTTAGACAAAGCAGGCAAAAAATTACAGAATTCAGATAAAATTCTTAAATTTCACTGAGTAGTTTTTTTTAACCAAACATTTTAAACTCCATAATTGTGATGAGTCTCATACATTTAATTTTTTTTTCATAATTTCCTCTCCTCAAAACACTCGGGAGTTTCATAATAATCACAAATTATTTCAACGATAAAAAATAATTTATACGCCAAACGTAATCGATAGAAGAATTAATCCCTGGTACTAACTGCAAATTTCCCACACTAAAAAGAAAATTATTTAATAAACCCTTTATAAATTTTTCTGCAATACATTGTTGAAAAGTACTGAAAATGTACTTTTTTTAAAATCACGAGTTTCAGCTTTCGAAAAAAAGAATTCATTTATTCTAGTAGTACAGCAATAATTGTTACTTTGTAAACACTCGGTGGTTTTTAGACAATTTCAGGCTAAATTGATGTAGGTTGTATATTTACTGGTAATTTTCACAGCATGCCTCCCTCAGTTTAATTAAGTTTGTTATCAATTTACAGCTCGAGATAAAAAGTAATTTCTCATTTTTTAAATGCTATAAAAAATGCTATTCTGTGTTCTTTAAAAATTATTTGAAATGAATTCATTTTTTTTTCTGCAACAAAATGATATACATAATGGGGATTTCATTCATTGGTAGCATTAATTTCCTTTTCAGATAAATAATTGTTTGTTTGAAACTGGAAACTTCAGGCATGAAAAAAATTCCTTAATATATGAAAAAAATATGATTCTACAGTTTGATTAGAAAGTTAAAAATCGCAAAATAACTCTTAAATAAAGGGCATTAAAATATTCTACTAATTTCTCAGCAGTTTGGAGAATTTTATTTTCGAGAAATTAAATTAGCACTATTAAAGTATCTTTTTATGAAAATAATGTTTGACCAACAATTTATAGCACCTTAAGCAATGTACTCCATCTATGCTTATTAGTTAAAACAAATTTTTAAATATTAATTATATTTGATAATTCCTTTGGAAATTAGTTCTCAATGGTAATTTTTTCAACTATGATTGCATGATTATTTGCACGTGAAAGTACTTTTTCTCCTATTACAAGAAGTATTCAAATACTTTCTAATTAAGTAAATTCCTTTAATTATTTTATACTATGCGTTTATTACCTTAGGAGAAATTTCTAGTTTTAATCAGAAATCACAGATTCATAAATTAAATTTCTGTAAAAATTTAAATCAGTAAAAAGTTGAAACTATGTAACAGAAGAAAAAAAGTACTTCATTAATGACATTAAATTCAATTCAGTAATGCTTATTTTGTAATACGGTGTTGAATTTATTACAATGTTTAAACTAAACGCCATGTTATAGAAATAAACAAATCCCAACTTTATAATAATAAAATATAACATGCGTTTAAAATTTATATGAGTAATTTAAAATATTCCAATGTTTAGAAGTTTTAAAAAAATAAATCTACCGTGTACATAGACAAACAGATATTTAAACTGCAATTTTAAAAGTTTAAAAATTTCTAAATTTTCCCCAACATTCATCTAGTCTTTAAGAGCACTTAAGTACATGTTAATGCCTCTTATTTCATGTCTATCCCAACTCAATCCAATTAAATCCACTTCGTTGAAATACCATCAATATCCATTCCATTTCCGGAACCCTCTGAAATCTGCGATGCCCCGCACGAGGTCGACGGGCGACTCCCGCATACGCCGATGCCGCGGGCCGTCGTCACCTCTTCCGCGGGACGGTGAGTGCTTAACCCCGCTTCTCGTGTCGGCTAACATCAAAGCAATCCAGTATCAGTAGCGTATCGTTTTATGGCGTCAAATCCCAGGCCTCGGTCCACGGAACAGAAATCTTGCTATCACAGGTATTAGATAAGGAGATGAATGGGCTGGGGAGAGATGAATGTTTTAGAATGGGAGACTTTTTTGGAAGCAGGTATTATACTGTGCTCGGTCGAGGGGGGAAGCGTCGCGAGAATGATTGTTGCGAGTTGAGCGTTGATAAAAATTATGAATAGGGGATATATCGTTTGCCGTGCATTGTTTGGGATCATTATAAATCTATGTGCATGTAAGCTATCTGCTCTTGCACGCTGGTACGCCATTTTGACGGAAGCTTCATTCTCAAAGCCTCCACGTACTAATTAATATTAGGAAGAAATAGATTATTTCCGGCTTGGGTTCGTTTCTGTTTTTCGCGTGAGAGGTAACGTGAACACAGATTTTACGCGATGGTAATTGGCTCTTATTTTTCGAGTGAGAGAGTTTCTAGGCCTCAGAGAGTCAATTTATAGTATTTAATAGTCATAGGCGCATACAGTCAAAGAATAAAAGAAATATGCAAATAAGATTTTATTTAATAACTGTTAGTTGGGTTTCGTTAAGTGAAAGAGAGGAAGAAGTGATAGTTAAAAGCATGTTTTAACTATCATTAGTCAATATTGCGCAATAAGTAAAAGTCAGTTGTTTCTGGAAAGGTTATCCAGAATTTTTTATTATTTTCTTGAGAGAAATGCCACATCTATGCAGTATGGAACAATTTGAGCGCTATTAATAATTAATACTTTGAGACAATCGTTAGTATGTTGCAAATACAGAGGTGTAATCTGATAAAGTAATAGTTTGATTAAGTGAGATATTTGCTATGCAAGTTGTGTATGGAACAGTATTAATTATCAAAATATAATGTTATAATTGTAAACATTAATTGCGCTGGACTATTAAATTGTGCTTTATGTGTAATGAAAGAATATCGTTTTAATGAACTAATAAAGACTACCTTAAAATTTTCAGTATAATACGCACTTTTTTTTCACATTTTAGTCGAGGGTGCGTATTATACTCGTGTACCAAAAAAATGTAGTTTTAAGCATAGAATAAACGACAAACAATAGATGAGCTGTATTCTAGTGAGAGTGATTAAGACTGATAATTTCACAGTATTGTTTGTTTTGAATTAAAAATTTAAGTTTTTTTTTCTACCGAATTTGACGCTTTTGTTTATTTTTATTACAGATTTTATTTATGTTAATAAATATTTGTGCAATTTTTAAATAAAATATTCAAAAGTTATGGGTGCGTATTACAGTCGAATTTTAATTTTTTCCGAAAATTTCTCGGAAAATCAAGCATGCGTATTATACACGTGTGCGTATTATAGTCGAATTTTAATTTTTTCCGAAAATTTCTCGGCAAATCAAGCATGCGTATCGTACACGTGTGCGTATTATAGTAAAAAAAAATTAAGGTATATAAAAAAAGAGGTCAACGAGAGGGAAAGGAAAATTAAGTGAATATAGTGAATTTCCTAACGATTATTAGATTGCGTCACGGAGGGAGAAAGATTTTTCGTAAACAGATTTTACTTATTAATATTTTGGTTTTTGAAATGGGGATAATGAAATTCAAAATTACTTCATACCGTCCAGGCGATAACGTTATAACCTAGAAAGAGGATTACTTGATGACTGTAGTTACATATTACACAGCTCAAAAAGTTCCTAGGTATGTGCTGTTTTGAAAAAAATGATTTGATGAATGCATAATTAGTAGAGTAGATATGAGTTTGGATATGGTATGTGAATTCCTAACATTCATATCATTAATCTACTCAGGGAATAGCATATGGGAGGATACTTGTTCTGATTCTCATTCAGCTGCATATTATTCGAACTCGATGCTTGGATGCATATTTTTCTGTGATTCCTCTAACTCTAATTATTCATTTCACACACGCGCTCGTGCCCTCCGGCACACTCGTGCACTCACGTATTAAAAAAAATGCGATGAAGCCCATATTTACCTATTAAAACTCAAATTATAGAATTTTTTCAAGGTCGAATGCATTTCCGGCATCTTTCCCTTTACAAGCTGCAAACGATGGTCGCAATCCAACACCTCCTATGTAAACAAACGAATAGAAAATTCATATGGATGTATGACGTAATTTAAATGAATATAAAACTGCAGAAGAATAATTCTGTTGCATTTTAACATTTACGACCCAACGAGAGTTACTTGTCAACGCTTCCCTACGCATGTCAACAGATTGAAAAGTTGAATTCTCCCTTTCGTATTTACTTAATTAAAAAGTCCTTGAAATTTCCGACTATAGGAACTTAAAATAAGGAAATGAACTATTATTTTTCCAAGGATTATGATACAAGGTTTCTTCAATACACTGGATAGCTCAATAGCTAGAGCATCTGTCACGAGATTAAAATATCTTTTACTTTGGCGATCCTGATTTCACATGTTCCTGGCGATACATTGTTCTAATGCAAAAAAGTAAGTATAATAAACTTTATAGTACTTTTAATGTTAAATGCTTCTGTTGCATTTTAACATTTACGACCCAAGCGAGAGTTACTCGTTAACGCTTCCCTACGCATGTCAACAGATTGAAAAGTTGAATTCTCCCCTTCGTATTTACTTAAGTCCTTGACATTTCCGACTATAGGAATTTAAAATAAGGAAGTGAACTATTATTTTTTCAAGGCTTATGATACAAGGTTTCATCAATACACTGGATAACTCAATAGCTAGAGCATCTCTCACGAGATTAAAATGTTCACTCCGTGTTTCACTCTGGCGATCCGGATTTTGACGAAAAATTGTTATAATGCAAAAAAGTAACTATAATAAACTAAATTAACTACCTCGACAATTACCGAGTAAGCCTTATATGTTTATATATAGTGTCATTAAAAATAATCATATAACTCACGAAGATAAAAATAGCAGAAGATATCTTGCGTATTTCGTACCAACAATTTCACAGTTTGACTCGCCCTATCTTTATTGCGTATTACAATAAAGAGAACAATATATCATCTCACACTTATACCAACTTTTGGGCTACAGTTATAAATTTTGCTTATTTAATGGCAATTTAGTATGCTTTCATTATAAGCATTTGATAAGAGCGGAGTTAGGCGGAACCAGTATCCATCGAAACTTTTTCCTTCCGTTATGATCCCTGTTTTATCTGATAATGTTATCTTGTGGTCTCTCGCTCTTGTTTTCAAGGCTTATTGTAGTTTTCCTCTGCATTTTGCTGTATCTAAGACGAATGAAATCTTATTACACTGAGATACTACGTTCTCTCTCTGTGCGTGCATTGCTATTCTACAGTATACGGAAATCTTAAGATTTATGTTTCACATATCCCGTTTATGCTCATTTCTCGAGTTTCCATTAGTATTTCTTATATTTTTATTGGTAACATTCATAGACGATGTTAGAAATACGCATATATCTATTTTTGGAATTTCTTACTAATTCATATTTAGTTTCTAAGGATTCCTTTTCTGCTGCAATTTCCCTTATCTACAAATATGTGAAATTCTTTTATCTTTGAAGCAAATTTTGCAATTTTTTATACGATTGTATTGAATAATAGTATATTTCAAGTTACAATATCACCAGTTGATTGAGAAAAGTTTATATGCTTAGCCTTTATATGTAATAAAACAATAACTTGAATGGTTTCATAGAAAAGTATAGAAAATATATTATTCTTACTAAACTTCAGTGCTTCTTACTAAGCTTAAAAATTCTAGATTAATCAAGAGAATTTTTTTTTCTCCATAATATGCTCGCTGCCTTTTCAACCATTAATATTTAGACGTTGTGCCACAACTTTCTTATCCTCACTGATTCACTCGAATCTTGCATTATCATGCTAATAATGATTAAAGAAATGATATTTTTATGGTATCCAATAATATAATAATCAGTTTTTGTCTGGTTTTTATTCAAAGAGCTATATGGACATTTAGTGCAGAGAAGTACATCTTTGAAGAGAACTTGACACAAGTAATATTTACTGTTATTCTCAGTTTTGTTTTGTTACCGGGAACTTGCATATTCTAAAACAATATAGAGGAGATATATTACAGACTTAGTAATTCATAAAAATACTAGTAATAGACTAAGTAATTCATCATTTTCAAACAGTTTTACATTGCAATTAAAATGCATAAATTTTTATGTTGTAGGCAGATTTTAAAGAAACCTGAAAAACATTACAACTTGCTTACTCGTTAACGCTTATCTAAGGCTTCATATTTCGTTTCTAAGGATTCCTTTTCTGCTGCAGTTTCCCTTATCTACGAATATGTGAAATTCTTTTATCTTTGAAGCAAATTTTGCAATTTTTTATACGACTATGTATATTTTTTATACGAATGCAATTTTTTATACGACTATGCAATTTTTTATACGAATTATGTTTAACATTCCGATACTAATACTCTGTAATTTTTTTAAACCAAAAGGAAAAATTTAGTTGACTATTTTAATTAAAAATTAATGAATTAATTATCTGATTCTTATGACACATTTGGGACTTAAAAGCTTAAAAAAATCCAAGGGTTTGGGAAAATTTCTAGGTTGCAAGAATAAATTGAGTTACACTGTTCTCCTCCTGATTTCTGGACTTCATCAAATAGGCATTTGTCACAGACTTTTTGACATCATCTCGGAAGAATCCTGGTTCTCCTTAAGTGGGAAACAAAAAATAGAGTGAACAGGTTTATATACATTTAAGAATTTTCGAAAATTTGAGGATTTCGAAAATCTGTTTTAATTTTTATTATTCGACGATGCTCATGTTTTTTCCCACACTGAATATTTTTCGACAGGTTCACATCACATGGTAGTTTGCAAAGTGGGCTTCCGAAGCACAGGGTCAGGTTCGAGTTCCGACCGTGGCATGATATTCGTCTGTGTCCCCTCATATGTAGCAATCTCGGTTCCCCTATATAGTGCTTCCTTAATAAAGTATCCAACAGAAATCGCGGTGCGTATGGATCCCCAGGACAACTGCCTGCCTCCATGGATAAAATATATTTGTTTGCCATGAGTTTCCCAATAGTGCAGTAAAACCTTGTTTCCGGCCTCGTTACTCGTCTCTCGTCTCCGGCCCTCGTTCATCCGGATCTCCGGATAAGCCGGAGCAGATTTGTAGACATTCTTTTCTATTTAATGGTCACATTAGATAATAATTTTTAACTATAATAGCAAGAACGTAACTATAAGTACACCAAATATTCGCTTTTAGTTTGATTCAATGTATAGTTCCTGCATAGATTGTACAATAAATTATAGTAATAAAAGGCTTTTTGTTGAGTTTAAGAAAGCTTTACTATAGAGTGCCATAGGGCGTTGACTTGGATTGACTCAGAAAAGTTATTTTTTATATTTTTTAATGTCTTGTAAACAATACTATGTAATTTTATTACAATGTAAAATATAAACAATAGAAATAAACAAAAATTAAAATTCAAGCATAGACTGCTAAATCACTTTAACATAAAACATATCCTGCAAAGAAAACATTTTCAATAGAGGATAGCGCAGAAGCTTCATATCCCCATAATGAAAAAAACAAATAAATAATCCAACAGAGATAGATAAAAATAATATGAATATAGACAAAAAACAAACAGAAATCAAGCACTCTGGGCATCCACGCACCAACGGCAAGATTCTGTATAAGTGCCGGAACTGAACCATAAAACAACAGAGGTAACCGACAGGTCTCGTCATCAGGGAGCCTAACCATATCAGTTACCTCAAGGGGAACTTTCTGAATAGGATGCAGGCAAGCCCAAAAGACATCCCAAGGCCCCGAGTCCCCCAAGGAAGCAATAAGTCAAAAAGAAAATGAAAAGACAAACACAGCTTACAGTATGGGCTCAACGCACCTTACATGCAAGCACACAAATAATCCTAATACAAAGTAAGAGATGCATACACACCCCAATTCCGTAAGTGACGGTTATGGCGAAACAGCAGCCAATTCTATCCTAAAAGTTACGTCATTGTAATATTACTATAGCGCCACCCCCCATTACAGCTTAACCAAATGAAAACACAAATACTATTCTAAACATCTTTAAAAAGAGTCTAAATGCCATTTTTTAAAAACTTTTAAATTGCCGAAATTTTTAGGAAAATCGTTTTTATTTAAGTTTTCCTCGAAAATGCTACATGCCTCCAAGGATTTTGTTTTGTTTATTACCCATATTATCGATTGTTCGGATTGCCCGTGGTCCCAATTAGTCCGGGAAAGCGAGGTTTTACTGTACTTTATTTGTGTTTCCGGTGGTCGTGTGCCACTTGACTACCTCTCCCCAAAACTGGATTTTAAATTTGTTCTTCCGAATCTCAATATCAGTATTTTACCTTCTGAACTACTCAGGCGATGTGAAAGCATTTTTTTTCGTGACTTCCCTCACAAGGTATGTTCATAAAATAACTTTTCTACTTCATTTACTCCATGTTTACAAATAGTTTGTAAAAAATTAAGAAAGCAACGTGTAGAGCAAGTTTAATCGACGTACAATAATTTTAGGTCGTTCCAACTGAAATTTCTGACTTACATAGTTGATTTTGTCGTGATAAAACTTTTAAGAGATTCACTAATTTTTTATTCTTGCAATTCATTCTGATCATGAAATGCTACAAAAAATTCGTGTAAGTTCAAAGGAGTGGTAAAAAGATAAAAATTATTTAACATTTGTCATAGCATGACAATTTGTGAAATATATTGAGCATTCAACAAAATGAAACCGTCTTTTAATTAAAATAATTATATGACAAAATTATCATTTTTAGCCTCGAAAAGAAATGTAATTAAATTTTTGCTTATAAAGTTTTTCATGTTTAATTTCAATTTGTAATTTCCCCCCCCCCTTCCAAAAATGTGTGCTTTTATCGAGTGATTAAGGATCATGCGTTACTCTAATTTTTAATTGGGTCTCTAAAATTTTGATTATTGCATCGGAGGTTATTACAGTTTTTATTTGCATGCATTTTTTGAACCAATGCATCTCCATTTCAAAGGCGAGCTCTTCATTTTCGACTAGGAAAAAAAAATGTTTTTATACCGAACTTCCGAGAGACGAAATCGCTTCGTTTTGTGTGAAAACACCTCGAGAGTCAATTTCATTTCTCCCCCCCCCCTTTATGTGTGCATATGCATTTTTGTGCGATTTTTTTTTTATCTTCTTCCTTCCATCCCCCCCCCCCCCGCACCACCCATTCCAAAATCGAAACCCGTCAAGGCAAACATCCACGTCCGACTTTTCATTCATCCTCGCCACAAAAGACGCTGATCCTCGCAACTCATCGCACCAAATTTCAATCATTTACCCCAAAATCTGCGACTCTAAGTCAACACATACTCCTGTTCAGACTCTCTCACGCACGCACACACATACACACACACACACACACACGCACGCCTGTGCACACACATCCTATGCCGAGCATACCCGTTTTCCATCAACAAATTAGCAGGAACGCTGACTCACTGCACAGTGTAATGAGATCGCGTAGGTGTTCCTTCGTACCTATGTCCTCCCTCCTCCTCCCCCCCCTCCAAGTAAAGAAGGAAACGCGAAATATATCGGCTAATTTTTTTGTTCCACAAGGACCCTGGCCACCCCCCTCCCTCTCCTCGCTCCCGTGCCTACATCAACTTGATGAACAGAAATGCGTAGAAGCAAAAATGTTATTTGCACATTGCATCAGCTGCAGCAGCTCTGAGCTGATTGACGCTGCCTTCCTTTGATCTTTGCCGACGCCCCTTTACGAGCAATCCCTTCCCAACCCCCCTTTTATTGGAGAGCGTTCTCTTCCTATCTCTCTTTCTCTCTTTCTCACTCCCTCTCTCTTCGCGAGAGAGAGAGAGAGATGGAGAGAGAGAGAGAGAGAGAGGGATAAATATCCAGCCATGCTAATTCCCCGACCCGAAAGGTTTCAAATTAGATGTTGCGCCATTTTCTGTGCTATCATTCCCGTTGTTAATTAGAAGCATGTTCCACGTGATGGAGGATTACGGCTGATGGTGATGAAGACCGGCTGCTTGTCCGTCCAGTCCGCGCGGGAAAGGATTAAGTCGCTTTAAAAGAAAGACATTACGTATTATGTCGGTGCTTGTGACAGCCATTAGCACACCGCCTCCCCTTTGCCTCCGAAAGTAAGAAGGGGGGGGGGGAGGGGGTAGAGCGTCGCAACAAAGATGTAAAAAAAAAATATATATATCTATATATATGTACATATAGATATATACATTCGGAGTGGTAAATTAGAAAATGTTTTGTTGTGCTCGCAGGGTTCGTTGGTTTTCCATTGTTTGCAATGTTTGTGGGAGATTATGCCTCATGGCCTCGGCTGATAATTAGGAATCTGCTTTTATTATTTGTTGCGTGGCTTTGCTCCAGATATTATTTCCGAAATCGTGCGTCTTTGTGAAGTATTTGAGAAGAAATATATCTGCCCCGAATTTGATTTTGTAAAGAGTACTAGAAAATATTTTTAATTTTGTAAAATACTCGTACTTGCTTATGAATCCGAATTACGGATGTTTTCTTCTGTTCGCTAGGCTTTTTTTTTTTCGTTGACTAAAATCATATTTTAGTATGGGAAAATAATAAATAAACAATAGAAATAAACAAAAATTAAAATTCAAGCATAGAATGCTAAATTACTTTAACATAAAACATATCCTGCAAAGAAAACATAAAACATTTTCAAGAGTGCTTGATTTCTGTATGTTTTTTTGTCTATATTCGTATTATTTTTATCTATCTCTGTTGGATTATTTTGATATGGATTATGAGAAGATTTTATTTTGTATATGGAAAATACACAATATATTAATTTTCCCGTATGATTTTATGAAAATTTTATGACGCATATGCACATAAAGTCGATTCATTAATTACCTGTACTAAAAAAATGAATATACAAATAAAAATAAAAACTGAAAAAATTCATAAATAACTCTAAGTAATCTTACTACTCAGCAGCGAAATAAACCGTGTTTTCTTTAAGCAACTCATAAACTACCCTACATTTATTCTGAATGTTTTATTTTGATTTTTTTCACCAAAATTCAACTAAATTTTAATTTGCTATTGTTTTAAAAAAAAATTGGGCTAGTGCATTTAAACAATAAACATCACTGCTTTTATTTTGAAAACTTTAAAAACTGCTTGCGAACCGATAGATGATAGAAGAGTCCATAGAGAATAAATTAAAAATCTGTCAGCTAATCCTTTTGTCGAATTTTTACAAAGCATGAACTAATAAAACTTTGTTCAATTTCTTCATGTAATCCTGAAATTTTTGAAGAACATCATACGGGGCAGTATTTGCAAAACTATTCATGCTTTTACGATAAACTTCTTTTAAAAAAATCCAGAAGATCTAAAAATTATGATTTCTAATTTTCGTTTTTACTTACCACAGGTATTTAAGAACACGTAAATAATGACATGTAAAATTAGAGATAGTTTTTTTTTGTTGCTATCGATGGCATTTTCTGAAACTGGAAAAGTTATCGACCGTTTTTTACGTAAAGCTTATCTGTATATGTTATATTGTGAGGACTGATGACAAGTTTTAAATTGTAGAATAAACACATATAATGGAATCACAAAAAATTTAAAGATAAAATATTTATTTTGTAAAGCAAATTGGTTCTGTTAATCCTTTTTCTGGAAGTAATGTGTTCAACAGGAAATAGTGACATATTAACTTGCATAATGGGATTATCTTAATGACTTCATAAAAAAAAGTATATACTGAAGAAATGAAGTACTGTTTCAGGATGTAATGTTTCTGTGTAGCGAATTTACCTGTTTTGGGTATCCTATATTTGAATCTTAAACATGCTTTTGTATCCTTCTAGTTATACTTCCATTTTTGTAATATACCTACAACAGCATGCACGTGCTGATACTAAATATATATATGTGTGTATATATATATACATACATACATACATATATATATATATATATATATATATATATATATATGTATATATATATATGTATATATATATGTATATATATATATGTATATATATATATATGTATATGTATATATATATATGTATATATATATATATGTATATATATATGTATATATATATATATATATATATATATGTATGTATGTATGTATATATATATATATATATATATATATATATATATATATGTATGTATGTATATATATATATATATATATATATATATATATATATATATATATATATATATATATATATATATATATATATATATGTATGTCGGTAAACTGTCTGAATGATTTATTATCAGCGCCTGCATGCTGTTTTAGGTATATTACTAATACGGATGTATAACAAGAAGGGTACGAAAGCATATGTAAGATACAAATATGGAATACCCAAAACAGGTGAATTCGCTAACCAGAAACATTACACCCTGAAACAGCGTCTCATTTTTACAGTGAGAACATGGAAAATTTAAAATCACAGTATAAAATCGAATAAAATGAAGACCAGAAAGTGTAAATAAAAAAAATTTTTTTTTTCAAAGTGATGTAAATCGATTTGAATTTCTAATTACGTAGACTGGTGGCGCTACATTTTAGATTTTTTTAATTAATCTGACATTATATCACATAAACTCTAGTTATTGAATTAGGTTTTTATTAAATTTCTCCTTTGAAAGTCATAAATTGTCTCGTTTTCAGTACTCATTTATTGTCTTGTCGCATAGCCAAGAAATTACTTAATACGTTATTTGTGATTATGACATTCATTTAATTTAATAAATTTTCTCCTCTATGGCACGGTTTAATTAAATTTGATATAATTACCAAGCATGAATACATAATTTTATTTCTTATGTAATAATTATATTTATTTTTTTTTTGTAAAAGACTGAGTGCCCTATAAAATTATTTTTTAACTTAAAATGTCAAAAACCAAATTTATTCAATGTCACAGCCTGTTTTAAGCACCCAATAATATAAATTTTGAAAATTTAATGTTTTGAAAGGATTAGTTTAGCTATCTGAATTCCCTAAAACTTAATATCAGCTTTTGTTTCTTTAATGTAATTTATTCTTAATTTTTCTTTTCGTATTTTTTTGTTTTATGTTAAATAAATTTAAATTAAATATTTAAATTTTTGCCTACGACTTCATATGTCTAAGCAACTTTTATTGTTTAAATTTGACTGTTTGCTTTCACATTTTATTCTTTTACAGCAATATACGACGGAAAAAAAAAACCTTCAACTGTTATATGTTTCTAAACCTCCAACTCTGTTTCACAGGAACTGACTCTGTGCAAAGTATACTCATCTAGATTGTTAGTCCAATTGGCTAATCAGCCAACAAAATGTCTATATCTCTCTCTGTCTCTCTCTCTCTCTCTCTCTGTATATATATATATATATATATATATATATATATATATATATATATATATATATATATATATATATATATATATATATATATATATATATATATATATATATATATATATATATATAGGGCTAGATTTGAGGCGGAACGCACCGGAGCGGCGTTCCGGTACCTCTCTTTATCAATAATTTGAAATACCCCCGTGCACTCCGGAAGGTTACAGTTCCGGCACCTCTATTTCTAGAAATCTAGCACTGTATATATATATATATATATATATATATATATATATATATATATATATATATATATATATATATATATATATATATGAGAGAGAGAGAGAAACACAGAATAAAATCACAAATTTACATTTAAGGACTAGAATTTAAAAGATTAGTTAAGCATCTGGGATTTCTAAAGATATGTTTTATGAGTGCACTTTTTCTTGCTCTGCTTTTAACTGTATCGTAGTGATGAAAAGTTTTATGAAACACAATAAATGAGAGCGAATGAAATGCAATGAAAAACTCTGATAAGTTTAAATGAAATTAAACAGAAAACATTTGATCATATTCTATCGAATAAGTTTTTATATCTTCTACAAATTTTCTTTTATTTGATTTTTTTCGATTTTCCAAAATTTTCCATAGCGTAATTTCAGCTACAACTGCTCTGCCGAAAAACATGTTGAATTATAAAAATAGTGGTGTATTTTGAGATTACATCTTTTTAAAATTTCAAGTTAGGATTTCAATGTTGATAGCTTTAATCCTTTCTATCGCAATATCTACGATTTGAGAAATAACTTACTTAAAAATAAGATTGCCATTTTGAACATATAAAAATTGAAATTAAGCATAAAATTAATAAAAATTTTTTTCCAAAATAATATTTGTTGCATACCCGCAACAGATGCAACAGATGATTGGAAATTAGATTTTGAAATGATTGCCTAGTTATGTACTTTTCAGATGTGTACCATAGTGATATAGGGTTTAAAAAGAAAAGGAAATTTCGAAGATAAAATATATTTCCTGTGTGCTTATTTTCCCTGCCACAACTTTCTCAAGCTCATCTTTCCCCTCTCTTCCATTTTCTCAACGCATAAACTCCTTACGTCAGATTTAAGCATTCTTTCGTAGGATTGGCGACCAATTTAGGGAGTAAAGGATTCTTTCCCGATCCGGGGATCATAAAGTTCCCACCTTCCCCATTTGCCTTGTTGGAAAGCGATGCTAATTAGATGCAACGTATCCCTCCAGCTCGCTCGGGAACTACATCCTTCCGTAAAGGCGTCGCAAATGCCATTATTGGACGAACCACCGCTCTAGCCTTCACTGGGGGGATTATATCACTCCAAAAAAGAAACATTACGCATTTCTACATTAGGGCAAGAGGGGCATAGGTCCCCTCGCTAAGGGATAACCAGATGGTGCTCTCTCCCTCTAAATCCCTACATTTTGCTTTTTTTTTTTTTTGTATTTTCCCCGCGTCCACTTTGCTTTTTGGAGGCAATCGGAGTGGAAAATGCGAAAATTGTCCTCGTGAAAGCATTGCGTAGGTTCGTTTTTATCGGGCTGCTGTGGAGAGAAGGGGGCGTCCCGTTTGTTATTCTAGATTTCTCTCTCAATCCCTATCTTGATCTGGGATTGGATGTCACCCCCACACACACCCGTTGCTTAAAAAAGGTAAATAAAATAGTAAAAAAAAAAGAGCTATGCATTGCTGTTGAATGCATATGACATCCAGTGTCAAAATACAGGCGTTAGGCGTAAAAATGTAATTTTAAACCGATATCCCCCCTCGATATTGTAATTCTTACCATGGCATTTTAACGTTCAGTTATTTATTTGTATATTTTTGTTACCCCTCTTTTTATGCCTTAATTTGCGTATTAACACATGAAAATTGTTAAAATTTTAATGGTTAAGTGTAAAGAGAATTTTGAAACTGTAAAAAAGTATAAAATAAAATTTAATGTATTAGAATTTCCTTTGTAGTAGTTCGAATCTTTCTATCTTTTTCCCCTATGTTTCCTTTGCTTTTAAATAGTCTTCCTCAATCATTTGATCTCTATTACATGCTAATTTATTATCCGTTTACAACAAAAAAATTGTAAATTAAAAATCTTAATCTAACATATCCTATTTTAATATTCTAAAATAACTCATTTTTAAACCTCATTGTATTAGAGTTGTTTATCCTATATTCTTTTTACTGCATTATTATGAAAAATTAAAATTCTGTATATTCGCCTATTTGAGTGTCCCAGATTAACACTTCAAAACTTGATAGTTTTATTACAAACAAAAGTTCTATCTGCAATAATGGGTTTAGAGATTATAGGGAACACGAAATGCAGCTCTAAACTGTTCTATCATGGTTTATTAAAAAGTTTTTAATTTATGATATTGTTTTCGACCCAAGTAATTTAAATTAACTTAAAACGTAAATCCTTATGTTCTTTAAAGTTGATGATTTAACAGCTTTTATTTAGATTTAAAAGAATCCAGTCAAAAATCTTATTTTTCTATTCTAAATAGACGCAAATTGTAAATAAATAATCTATGTGTTCTCTTAATAATTGTGTAACTCTTGATAATTCAACCTTTAATTCTTGTTTTCTCTATTTTCTAAATGATTATGGATTTTTCCTTAATTTGCAATATCATTAAAGCTGTTGAAACAACTCAGTACTATTTCACACATTTTATACTTATAAGTTGAATATTATCTCTTTTAGGTTCGTCATTAGGCTTAAAAATATAACGTATTAAGATTAAAGCATTATTTTTATTATATGCTTTAAGCTGTTACATATGTTTGAATATTTAAGAAAAAACACATTCACTTGTACGGCAGCATGCATCTCCATTATGAGTCAGATTTCGTCAGAATGTTTTATTAAGTTATAACAAAGCTTCCTAAACTTGCAATCTTCTTATGATCAATGTCTGTATGTCGTTAGCGGTCTGGTAATCCTTCCGCCACCAACTAATAGTGCTTCACTGTCTCGCCATCTGTATATCCTTCTTACGAATGGTATTAAGATGGTCATTAGTACTTCAATCTCTTTAAACCTTGTTTCAAATTTAAAGAAGGTAATTCATTTCCTTATTTTTGATGCTTATGGGATTGGTCAAAAGTGTGCTTGAAAATCTTAAAATTTAGAGGTTTTTCGAGGAACATTACGATTTCTGATTAGCGGGAAATATTCATGGTTTGAAAACGTAAAGCAACATCTTGAGTCGTCATAGTTTTGTATACAATTTTAACAGAAGAGGATGAGTAAAAAGTGTATTGCGTTTATTAGGGTGTTCTGGTCACGGTAAAATTTCTTTTTCCGGATTAAAGTTAATCTGAACAATGTGTGTTTAGTAACAGATAAGTCAAAGGTATCGAGTGTAGTCTTTGAGACTTTTAGAAACACAGTATAGGTTTTCTATTCGTTTTAAATTGAAATTTTGAGGAGAAAATATCAATTGTTTTATTTTTGTATCCTTCTGAGAATTATTACAATATCAGTTTTTTACTTGAATTTGGGATTCCTGGAACAAACATAGAAAAAAAATCGCAGCTACTTTATTACGTGTGGATGAAAAAAAATGATGCATTTCTTGATTTTCCATTCGTTTTATATTACACATTTTCGATTTCTCTAACAAAAGGAACGATGTTTTTGTATTTATATATATTAGTAAATATAACGCAAAATGATATATTACAGCACAAAAGAAATATTTCTTTCATTTTATATAAAAATATTTTTAAGCCATTTGAAACAAAAACAATCAAAATATATGAGTGTATTTCTAATTCCTTCGAATGAACATCAAACAGGCAGTTATACCGAAGAAAAACCTTTGGTTCCTTCTTAACAAGAACAGCCAAAATATTTCTCAGCTTATCTGATGCAGTAAAAGAAAAGAAAACTGGCCTTTACTCCAAAATATAATGTAACCAAATTTAGAAAATTAGTTTGGGATGCAGCATTAGTAACAAACAGGCAATTTATTGCAAATCAATTCACGGTAAAGAAATTCTTAAAAATATCCATCCATTGTAAAAAGAAAATACGTAATCAACGTTTGGAATTCACAAAGTAGAACAGAGCAAAGTTGCGCCATCTTTTTGCCCTCCTCCAGGCTTCATCAAATTATTTTTAAGTTGAGGTATATTTTAAATATCTTTTATTATCCATCTTTCCTATGAATCATTTGCGTCCGGGTAAACCTTTTCTTTGTCTTGCCATCAACCTGCTTTTCCGTTTGTGATGTATTGATATATTTTGTCCCAACATCTTTGCTGTATTCGCCTCATTTATTTCCTTCCAGCTTGTATCCTTGGTAACTTAATGGAAACTCGATGTCGTATAGGATATTTTGACCCGAGGTTTAACTGCTCTCATTCAAAATGCATGCTGGCGATATTTCTTCCAAAAGCTTGAGTACATGCCCTTCACGTGCTCCCCCCTTTTCCCATCTAGGCCTGATATTCGGTCAGCCAGGCTTTTTGCATCAATTGTGTTGTGAATTTCAGCATTCAATTCCCTTTTTCCGGTGTGGGTGCCGAGGGCGAAAAGCACTTTTCTCACCCTGCTGCTTAAGTGCAAAAAGAGGGTCGCTTATTCGAACAAGTAGTTTTAAGAGCCATATTTATATTTGTGATTTCCGAGGTAGGGGCCAGGTCTGCGATAGGTAACGTTTTAGAAAACTTTTGAGTTTAGAATAATTCAGCGAAGATTTTACGACTGGACGCGGATGATTTTTAAAGGAAGTATTCTTTTGTTTAACATTTTGTTTTAAGCTTTATGCTCTGCATATAAATTATTATAGAACAGGCTATTTTACGAGTAAAAGACGTCTAAACAGAAATAAATCCTATGAATGTACCAGGCGATTTTACGTATTAAGGCATCAATATGTGTTTGAATTTAAGCCTACACACACACACACACACACACACACACACACACATATATATATATATATATATATATATATATATATATATATATTATATATATGTATATATATATATTATATATATGTATATATATGTATATATATATATATATATATATATATATATATATATATATATATATATATATATATATATATATATATATATATATATATATATATATATATATATATATATATATATATATATATATATATAGTATTAAGATGGACTAGTATATATTTCATTATATAGTTATTTAGACAAATAAACTGCATAAATAAACTGCATTTTCTAATATAGTCAAAATATTTACTCAGGTAACAAATTAAAGAACTAAATATTAATTTGAAAATACTTTGTTTCTTTACTAACAAATTATTTTTGAAAAGCCAAGTGTATGCTGCATCCGAATTTGTATGAAATGAGTGATCATTGCTTGTAATACATTAATATATATATATATATATATATATATATATATATATATATATATATATATATATATATATATATATATATATATATATATATATATATATATATATAATATTAATCTACATGTATTTGGTTACAAGTCAACTTCAGTGTAAATATGGTGTAATAAGATTTTTTATTGTAAATTTATAGAGTGTTTTGTTAAATAAACTCTGTTATATTAGTTTATTTATGAACCGTGTTGACGTCTATGTGGATAATTTGTATATTATTTCTATATTTTCTCCTAGCGATGCGCAATATTTCCGCCTACAGATAATCAGGAGCTTCATGTAACAGTAAGTAGGAAAACTTTCTTCAATACAGCAGACGTAAGGTTAGGGCAAATATCCTACTGAAAATATCCGTACAAAAATAAAAATTAAAGTTTAAATTGGTACATGTTAATTAATTTTATTTTTCGATTTAGAGATAGTTTAAGAAATATTAAAAATTGTGTAAAATGCAATATGACAAAAAAAGGTCATTTCCGATAAATTTATATCATGATTTTAGAAAAAAAAATTTCCTCTTCTTCTAATAACATTTTTTAAAATTTAAAATTTTTAAATCATAAACAGAATAATATTTTTAAAAGAGGAAAATTCTATGTAAAAATTGTTTGTTTCTGGGCGAAATATGTAATGTTCCTGAAGAAGTAGTTTTATTTTTGTTTGAGTAATAATTTAATGCAAGAAAAATAAATAAAAGAACGACATTTAAAGAGTAGTTACTTACCTAAAATGAGATCACAGTTGTTAAGCTTAAAAAAAAAAAAATTATTTTGAATTACCAACTGGATCAGGTCAGGGGCAGAGCAAAAAGTCCCTTTGTGTAAATATTCTCATATATTGATCTCCTGACGTTTAAAATGACTAAAATTTTGTCTATGGAGGGATTCAGCATATGTATTTAATATTTGTTAAAGACACTTTAGCTTGCAATCTTAAGCTGGATTTCTAATTTTATCCATGCTGATCTAGAAAAACTAAAGAAAAGTGTGTAATGTATGTTTCTCTGCATCATACATATTATGAAGGAGAAACATATTTACAGGCAACTGAATCAAACATTGCAGGGAAGTTCAAACTAAAGTTTTACTCTTAAAACCTTTAAAAGATGCCGAACTTAAACGTTAGATTTTATAGAATTTATTTTTAGGGATAACTTAATGTTTGAAAGTTATATTAATATAAAAAAGGATATATAAATTGTAATTTAAGCTAAACTTTAATCCGTATTAAAATTTATATCCTAAAAAGTGATACTCTTTTATGGTGAACTTGAATTTGAAATGGATTTAAGTAAATGATATGGAATGAATTTTCATTTTGTTTTAAAATATGTATGTTTAGCTACCACAGCTAACATCAGACGGATTCCAGATATAATATTTTACATTTAATATTAATTTCCTCGTTTTCTTCTAACGTATCTAATCCTTCGATCATACATAGTTTAATCGATGGTTTTTAAAGATTATAGTACTGTAATTTTTGTAAAATAGAAGCAACATCACCTTAAATTATGCGTTAAATATATTGTATTACATAATTTTTCAAAGCATGAAACAAGTTCTTAAGTATTTCAAGGTTTGGGTTTGACACTAATTTTTTTAACTCTTTTATTCCTGCTTTTTTTAAATATACTACTTTTTTATTATTTCTAATTTTTTAAAAATTTTACATTAAATTTTTTCTTTTAATATAAAAGGAATTCGAGTTCAATGAAGGTTTTTTTTTTCTAGGTGTACTTTATTTCTTTCCTTAAAACTAACGCATTAGTTAACGGTATATAAACACGTGGCATATTTGAAATATTTATAAAGTAAACCCCAGATTTCAAAATTGGTAACCAGCATCACATCAATGATACATTAAGGATACATAAAATGAGATAGATTTATCTGTGAGGGCCTCAACATATATTTTATTTCCATAAAGAAAATATTTAAGAATTTTACGAAATTTCCTTGTGGATTAATGGCAAGAAAATTAGTATTTTTAAACATAATTATGAGAAAATTTTATTTTTTCAATTCTAATTTTTAAAAGAAATATAATGCTTTTATTTTTATCAGTTTAATCTAAAAGGAAAAATGTTTCTAGATTTAAAATAATTAGATTTTTTACGATGGTTTTCCCATGGTTTTTTTTATATTTGCCTTTTAATGGTATATTTCTTTCATTTTTTCGTCTTTAGAATTATTTTTGAATGGACTTTTTTCGATCGAAAATGAGAATATCGAACGTTTTAAACACACCCCTTTTTATTCCAATAGAGAAAAAAAAAATTGGGAAGGGATTCATTCCTGTTTTACAATAACAACATCTTCAAGAAATCCCAACTTTAAATCCCAAACAATGCCTCGAGGCACAGAGTATTTCAAGCATTTCCTAAAAATGCATTGGTCTTGTATTTGCTACATCTTATTCTCGAATCTTACCAGGAATTGGTTCCAGATAGTTCCAAGTTAAAGAGCCCTTCACAAAGTTTTCCCGGGAAATAAATCTATTGGTCAGCATTCCCTCCGGATATGTTTTAAAATCGGTTTGTTCAGTTTTATGTAAAATATTTGCATTACGGAGCGTTTTTAAGCGATGAACATTAAAAAATATTGTTTAGCTCTCTTGAATCCCTTCTGTTGCATCTGCAGATTATGCTGTGTACTTGATGCGTTGTCAGTGATATTCCGTAGTACATGCTCCGTACTCTCGTGTTTTTTTTTTTTAAGACTTGTCATGGAGATGGCAAAAATTAAACTTAAAATTAAAGTGGATAATTCAATACATTTGAAAGTTAAGATTAATCTAATACAAGTGATTTATCGTTGTGTTTGTTTGAACTAGTAAAATACGACCTAAACGAAACTTTGTTATTTCTTATTAAGTTTGTGTTTTTAGTTATTTATATCGTAAGTTTAGTTTTTCAGGAAGGTAATTTCATCAAAATTGTAAAAATATAGGAAAAAAGATAGTTGAAAATAATATTAAAACTACCTTATTCACATAAGTTCGTATAAACGCAACAGTGTAGTGCGTAAATTAATTATATATAGTATATAAATTTACAGAGCTGTAGACCTAATATCTTAATCATTTCTATGATTGCGCAATTTTGTTTGTAATCTTTTGGAATGCAATTATTTCTACTGACTTAAAATTATTTAATTTACAAACACAGATATATATATATCCTCAGTTAGTTGTACTAGGTAGATGTTAGGGGCAGAATAGATTTTCTTTGAATGATAGAGGATATCTTTGAATTATCTTAGAAGTTTACAATAATTTCCTTTCATTCATTCTTTACTCTTAAACTACTTTTTGGGACACCATGTGAGTATAATTTTTGTTGTAGGTAAAGAGTATTTTGTGGGATTTTTTTACTACTTTCTTGAATTAAACATTCTAGAATTTTTCTCAGTATATACATCAGATCAACCTTTGTATCAAGTGAGATAAGAATTCAAGGTATCAAGATAACAATAGGATACAAGGTAATTCGACAAGGAAACAGTAATAAAAAATAAGAATAGGTAGAAATAGACTATGTATCTTAATAACTGTTAGGGGAAATATCAAAACAAGTGTCATTGCTCGTTCTTTACAAATAAAGTGAGTCGACACATACAGTGACTACAGTTTCTGCAGTTTTTTTTAAAAACATTGATGTGAGATTCATCAAAGATATGTAAACGATAACTAGTAGAAGCTTTATTTAGTTCAGAGTTATCATGCATTTTATGACGGAATTTCAAAATGCTTACAAAGTTTTCCTAGAGGGCTAATGATTTCTCGGCTCGTTTCTTTTTTAACTTGTTGTGATAAATGACATAAATCCTTTTGTTTAGATATATTGAAGGTAATGCATAAAAAAGGTGGTTGTTTTAATAAACTTATTTTAATAAATGACATAAATCCTTTTGTTTAGAGATATTGAAGGTAATGCGTAAAGGAGGTGGTTTATTGCGAAGTTAATAATGTTTAAATTTTAATATAATATCTTAACATAGTGATGTCAGTATTATAATGTACCATTCTCATAGACAGGTGGTTGGGAAGGATAATTTAGGGCTACTTTGAACCCAAAATGTTCATTTATGCAGACATAGGTTTTAAAATTTTTGAGTTATACAGAAAATGTTTACTTGTAATTTCAGTTAAAAGTACTTGCTATTTACATCAGTAATTATTGACTAAAAAAGAGCAAAAATGCTCTATAAAAGGTACATTAGATTCTATATGTGCAGATGTTGTGTGTTAGGCCCTCAAATATTACAGAATTTTAGGATATTTAATTTTAACCCCTTGAGAGTATGCAGAATGAAAAATTACCTAATACATTGTCAAATTACAAACAATGAACGAAAAATCCAAATATCGTACAATAATTACATCTGGTCGAAAAAAATATTTATTTTAGCACTAACGGAAAAAAGGTTTAATTCATTGACATAGCTTTAACAATTATTTTTTCTTCAACTGTGAGTTGATAAAACACTCTTTATTAAAATATTTAACATATAAACTCTATACAAAAAAGTACGGAGAAGTTTCAGCGGAACCGCAAATACTGGAAAAATCACTTCAGCTTAATGCTCAAACGGATAACACACGTTTCTAAACGTTTCTTAGAGACAGAAATCAGTCTTGTTTCTTTTTCCCATCCGATTCATCCCCCCAACTTTGCCCCAGAGAAAATGGGAAGGATAAAAATCCACTAGGGTTTACTTTGTAATAGGTCGATTGAATACTTCTAGGGGAAAGAATAACGTCTTTTGTAGAAAAGAAAACCTGGAGTTTTTTTTTCAGCATAAAAAATAATTCAATGAAAGCCTACTGACTCATGTATTAAATTTTATGTATTAAATTTATGGGCAAATCTTTCCCATGTTCAAAGTCAATGAAAAAGAAAGGTGCTTTTAAGCAGATATTTCCTGGAAAAATTTGGGGTTTGCTTGATTTTTAGTCTAACTGGAGGACAGTATTAAATTATCATTTAAAAAATTGACTATATTTACATTTAACAGTTATGTGTTTTAAATGTATGGTAAATCTTCAGAAAATCGTTAAGCTGCTAAAAAAACTGGACTTATAAATTTTGCAATGGTGACAGGCTCTTTGCATTAAAAGGGCTTAACATCCTTCTTGGTAATATCTTGGTAATAACTTATTGGTTCAACATCCTTCTTGGTCTGCGAGTATATTGTTAACTACGATAGGTAATTCACTTGAAAAATTTTTAATGCATCGTATATCAATCAGTTTTCTCTCATATCTAAAAAATAACCCGATTACATCTGATCGAAAGTTTCGACGCCACTAAATCTACCAGTTAGAGCTGCACTTTGTTTAAGACCTTCGTTTTAGTTCCAAGTTTTGGACTTAATTTCACCCCTAGCATTTTTATCAGCAAGTAAGAACAAACCAGTTTCTATATTTTTTTCTCTCGTAGTTAATTTTCGTAAGTTTTAGCTCTCTTGAATTTTTTTTGGTCGTGTTTTGATAAAAAGACAAAAATTCTTTCTGTGTCATTTCATCATGTATTGAAAACCCAGAACATTTCACTTGTATCCTAAATAATTTATATGATGAAATATATCTTTGTTTTAGGAATAAATAAAGACCTATTTATGTGGTACAACTGAAATATATTTACAGTTGTTTACAACACATACAGAAACAAAAAATAGGCCTACTATTATCGAACAAAACTGTTTATTATTATCAGAAAACTGTTTTTTTTTTAGTCCTAAACATCGAGACATTTGGAGAGAGTGTTTTTTCTTTGCTTTGCTTTGTAGAGAATAATTTTTTATAGGTTTATGGTAATATGAAAGATTATGCTGAAGAAAATGCATTTGCTTTTATCAACTATTTTAATTTGTTACAAAATAACTTAAAAGAATTTTAACTGAAAAAGAAAAAACAGTAATGTAAGACAGGAATTTTTTAGACTTTTATACCATGAAGAAAATTTTTTGATAAGTAAACAGAACTGATTCGAAGACTAAATCTGGTGTCTCTATTGGCTAAATTCATTCCCCCTCTCTCTCTCTCTCTCTCTCTCTCTATATATATATATATATATATATATATATATATATATATATATATATATATATATATATATATATATATATATATATACAGTGGAATCTCGATCTATCGTTTTTCAAGGGACAGATTGAAATGAACGTTAAATGCGGGGAAACGATAGATGCGGTAACATAACAAAGCAATATGATCGTTGGGACTGGATAAAATGAACGACACATACGGAAAAACGATGGATCCGAAAACGATCGATCGAGATTCCACTGTATATATATATATATATATATATATATATATATATATATATATATATATATATATATATATATATATATATATATATATTATATATATCTGTGCGTGCGTATGCGTGCGTATTATTGAATCATTAGAGAATAGACTCAACAGTGCAAATGAGTATATAGAAAGTCTCATTTACTTATAAATCACCATTAGTAGGAACTGCAAGAGTAAATGAAACAAAGTCACGGTGCATTGAAAGATGTATTACAAATAATATCTCTGTGGCTATACAGTGTGCTAATTAAAATTAGCGAAAAAAAATTGAAAGATCAATCTATAACCATTTTAGTAGATGTGAAAAATCTACACGCGGAATGAAAAGCCAAATACATAACACTGCAGAGTATTGACAAAGACAAAAAAAATCTCCCTTTGCTCCTATGTTGTATTCAGTGGCCGCTAACACTTGCTGTCTAAGACTATTAGTTTTATTTTTAATTTTTTGTTTTTCTATTAAGTTCCAGTTCTCTGCTTTACTGATTTACACTTATTACATATTCTCAATTGGTTGCAAATGAATAAACAATAAATCCATCTGCAATCCAAATATGTAGATAAAGTCAGTAAAAAAAAAGACCAGCTCAATTTAAAAATCTATCGTATTTACAAAGAAGACATGAAAAGATAGCTATAATTGGAGAGTGGAACAGAGAAAATGTCTAAATTTTAAATAAGTGTATAATTAATATATATATATATATATATATATATATATATATATATATATATATATATATATATATATATATATATATATACGTGGGGGAACAGGGAACGTGAAATATTATTAAGAAAATTCTAGGAAGAAAATTTGCCATCTTTATGTTTTTTTATTTTGGACTTTTTTAAAATTTGTTTTTGATGATTTACTCATTGTAGAGTTGTGAATTTTGTAATGCTTTTCAAATAGTAATAAAGGCCTAGTTATTCATTTCAAACTAAAATTTATTTGTTAGTCGTATACCAAAGTTGAATTTTTTTTCTCTCTCTTTTGCCTTGTCACATTCTCGTATGCCTTACATCATCGAAAATATTTTGGGCCCTTTAAAGTCTCAAAAAAAAGAAAGAGCGATATGAGTTTTATACGTACATAGAATGCAACTTGTACTGTGATGGTGCACTGAGGCACTTTTTTTTAAGGAATGAAACTGACTCCAATAAATATTCGACATCGAGTTCTATGTTTTGTATATCCTGCAGGAGCACGAAACAACACGGCTCTATAAATCCCAAAGTATATACATCCCCAACATACTTAGTCCTACACGCGTGCGCCACTCTACGAGCTCTCTACTTATCCGTAGCCTTCAGCGTGTAGAGCACGCTAGTTCAAGATGCCCTGCACCCAATCAACAACCCGTGTTGCCGTCGGGCGATGGAAGAGCTCCAATGGTAGCCCAGAATTTCTAGAAGGGTTGAGGGTTTATAGGAAAAGACAGAGAGGCTGAAACACTTGAAAAAGTTTTCGAAATTTTCAAGTCCCTCTCGTTGTGGTATTGATCGTTCGCTATGGTAAGAGTTGGTTTGTGAGGAGGAGCAAGAGCCGGTGGAAGGGTTGCCAGAATTTGGCGTCAGCCGAATTCTGCTCGGCCAAATCGAAGTTGATTTGATTTTCTTGAAATGATACCTGAATGGAAATGTAGCAAAGCTATCTGGATTGGGGAAGAAAGAAGAGAGCATTTAAGGAGGAATGATGCAATTAAATAAGTGTGCTTTACTAGTTAAATGTTCGCACTGGGATTTTATAATCATTTCCTCTACGCGCAGACGTTGTTTACCCACTTCGCTTTTAGATTTCAATGTGTCTTGAATGATATTTTCAGTGCTTGCAGGCTTGATCGGATTTTAATCATTCTGATCGCACTTCACCACTTTCGCTGCAAAATTGTTAGGCGGATGAAAAAAAAAATTCCAGACGTAACTGAAAATGTACCCTTGAAGTGAAAGAAATATCAATCGACATATAATTATGAAAACAGTTTTGACCCTTGTAAAACAAATATCCAATAAGAGGTACAAGTAACCCCTGCTTTTTGCAATTACACTTGTTTTACACTATTTCCCTTTTTAGAAATACCCACATTAGTATATCTCTTTGTCAAATAAATGATTCCAGTGGAAGGTTTCATATAGAAAATGAAAAGTATTGTTTAGTGATTGCTTTGCTGCCGGTGTGTAGACATTCGAAACCCGCTCCTCCCGACGCATCCGTTGATAGACGACTTCCTTCCTCTTTCCTATGCACTCCAATCTCCATTCTCTCCCGCTATAAACTCAACTTAAACACCCCTATAACCTCTAACCCCTCCACTAAGCCAACGGCCTTCCCGACTCTTATAAATAAACATCCAATGTACACACACATTCTCTCCACACTATATATGCTCAATATATATATATATATATATATATATATATATATATATATATATATATATATATATATATATATATATATATATATATATATATATATATATATATATATATATACAGTTGGTCTCTGTTTAACGACTTTCAAGGAACCGTGAAAAATCGTCCGTAAGTAGAGATTGCCCTTAAACAGAATTTGTGAAAAGTAACATTTCTCATAAAGTCGGAGGGTCCGGGACTGGGAAATATCGTCTTTAAATAGAGATCGTCGTTAAGTAGAGCGTCGTTAAACAGAGAGCCAACTGTATATATATATATATATATATATATATATATATATATATAAGATTGAATTCTTCTTGTAACTTTAAACATTAGAAAAGCCACAGATATATGCATTACTTACTTTACACAGAATTATACATTCCGTTAATTTTTTCTTAGTTTTATACTTTTTAATACATTTTAAGGGGACTCACGACTTTTAAGTCGAGAAAATAAGGCATATTTTCATACTTTTTGACTCTTTGTAACTATTTCAATTTTCTCCCAATTTTTCCGAATTTTATGTATATGATAAATTGATATATTTATTTTCAACTCTCAAAATAATTTTAAATAATTTTTTTTTAAAAATGCTTTAGATATACCTTGTTTTTTAAGCATTTTTATTGTATACTGGCTTGCGCGCAGAACTATGGAATTAATTTTACACTTAAATGTATAATTCCTCTTTTATATTTTAAAAATAAATAATTGAAAATACAATTGAACATAAAACATTCAACATTAAAATATTTTTTCAATTTTTTTAAAACTGCTCAAAATATACTTAAAATTTCTTTAAATTTTTGCAGATTTACCCCTGAAAAAATAACAAAATCTGCAGTGATGGCAATAATTCTAGTTCAGACGCAATAAAATAACATGATTATGCAGTGATAAAAATTTCATGGAATTATGTTTCATAGTTTTTGAGATATCAGTTGCGGAATGATGCAAAATTACATTTTGAGAAAAATGACTTTAAAATTTATCTTACCATAAACTTGATCAGTAATTAAATATTTTGAATATCAATATCTCCGGAACTAAGCGGAATATTTTCATGCGGTTTGCTTTATTTTGTTCAGAAATGATCAGGCTTTAACATATAATTTTTTTTCCAAAAATTCGAATGTTTTAAAGATTTAAGGGTAGTGAGTTCACTTAACAACTTCAGCTGACTCATATCAAGAATAATGTAATAAGTTCCTATATATTTATAGGAGAAACGCATCTGTATTGTTTTATTCTAGATTTTATAAATACGTATCACATAAAATTTGCGTATTTAAAAATATCTAAAAGAGCTAATATATTAAGTTTTTTGTTTTACTCGTTATTACCTTTTCCCAGCCAGGGAAACACTGTAATTTCTTGTAGTTAATTTTTTCTAGTTATAAAGATTTTTCTAGTCGTATATGCTCCTGAATTTTGAACAGAAAAAAAGTAAAACGTAGTCTAAGTCCACCAACGGAAAGATTTTAGTGTTAATTTCCATCGTACGATGTGCTGTCAATTTTTGCTGTATCTTTATATGAAACTTTTAGTGCCATTTTGGACAGGCATATTCAGTTTGGAATACAAGATCCATTTTTCAGTGGGAGAAAATTACTGAGTTTATAATACAAAAGACTGGTAGCAAATGAATTACCTCATTTATTGCGTCATCGTAGACTTCCTTCATAAAAAAACTGTATAAAATAAAAGACTATGAATTAATAACTGATGACTGTAACTAGTAACTGCTGAGACTAATAGGAGATTTCGTAAAATATACTAAACGATAAAATATACTAAACTATAGAAAATATTTCACAGTCATAGAGTTGAGGCTTTGTCATGATATGAATCATGAAAGTAATAATTCTGATATGTAAATGTCCCCATATTATCATTCGCAATTTTTATCACAAATATATTTTATATGGAAAGTGTTTGAAAAATTCTAATTTCAATAGATTCAAATCTTTGAGAAAGGAATAAATTGACAATATTACTCTACTGATTTTGAATTCGTTTCTGGTTAGGCACATGCATGAGCAAAGGGAATTTTTTCCAGTTTAGACTCTCAAATTTCTTTTGTGACAAATAGGAAGCAATTTTTAATTTTGATAAAGAGTCAGTTTTTTTTAAATAGAATTTCCATCAAAACTCAACATGTCGGCGACAAATATTACCCTTTAGTAGAGAGAATTGTAGCGATTACTCTTTGAACATTAATAATTTACCAGAGATGTTGAATTTTTCATTAACGGATAACTATAAATTTTAACTAAATGTAGTAGATGTGAAAAGACTGCAGCATGTGAAAATTTTCATTTAAGTTAAAAATATAATAATAGAAATATTCATATCTTTCTAAATCTCTCCTTCAAAAGTATAATAATTTTTCAAAATCCCGTTACTGTTCAAAAATATTCATTGAGACTTTAAGCTGATTTCAAAGCTTTGGCCAAAATAATTTCTTTTCCAACATATTTTTTGACATGCATTTAAGCTATTCAGTAGCAAATATAACAGTATTTGTTGAATTTAAATGACATGCAGAAATTCGTTCTATAGGTTAGCACTAATACAGATAAAGTACAATTTTGGACGAAGAATGGATATGCCTGTTTGTTTACATTCATAATGTTTTAATATCTATATATTTAATATTCAATATAAACAGATTTGTGTACTTTTAGTAGTTTTAAACTCGTCCTTCTAATAAGGCTCCTTTAGAGATCTTTAATATTCTTATCTCTAAGCCTTATGGTTAATCAACGGGTCTGGGGTTTAAAAAATTCGCATGTAGAGATGTTTAGAAAATTGAATATTCATTTAATTTCATCTTTCATTAATTTTATAATATTTTATCTATTGCGTGATTTATTACGGTTAGACCTTTTGTTTTAATAAAGGGTAGAACAGACTCCTTAGGGATAGACTTCATTCAAAATCTATTTTACGGTTGCTTAGTTAAAAAGAGACATGTATACGTTTCATTTATTTTGCGCCTAAAAGTAACTTACAAATGATGAAACAATAATGTCGGAAATTAAAGAATACGGAGGGAAAGCTCACAGTAATTTCTCCGAGATCCCGCGTGTTTCTAGATATGTCGAGTTTTGAAGCATTCTAAAATAATACCATTACAGTTAGCGTTTGCCTGTTTCAAGTCAGTTTTTAATTAATCCCCTCCAGGAATACTGACTGAGTACGTTGTTAGAGGAAGCGAGTTGCTCTCGGTTGCGCCTGTATAGTGAGTTACTTGAACAGGCTTCGGTGCTTGGCGAAGAAACTTGTCTCCAGTAACCCTCGCCACTCGACCTGAACCAGAATATAACAGGAACCTCACATAAGAGATCTTCACAAAAGACTCAGAACAGCAAGCAATCAATTAGACCCCGGACCGCCTTTAATGAGAACGACCTATAATGAGATGTTAAATGAGGTCTCCCGACCCCCTTGTCTCCACCAATCAGAATACGCCATGTTTTACCCCCTCCCTCCAGCTCTCCTTAATGAATTTCATTGTGGGATTTCAATCTCCCCCCTCTTGAGAAACAAGCGAGGTGTGTTTTATTTAGAAGAGAGGGTTTTGTTTCATTATAAACTTTTCCTTGTGTTTTTTTTCGGGGGGGGGGGGTGTGGGTGGTTCTTTGAATTGGGGGATAGGAAAGGGGGAGGTATGGCTGAGGAGCAGGAAGAGCATTTTGGAAAAGGTTTGCCCGCCGCGCCTTTTGTAATTCAAAGAAATATTTTTTGCACCGTTTTGTAGTGGTTGTTGTTTGTCATAATCGTGGCTTCTTTCAGTTTTAATTTTTCTTGTTGGTTTTTGAGAAATCGAGACCTCCCCGTCCCTTTTTTTTTCTTTGAAGAAAACTAAACGAAAACCGACCGCTTTGTTTTTAGGAAGAGCATTATTTTATTCAATTTTTTTCCGTCTTCACGAGCTCAACTCTAGTATGAAAAAAAAATGATAGGAAAAGACATGATTTTCTACCGTGATTTAATGAAATATTTAATTAACATTTTTTATATTTCTCCTGTTTGAAGAAGTTGCTCGGAGTTCATTTTTTAAAAGAAACGGTATTCCGCAAAAAGCGTTTAGTTTTTTGAATGGAACACTCAAAATGGTATTTTTTTTTACCTCCTCCGGATGCGTATATGTATATTTATATGCAAGTGATTTCAGATTCATATATTTTTTTTTTCGCTATTACGTGCGACCACAAGAATTTTTTTTCGTGTTGTCGTTATTGTTAAAATATAATGACGGTTTTCTTTTTTCACTGGAATTTTTTCTTCTTGCGTCAAAGAAATTAAGATTATAATAATGAGTATTAATTTAATGAGCTTTTCTTTACGGAGAGAAAAAAAAAATCCCAGCATTGTTTTTTTCCCAGCAACTTTTTCTTCGCTTCGTCATTTAGCCTTTCCTTAAATTATTCGGATTTTTTTAGTGCTCCCTGACAAAGAAATTATGTTTTAATCTTCGCTATTTTATGGTTGTTAATAGGGGATTAAATGGCACGATGAAGTTCGCTGTTAGAGATTCGAGTAATCTTGTTAGCTGAGTTGAAATTCTGCTGAGATTTTGAAGGGGAAAAAGTCAGTTCATTTTGGGAAAAATTTTATGTGATATCATTTCATCAAAACAATAATTAGAAGAGCTCTAATAATAGAGCATTTTTTTCTAATTTTTTTTTTCTGGTAGTATATTAAGTGCTAAAATTTCTGAGTGCACTACTCAGTACCGAATGATGCCATTCTTCTGGTTTTAATGTTGGAAAAAAAAGAGAAAAAAAGAATAAATTATTATCTTGCCGAATCGAAAACTGAACTTATTTTACAGAGATACGTCTTTACATTCTATAAAATTAATTTCAACCCTGATCTAAGTATCTGTAAAAACAAAAGATATTATGCACAGGAAATGTTCGTGTGTAAGCGGTAAAATCGTGTAATGACCAGAAAATTATTGATCTTGAGAAATATTAATTAAGTTGTTCCTTTGATCATCTTGTATGCGATCAGAAATTCGAAGAGTGTAGGGAATAATTACCAAGTCATGCAGTTGTTTGGAAAATTGAAATTTTTAACCTTACTTGAAATGAGGTGCAGTCATCTTTCATATTTTACAAACATTAAATAATTGCACAAATTTTCTTCCTCAAGCTTTTAACATGTGATTTTTGGAAACAGACTATCTTAACGTGACCCAGAAGGGAAATCTCTTTGAAATAAACCATTGCGTTTAATCAGAAAGATGACATATTTATTGTTACATTTTTCTGTATTTTAAGTTGAGCCCTTTCACTATTAGTATGATTAAATCTAGTTGATAATTAATCATAAACATCCAAAAGAATTGCTTTACATATCAGTCAGTTAAATTGAAAATGAAAAATTGTTACTCATAAATTTATGTATTTCCCTGTGAATTACTTTAACTGCATAAATGGTGATATGCGGGAAAAGCCTTTTTTCGGTTAAGTAGGAAAACACAAACTACAGGGAAACTACTTTCGTTTAAGGGGATGGTGGACTTTCAAATTACCAAAAAATCGAACAAAAATTGGTATTTTTTTTGGGGGGGGGGTGTATTAATATTTTTAAAATATATAAATATTGGAATAAAATGCATTTAAAATATGTAATGAAAAGTAAAAGGAAAACTTGGTAGCTTTAGAAAAGTAAATATTAAAGGTAGGTGAAGAAAAATTATTTTAAATGGCTTTTTATCAAAGTCAGTAATTTCCAGATTTGCAAGTCTTTGAAATGCTCAGTGCGTCACAATTTTTGACAAAATTTTATAAAATTTATAATAAAGACTCCTTATATATTGAAATAAAGTTATGTATCCATTTCAGGTTTCGACATCATTAACAAAGTTTAACTTAAGTGTAGAAAAGTACAAAAATTTCACGAAAATTCAGAGTACAAACATAAAAATATTTCCTAAAAATTAACTATTCAACGAAAGCACAAAATAATACATAACTCTGCTCAAAATGTAATGTATTTATAAGCAATATAAATGCAAAATTGAGGGGGGGGGGGAGGAGAAAAAATTTGGATCGCAAGGAACAATTTAAAAAAAAAAATTTCAATTTTTAAAATATAAAAAAATTTAAAAATTCATGAGATTTTATAAGATGTTTGATATAGTTATACTTTACCGAATATATATGCAAAATTTCATATCTCTGAGGTAAAAATTTCGAAAATTGCTTTGTAATGTCCACCATCTCCTTAAATAGTATTTATAATAGTTTAAGTCGTAATTTGCTCAGTAAAAGGTAAATCTCATGAAGGTGAATGAAAAAAATAATGCTATTCACAAATTGGAGATTATCACCTTTTAATGATGATGAAATTTATTTATTTATTTATTTTTAATATTGGAGTTCAGTTAAAGCTCAAGCGACACCATTTAACCTGGACACTGCATAACTCGAGAAGATGACTGGCTAGCAAGTTTTGTTTAGACACGTATCTTATCAGAAGATAAAACAAGCGTAAACCACTCTGTCTTTTAAGCGTATGTTATGACCCTCTTTCTATGGGTTCACTTCGTTTCATTTGTTCATGGAGTACCAACTGGCGAGCGAATATCGTTGCATGAGACTTTTGAGATCCGTACCCCTCATCTCAGATGTTATACTCACAGTCACACAAAAAATCCATAATAAAATTTGGTAATTAACTAGAAAGTCAAATATACGAAGGAAAACCAAAGGGAGAACTTCATGAATTCGTGTTTAATAATAATATTTTGTTGTGCTGTCATTATCATTAAATAAAAGATTGTTTTTGAAAGATATGAGTTTAAAATGTTCATCTTAAACACCACATTGTTCAGACACGATCTTTCCTCTAATGATTATTTCGGTACTGGTGAAAATATCGCAAAATTTAAATCTTTCAAGCTCTTTTTCATTTGGTTATCCTTAAAATTGTGAACTTCAATTATTTCAATGTTTTAATATACGTCGTCTTTACACAGAGAAAAAAAAATCTGTGCTTTACGTAAGAATAGAAATATTTCAAATACGATTAATAATAGTTTTATATTTTGATGGATTCTCCCGTTACGTTCATTCCGTTATATACGAGTTCACATCACACAAGTGTACACTTACTTCCCCCTATAAATAAAAAATAAATATATATATGTATATATATCCCTCTAATGTTCACCAACAAAGTAGAAACTTATATGGTAAAGAAATTCTTTAATATTGATAAATATTGTAAAGGTTTAAATGAGTTATAGGATAATATATTTTAATCACTACTAGACATGGTTTGTCTGTTAGACGTGCAAAGGCCTTGTGTGGGTGTAGAATAAAAAAATATCTACTTTTTAAAATAAAATTTTGTTCTGCTGTTGTTTTACTTGAATTAACACACTTTTAAAACAATATATCAGACAGACATACACCGGAAAAATACTATATTTTGTTGGCGTAAAATGCATTGCCATGAAAGGTATATATTTTTAATTCTTGATTGTAAAATTATAGAGAAAAGAAGAGTGGTAACTCGAATCTTCCTGTTAAAGTTTCTGGAACAATGATCGATGAATCGATTACTCACAACAGATGTCAGCAATCAATGAAAGTCAGGAAGTCCGAACGAACAATTAATGGTTGGTTGTGGCTCAGGTGTTGCTACAATATCTTGTAATGAAATAACACCGAGAAAATTCTTATTTAATTGTTGAGACGTTCTCGTTAATCGCATTCTATTCGTTCTTATTCTTAGTTATCAGACATTTCTGGGCTTCGCAATTTATGAACTATCCCAATGATTTCAGTCATGGTTTTTATATTAAATTTTGCACGCTGAAAATATTTTTCAAAGGAATTTACAGTGTAAATAAACTCGATAGGGATCATGACGCCTACTACGTTTTTAAATCAAACGCCAGACTCAACTATTTGCTCGAATTCTCAAGACCTTTATTATGCTTTTATATACATAATAAATGTGAATTAAAAAGCTCATATTCAGGAGGAATTAATAACAAAGATCCTTCGTGAGAGAAAACCATAAAAAAATTAAGATTATTTTTTTAAAATCTCATTTTAAATTACCTTGAGAAACACTTTACATAATGAGCTGGTGATATTGAAAATCTTATGAGAACCTTTGCATGCCATGTATTTTTTGCTAGAAGCATTTTAAATGGTATTGTTGATATTGTAAATCAGTTTTGTTCACTGTATGATGTTCTCTGGTAATGCTTACAGCTGCACCTATTTCCGGCACCATGAAGGTTGTTGAAAAGGAAAGGAACAAAAGCATTAAATCCTTTACGATCGTTTATTTCTCAGTAAAAGGAAGTTGTGCAAATTTTGCTCTTAAATCGGTAGAAAAAATATTTGTTAGTATATAATAGCTTTGTCGTTTCGCGTTTGTCGAAAAGTCCAGAGTATTGTTATAAATTACCCCCTTTTTGCAAGAACAGGGCAGGTCCTTGTTTTATGTCTTATCCGAGATATTTGATGACTACTTTGTTGTGGTAGTACCATGTACAGGGGACAACACAGGGACGTCTATACTTGGTGTGTCCAACCAGCTGCCCGCGGGCCGGTTTTAGCCCCGGATAGCTAATAACGCTGTCTCACAATTAATAAATAAATAATCCAACAGAGATAGATAAAAATAAAAATAATACAAATATAGACAAGAAACAAGCAGAAATCAAGCACTCTGGGCATCCACGCACCAACGGCAAGATTCTGTATAAGTGCCGGAACTGAACCATAAAACAACCGAGGTAACCGACAGGTCTCGTCATCAGGGAGCCTGACCATATCAGTTACCTCAAGGGGAACTTTCTGAATAGGATGCAGGTAAGCCCAAAAAACATGCCAAGGCCCCGAGTCCCCCAAGGAAGCAATAAGTCAAAAAGAAAATGAAAAGACAAATACAACTTACAGTATGGGCTCAACGCACCTTACATGCAAGCACACAAACAATCCTAATGCAAACTAAAATATGCGTACACACCCCAACTCCGTAAGTGACGGTTATGACGCTGTCTCACAATGTCGTAAACTTTATAAATCCTATCTTCCCAGAGAAATATATTCCTCACTTCACAATCACAACTTAATCATGTCGCCAGTTTTTGGCACTACTTGTAATTGTGAACAACTTTCGAAGATGAGTAAAATTAGTTAAAAATTTCTGACGAGCGCCTCAAGAACGTAATAAGAATTGCCGCTACTTTCACTGAACTAGATATCGATGCATGAATTTCTCAAAAACACCAGGTGTGCTGTATCGAAAGGCATTATAACCACTTGGTATTATTTGTTAAAGATTGCAGTATTTATTTTCATGAAGTTAACTCAGACAATTTAAAATTTATATTTTCCCTTTCATGATGTAAAATTATTGGTAAAGATCATAAATAGAAACGTAATAGTTTAACGTCTTTGCATTATCAGCGGGCTTAAGTAAATTCTGTCTGTTTTAGAATCGGTTTATCTTTGATTTTGGTGGCGTTATCGAGCGGTTAGAATAAAATTTGTTCATTTATAGATCTATAAAAGAAAAACCTTTCTTCGTCATATGTTTTCATTATTCTGTCTAAGTTCTTTAATACTAACTTCTCAAATGCAAAAACATACTCCATCATAGCTAATGTGACTAGATCTATAGATTTATCAACACTTAGTTCATCACCACGTTAAAATTTCCCAGTGAAGAACACTCGGAACGGATTTTTTCTTATTTAGCTGGCTCGATGTGAAAACTACGTCTTAATTTTCATATTAATTTCACGTTGTTATTCTAACTAGTTTCTTAGAAATCCGAACCGCAGACTAATGGACTGACCTAACTCATTAATTAAGTCTTGGAGCTTTTGCTTTTTTCCCCCCTGCCTTCTAAGGTCACTAAACTCTCAAATTCTTAGAAAACCGAGCTTGAAACCTTCCGCGAGTACTAAGGGTCCCAGTGCAATAACGTAACATTAAAGTAATAATAACAGTTCTGTGTTAAGTTTCCAGTTTTTGAGTATTTAATCTTATTTTCCAATTATATAATAAACTAGCTGAAAACTGCTACGGAGTACATTCAAATTAAATACAACGGTCAATGTATGCAATTAATGCCAAAAAATATAAATATATATTTGTAATAAATGTGACGATCAATGTATACAATTGATGTTATATATATATATATATATATATATATATATATATTTATAAAAAAATCTTAAGGGATATTTATTTCTTTTAGATAATATCCAATCGTCTGTTGCATTAGAAAGAAAAAAATATTTTTTTGTCTATTTGGTTGTTATGCACGTGATGATAAATTTAAAAAAAAAGTTACAAAAATAGCTTAAAAATTTAATTAAAAAAATATAAGAAGAATTTTTCAAAAATCTTTCTTAGTGCACCCCTACACCATAAGAAGAATCGCCATGCAAAATGTCAGCCCTTTAGGTCCAGCGGTTTGGTGTGTGCGTTGTATGTCAGTGAGTCAGTTACGGATCTGTTTTATATATATAGATTTGATCTAAAAATGAGTTTGCCAGTTATTTTATTCTAAAAGAGACCCTTCGAAGATATCTAATTGAACAATATGGAATAAAAAGCTTGTTTTCATTGGAGATGTCTCAGTATAATTGAAGAGCTGCATGTCATTTAGGAAATGGGTAATCAGAGAGGTGACTCGACCGTTTTGTTAAAAGAGAGTTTATATCTTGATACCTGCATATCAAAAGTGATTATTTTGGATTTATCATATATCTCCATTTATCATTCTCTCTCTCTCTCTGTCTTTCGTACGCTCCTTTCAGGGTTGAATGGTTGCGGCTCCAGTTTTAACACTTGCTGTTAGGCACCATTAAGGTTGGAGTCCCTGGACTTCTGTCCTGGTACTATCACAGTTTAGACTAGGGATTCCCAACGGGGTCCACGTGGACCCTTTTGGGGTCGATGGAAGTTGAAAAAGGGTCTATAGTATTCCAGGGGTCTATTGGGGGTCGATGATAAACTTTTCTGTTTTAAAATTTAATTTAATTTTTTAGAAATGTAATTATTAGATAATAATATCCGTTTTAATATGTATAAATACAGATAAGCATAGGGCGGAGTGATCCCCGCATTGTAAAATTATTTAGTAAAATATATATTTATATTCATTATATTAGTTATTGTGACTATACGATGATGAAAAAATTCAGGCCAAACAGAAAAAAAAAAGTGTATCAATGCATCAAGCACGACCACCATATTAAATGAAATCGAACTTTTGTGCAGTTGCAATCTGCGTTTCTGAAATCTTGTTTATATTTGTGAAATTAAAAATGAAAACAGCACAAAAATAACAAAACATAAACATAATGAACCACTTTTTCTAATTTCTTGTTCGTATTCTTCGTCAAATTGTTATCTTTAAGTGTTTATGTGCAATTAGTATTTTAATTATGTTGTATGCTGTATATTATAGAGAAAAATGTGAGGAGATCGATGAAGAAAATCATTCTTTTAAAAGGTATCGATGTAGGAAAAAGGTTGGGACCCCCTGGTTTAGGCTGAGCAACCCGCCGGATGACGTCTGAGGGGGGGGGGGGGGCTCTTCTCCACCCTACAAACAACAGACTTTTCGGCCAACAGATTAAACGTGCCTATATCCTCCGCAGACACCATCTATTTATCTTTACATACATGATAAAACACACAACAACAACAACAAAATTTCTGCATCAAGTAACCATAGCATTCATTTCTGTTATTTTGGTGAACCTGTAATTTCGTGGTTATTTTTCACCATTATTTTAGGGATAAATTTTAAATTCAACCATTAAAATAAATAAATTTTCCAATTAAATTTTTGCCTTAAATGAATGCAGTTTTCTTTATTTTGCAAAATTTTGATTTGTAAGGTGAATGAAATTGGGAAATTGTGGTAGTTTTACTTAATTAATCGTGAATTTTTAAAAGTTCATAACTGCGCTAAGCAAGCAAAGATAGGAAAAAAAACAGCTTTATTTTGTAACGATGGTATTTTACTGCATTTAGTATCATGTACAGCAAAATGTTTCGTAAAATTCAGCAAGCTCGATTGAGAACTAATTATTGGAGTCATGGTTTTTTAGTTTTTTTCCGTGTGTTCTATGTTTTATATTAAATAATTATATAAAAAATACTTTGAGCATTTTATTATTTATTTACTTTTTTAACGTATAGTATAAAATAATTGTAAAGTACTTCTTAAAGGAGTATATGGGTGCCATTGAAATAGCGCACCAGAAAAACAAGGGATCACATAAGATTTGTTTTATAGATCATCATTAAATAACAAAGGCATGAAATGATTTAGTTTATGCTTGTGGTCTCATGTATGCAATCATACTTAAGCATTTCATGTGGCTAGTTCCTCAGTTTACTATACTTTGGGATTTCATAAAATTTGCTTTTCAGATTATGCCTTTTTCTTTTTAATTCAAAACCACTCGTATGTTCATTATTTATACTTTTTTTTATAGTAATCAAAATAAAATTGGTACAATAATTTGATCCATTCATATCGCATCAACGTTTACATAAATCACCAACAATGATACTTCTTCTTTCCGAGTAAAAATTGCTAGCCTTATCCACACAATAAGAATCATTTATCTTTGGCTGTGTCATTACGTAAAAGATCTATCATTTCAGTGTCTAACTGGCATAAAAAAGTTACTTTTGTTTTGGGAACTCCATCATGTACCAAACAAACATTTCGTTCTATCCCATAAAAAGTGGGAAGAAACACAGACGCGTCTCATTGTGATGCAGAGCAGGTAGCTTTCATTTGCCGATAAATGGCCATCTCTCACACGCATCGTTAAGCTTCCACACCCGCTCTACAGGTGGCGCGGCCACTTCACGCTTTCACTGCTGCCAGATTCAACACACACTGCCGTCACGCCAGGTTATTTTTCAATCGGCTGGTGCCGCAGTTGATTCTTAGGGGTGCGGTGGGTTGATGCATTTAAAACGCAAAGGCAACAGTCACAGGGCATTTCGTGTGTTTGGCGAGTTTTTCTAGAAATGGAAGAATACATATAAATATATTTTTCACACCATAGAAACCTAGAAGTTTAAATGTACAGAAAACTGTTTTAAAAAGAATCAAAATTTTTGTTTAAAATTTTTTGAAATCTAAAGAATTTACACTTGGACAATATACCATACGATTTCTCATTTAAAGCTATGTCACTACAGATTTTTCCTCTGTACTCAGACTTGAGCGAGAAGATTTGCTGCAAAACTGGCCCACTCATTATTTTGAGGAATTTATTAAGGGAAATCTTATTTGCATCTCCTCCTAATTTATTTTCAGTATTAACTTATGTCGAAGACATTGAATCTTTTGAATATTTAGTTAGGTGTTTCTCTGAAATGTTTCTAACAAAAACAAAGCTCTAATAAAGCGATGTTGACAGTTTAGATGCGTTTTATTTCTTGTTGTATACTCTAAAATATATTTAATTAACCTTAAAAATACATATTCTCCCATTTATACGAAAATAAAATCGATGTTTTCATAGAAACCAGTACATTCAACGTTGAATATATACGAGGTTTCAAAACTATAGTGAATCTGGGATACTTTAAGTAATATTAATGGAGTTTTTCTAGAGTGTTAAGTGATTTATCTGTATTATTAGCGCTGGTTTTAGAAGCACTATGGTTTAGCATGCAAGTCGTGGTACGAATTAACAAACCCGGCCTGTCACCGACATGTCCCAGGTTTGATTAACTAGTCTGAATAACTTCATTAAAGCTTACAGTTTGGCAGGTTTGCCCACGGCTTGGCAGATTTTTCACTGAAATTAGATCGAAGTCCAGAAAACACCGTTTAAACGTTCCACATTTAACGATCACATTTAACTTGTAATTGAAATGAAAAACTCTGATTAAAGAACCTCAACATGAAATATTTAACAAAAGCACCGAATAATTTAACGTATAACTGCGAATAATTCTGACCAAAAAAAGGGAGATTTTACTGAAGTTTGTCTGAGATTTGCGATCTGTCGTTTACTCTCTAATTATACGTATTTAGAAGAGAAAGAAGGAACCGGCGTAAGCATGATTTTTAGTAACGTACGTTGGTATTCCATTTTGTTTATGTTTATTACACTACTTTTCTTCACAATAACTAAGTAGAAACACTTGTTTACAGTATGAAGATGCATGAAATAGGATATGGCCTCATGTTAAGTTATAAACTATTCATAATTATTTTTACCGAGCACTTAATTTCACTATCATGCGTGTTACGTTATGATTCTGTTTATCGGAATTTCAAACATCAGTAAAATATTGCTACCTGTAATAAAGCTACATGTTTTGGGGTGTGATGTTTACTTACGTATTTTAAATATATCTTCTTACCCGTCTAGTTATACTTACATTTTAGTAATATGACCAAAACAGCATTTCATTTTTACAGTGAGCCTGCCTTCTGCCTTTTATGCAATTAAGAATGTGGAAACTGATAATATCTGATTCCTTTTAAGGCGTCTCAGGAGTCTTACTTTTTCACTGAAGGTACAATTGAGCATCATGTCACATTTTATTTTATTTCTCATTCCCTATAAAGCATAAATATATGAAATATTTGCCACTGACAGCTTAATATATGTTCTATGTACCATAATTATTTCAATATTCTACAACTGGTATTTTAATTAATTTTTAATTTTGATGAAAATTTTAAAATTGTGTTTTGGCTTGCATCCATTGCGCGCAAGACTGTAGCAAAACTATTAGTTCTAGAGTCCCAAATAATATTGATAATGATGTAAAACTAATGTATATTTAACGTATACTCCATTTTTAAGCAATAAAAACTTAATTTTTTTTTAATTAAAATTAAAATTACAAAATTTTGAAAAAAAATGCATTTTTTTTATTGAAAACATGCTAATTTTAAATAAATTTTAGTTTTTAATTAACGGTGATTTCGTATATTGCCGCGATTTTTTTTCCGCTGTTGTATAAATATTTATCTGATATTACGTTGTTTTCTGTCCAAAACAATTACGTGTAAGTGCCCTAAATCAAACCATACGCAGTGATATGATACGCAAAGCCCCTTCTGATTATAAACAGATTAATATCTATCATATAATAACGCTTTAATGATCAAGTGAATATATCATTGATCTTTGAGCAAGAATCCGTAACAACCAAAGTCAGTCCGTCACTCATTTTACTGACGTCATATAAGATGAGATATTTCGGTTAAGCACGGCTCCGATTTTGATTTAATACTTTGACTAGTGTAATGTATAATTTTTCCGATTACATATCACTACGAATTTATAATTTTTCTCTGGTACTTCGAAGTAACATGTGAATATTTTTGATAAAACTGACACGTAAGAATTGGTTTCATTTTCTAATCCTGTTACAACATGAGATCTGGTACTTTTTTTTTAAAATGGCATAATACGCATATATTAAATAAAAAAAGATTTCATCAGATTTAGAGAGTGATGACATTAAAATAGTGATTTGGGGTGGTACTGAGGAGTATTTAATGCGCTGAAATATGAATAATGTTATTGTCGTTACACCTTACAAACTGAAAATGTCGTGCAATGCTGTGAGAAATACGAACAAAATTTCAATAAAATCTCCTCTTACAAAAATTCTGCGTTCTGTTCTGCATTAAAGCACTAGCATTAAGTCATCAATTTGCTTCAGTAAACAAATTTTGTGTTGGGAAATAAAGAAGATTTAACTTTGAAGAATAGGAGCACACCTATGTATATATGCATACTTATTATCAGCAATAAAATAAGTGGGTGAAAATTACTTTTGATGTAATTGACAGTTCTTTATCAGACCTAGGACAGTCGGTGAGGTTGTCTGTATAGACAATTCAGAAGTTCCTTTACTTAAAATTATCTTTAGGTAATTCTTTTCGAATTTCTGAAGGTCTTTCTCGCTCTAAATTTTTGATTTTACATGCCGTAATCAGGATACTAGACCCCAAATCGCCCATTATCCACATTTCATGTAAGCAGTTATCAATATTTATGGTTCACCAACTGTAACTGCTCCAAATATTTTTCCCCCCATATATTAATGAAGGGCTTTCAATTCAACAAATATTTTATGTTAGTACCTTTACTATCGATAAATCAAGGTTTCACTGTGTTTCATTAGCTAACACGTTTAATTATATATTTCTTTACATGAACGGAAAACACACAATTTCTTATGAGTGACTGTGGATGTGTGAAATCACTTGGCATGCTTATATATATATATAGTGGAATCTCGATCTATCGTTTTTCAAGGGACCGACTGAACTGAACGATAAATGCAGGAAAACGATAGATGCGGGAGCATAACAAAGCAATATGATCGTCGGGACTGGGTGAAATAAACGACACATACGGGAAAACGATAATTCGGAGAAAGATAGATCGATATAATTAATTAATTAGTCAATATGTGTGTGTGCGTGCGTGTGTTTATGCACATATATAATACACACACACATGCACGTATGTAATATATGTGTGTATGTGTGTGTGTGTGTGCTGTATAGGGTTATTAAGTTTTTGATATGTTTTCCCGCATGTTTCTTTTTACACTAACGGTTTCCATCATATCATCTTGTAAAGTATCAGTAACAATACTGTCCCCCCCCCCCCAAAATGTGGTATCCGATACCTTTTCAACAATTTTTATAGCTTACAAACAACTTATCGCATTACGCGTTGACACTTTAGCTAATGCCCTAATACCACCAGCTTTAATGCGCTCCCAGTTTCCCTACCACCAAGCTCTGGGAGACTTCACGCATAAAAAAAAGGAGAGAAACGGGTCCTGAAAGCCGCCTAACAATACCAAACATTCGGAAGAGTTGTACTAAGAGTACAAATTTTTAAGGATGACAATGAAAAGAGGACCCCTCGTCGTTAATGTAGGACAAAATGATAGAGGACAGATGGACTTATTGAAGTTGGAGGGCCGCATACAATGAGAAAAGTTTTTTCTATTCCGTTGTCGATGTACCCTGTGTAATTGCTTTCGAGTAGGGGGCCACAAAAGCTTTTTTTTTTTTTCTGCCTGCCTTTTTCTTTTCTACCGTTATTTGACCTCCAAGCAGATGAAGTTGTATCTTAACATTGGTAAGCAGAAATGTAAAGGTTCATGGGAAGGTATATATTCGAGTGCAAGGCGGATTTTGAAATGAGATATCATTTGCCGCCAGTGTTTTAAGTAGCGTACTAAAAGAAATCAGAAAATCTGTGTCAGGTGATCGTTTTGGGGATGTTATTATTTATGTGAGCCCACAACATGCCAGTTTTTAAGAGAATCATTGGTGCAACTGAAAATCTTTCGGTATATATGTGAGAAGAGGTTATTCACTGATGCACGCAGATGAAGTTGTATCTTAACAGTGGTAAGCAGAAATGTAAAGGTTCATGGGAAGGTATATGTTCGAGTGCAAGGCGGATTTTGAAATAAGATATCATTTGCCGCCAGTGTTTTAAGTAGCGTACTAAAAGAAATCAGAAAATCTGTGTCAGGTGATCGTTTTGGGGACGTTATTATTTATGTGAGCCCACAACATGCCAGTTTTTAAGAGAATCATTGGTGCAACTGAAAATCTTTCGGTATACAGTCGAACCTCCATATATCGAACTTCCCTATATCGAAATATTCTATATATCGAACTCTTAGCAAATCTCCAGGTTCATTACATAGAAAAACTGCTTCTATATATCGAAAAAATCTCTATATATCGAAATTTTTTTCACGACATATTGGGAGATTTTATTCCACTTTAAAATAAAATCTCCCAATTTTTGGCGTTTGAAACAATACTTCGTGGACAATGCGAACATTTCTTTGATGAACTTTCCGCAAAACTGGCTGTTCAGAAAGATATTCGTAGTTTTTTTTTTAAAGAATGTAACTGTGATCACTGTAACCACTAACTATTGTTTTTTTAAAGGTATATAGTACTCAATAAATCTTTCACATTAATTTATTTTTTAGTTATTAACTTTCATTTAATGTGATTCACATATAAATTGGAAATGGAGTTTCGTATACGAAAATTAGCTTTAATTTTAATGTTTTAGGAGAATTATGATAAAACTAAGATCAATTCTATGTATCGAAATTTCTATATATCGAATTTTTTTCCGGCATTTTGCTACTTCGATATATGGAGGTTCGACTGTATATGTGAGAAGAGGTTATTCACTGATGAGGATAAAAACTGTGTAAATTGTATTGACCATTCCGACACTGTAATTACTATGGAAATTTAATGAAAAGTAGTTATTAGATGTTAACTGCAAGATGGATGAAGTACTGGTATAATGAAACGCTTGATGGATGTTGTGAGGAATAAATTACTTTCGAAATTTTTAATCTGTTTTTATTTTATTTATATTTTTCGTTCTTTATCCACCTTGGTTCTTCTAGAGTATAAAAGTAATAACAACATCGAAACTGTATATTTTTATAAATTCTATGATAGACATAACTGTTAGAATCGAATTACATATTTTATAGGAAAATTTTATCTGATTTCAATTTTGTTTTTTAAAAAACTGTAAAATATAGCAAAATGCAAAAAGATGCATGGAAAAGTCAACAGATACTTCGAGCTATGACTAAAATTATGCAGATATTTATAAATGGTTGCTATTTACGAGCCATTCATCATTCGCTATTTGCTGTTTTCGTTGTGGTAACATACTTTATAGTCTATCATTAGTAACATGCATTATAATTTATACTTTATAGCATTCTACAGGTGTTGTTTGTTACAATTCTCTTTGAAATTATAGTACCATAAAAGTGATATACTGGTTTTTGTTTTCTGTATTCTAGCTCTCTGTAGAAATTAAGAGAGTATATATTACGCTCTATATTCTCTATTATCAACCATTTTAAATAGGGAAAAAATATAGCACCTATCATCGTTTTTATAGAACTATTGTGTCATAGGTATATCTTTGCATACAAAATTTTACCAACTGAGGATAATAGAAGATTATGGCTGTGTGTGTATGTATATATAATATAAATACATACATGCATATATATATATATATATATATATATATATATATATATATATATATATATATATATATATATATATATATATATATATACATACTGGTTGTAGTAGGCTTTTACAGAAACCGTGACCTTCGAAACCACGCAGAAGGTCACGCAGAAACGGTCTGATTTAGGATGCATTAGCATATTCTCAATGTCTTAAAATAGGTTAGAATAACTCAATTGTTGTAACTTAAATGATTAATACATGTTGATTTAAGCATTGCGAAGAAAAAGCAGAACATACATTTTTCCTATCATTTACGTAGGTTGTACCTCTTACAAATTTTTGAGGTTCCATCAGATTAAAGGATGCCTAAGCTGGAATCAAAATTAAGATTTGGCGAGGCTTGCTTTAAAAATCTGGAAAAAGTTATTAATTTTCTCCCTTTTTAAGATCCCTAATTTTCCCTTTCTAAGTTCCCTAAGGTGTTCTTAATTTTCTGCTTTATAAAAATTCAACATATCTCTCTGTCTTTTATGTTATTTTTTAAAGGCCTGAATAAGCGTAAAAAATAACACTCAAGAACTCTATTGTATTTGAAAATTTTATTAAATTTGATACGTATTTATTTCCTATTTATGGATATTTTGTCAGCTAAAACTCTTTCACGGAGAAGAAAAGTTTTAGCTGCAGAGAGGTATCTTTAATATGGTAACAATAAAAGAAATAGTTTTATAACTTAAGGTTCTTAAAAAGCCTCTGCGCTCAAGTATACAGCTGGCCACCAATACATATATATTGAAATTTTGTTCATATGCGTGATACTGTAAGGAAGAAATAAAGCGTTAAAAAGTAATTAAAGGTGGTATATCCTACCATTCAGAGATTGCAAAGGAAGTTAAAGTAAGAATGGAATTAAAATTAAGAACACACTAACTAATAAATATTATTTTGAATTTTTTTCTGTATTAAGTCTTTGGTTTCACAGAGCAAGACAGAAAAAAATTCTAACATTTAAGAAAAAAATCTTTTTGCCTAACTATTTAAACTTATCCGTATAAAACCCAGTTCTTTTGTAAACATACCTTTTAAATATTTCTTACGATTTATTGTATTATCTCCTTTTATTTAACTCAATCATATTTAGCTTGTTGTTAAGTGTATGACTCTAGTGTGTTTATTCAAATATTTTTGTTCCACGAAAAACAACGCAAATCGAACCTGGGAACTTCTGTTTCCAGTCAAATGCGTACCCTTAGGCCTTGAAAGCATGTTAATTATCCTTTTGGATCTCTTCTGAGCGATACCAAGAGGAAAGACGGATGACATTCTCGAAATCAATTATTTATTAATTAATTGGCTCTATTTTTAGATTAATTGCTACCATAACTACCCATTTTTCCGGCATGTTCAAACATGTTGTTTTTATTACTAATGCCCCTTGGCAGGATAAATCGCAACTAGATCCACTGAGGGCTGCAGTGCGAAGAGATACAGCTCCTGTTTAGCTCACGTCTACTGTGCACCACAACGGTCAGAGGTCGTGTTTTTGCCCGGTGAAACAACCATTTCTCCTGAGTACCCCAAGGGGTTACTGTCCAAGCACTTTAAGCCCTATGCAAAAGTTTTCATCACATCGTTAACATGAACATTTTCATTGTACCCGTTTCAAACCCAAGTTTTTCTGCTTCCTCGACATGTGTGCTGACCTCTACACCATCAAACCATGTCATAATACTTTTTAATTAACTTTGTAGAAGCTATACCCCGTAGCTTGCTTTTCTTTATTTTTGTCTTCATACTATTTAAGGGGGCACACAACCTTTAAAACTTCAAAAAATCGATTTTTGGTTTTTGCTACATTCTGATTTTTGGGACATTTCTGAACAATATGCAAAAAACAGCATAAAAAATTTGCATTATTTTTCGAGTTATGAGAGTTTATGTAAAGCTCACTCTATTACCATGGCCATGTATATTCCAACTTTAACTTCAGTTTTCTCAAATTTGTGAATTTTTGGATTATTCGCACTGTTACTCACAAACTATGTGTGCCAGACACACAAAATTTTTATTAGATTTGTATTATAAGCTTCTTTACATACTAAAACCAGAAAAGTAAAAATAAAATTGTAAACAATATTTTTGCACTTGAAAATGTTTTAAAAAATTGCTAAATTTAAATTTTTTTTAATTTTATGTAAATTTTTCAATTTAAACTATATTTTTTTGTATATTTTTTGGTTTTACATTAAACTTGAGTATATTATTAATTTAATTTGACCAAAAAATAGTTTCTGTATGCATATTTCTTAATTTTATGATGCGCGAAACATCCAATGATTTTTTTCCCTTTTTAGTAATGTGTACATTTAAAAATAAAATCTAAAAATTATTTATGGCTTTACAAGTTCTATTTTTGTGTAAAATATAACTGAAAACTTGTAATTTTGATATAAAACAAAAAAATTATATATATATATATATATATATATATATATATATATATATATATATATATATATATATTAATATTATTGGAGTTTCAGTAGCTCGAATTTGATCCAGTAGTCAAAGGTTGTGTGCCCCTTAAAAGGCCTTAAAGAATTTATCTTCTAGCCTCTCGACCCAGGTTTGAAAACTTTAAACCCTCGTTTTATCTCTTTATTGCTAGAAAAAAAAATAATAATAAGTTCTCCTTATGTGTACATATATATACTTTCCTGATCCATTTTAAAACAGTTATTATCTACCAGCTTTTTATGCATAAACATATTCCTGCTTTTAACGTCATGTCATAAAAATTGCGAGCTGAATGATTAATCTGGAAAAGCTTCTTTCTTTCTTTTTATCAAATCCGTTATTTTCTACGCTCTCTCTATTATTTAACTTTTTGTATTATCTGTCCCTCTTTAATTTTTGAAAGGCTTAAATCTTACTGAAAAATTCTTAGGGTATTTAAATACTCTCCTAAAAATTTTCTCAAACAAACAAGTGCATGGAATTTCTTCTTTTACTCTCTTATGTCAGGTATCATCAGAGTATTTATGCTTAAGACGTCGCTTGCGCATGCGCTCTAAGGCCGGCTCAGCTTATACAGGTTCATTTGACTCCCGTTCCTGATCTTGTAGAAATCAATAAAACTCATTTAAAATTCTCGTTTTTTAAAATTTTTTTTTCGCTCTTTATTTTTATTCTCCCGTATATTCCATGTTACGAAGTGAAGATTTCTCCAAGTTTTCGTCATTTTTGTCGCTTTTAGAGACTACTTTTTTTTTTTCTTCCTCGTTTTCGTGTTGCCTATGCATTTGATATTTACCCCCCTTTTCTTTTCTTTTTGTTAATATTATCGTTCTTTTTGAAAACTTTTATACATGCTTTAACAGTGTTCAGAGCTAAACTGGTTTGCGTCAAATTGAGGGAGTTTCCATGCCAACACGAGTCAACCTTTAATTTTCTCCTTAAAAGCCAGCTAAAAATACGTACTTGTAAACAAGCAATTATGTCTAGTTATCTGTTATGAGGATTAAATTGACATGCTTCCCCCCCCCCCTTAAATTTACAAGCCAGTTCAGTTATATTAGCATAATTTGATGCAAGATAATTATTAAAAAATTATTCTCAACTGTTGTTGACAGAGGACGTATTTAGGGCCATCCTTCATAGAAAGGCCATTAAATCATAATAGTTATTTGCATGTCCACAGATGTGTCTTTAGATTTCATCCCGGCATTTTTAGAATAAGAGAAAAAAATTCAGTCGTTGGAGTTATTCTGATAACTCCAACGACTGAATGTCCCTAGGTAATCTAGTAACATTTTCAATTAAGAGACTGGAATACGAAGTAGAACATGTTTAGTGCCACCCTTCATAGAAAGGTCATTAAATCATAACAGTTTAGAGCTATGGACATTCAGCAAGTCCATAGATGTGTCATTAGATTTCACCTCGGCATTTTCAGAGTAAGAGAAAAATTTCAGTCGTTGGAGTTATTAGAATAGAATACTCTAGGTAATGCAGTAACATTTTCAATTAGAGAATGGAATACGAAATAGAACATGTTTAGGGCCACCCTTCATAGAAAGGTCATTAAATCATAACAGTTTTGGACTTTCAGCAAGTCCATAGATGAGTCTTTAGATTTCACCTCGGCATTTTCAGAGTAAGAGAAAAATTTCAGTCGTTGGAGTTATTAGAATAGAATACTCTAGGTAATGCAGTAACATTTTCAATTAGAGAATGGAATACGAAATAGAACATGTTTAAGGCCACCCTTCATAGAAAGGTCATTAAATCATAACAGTTTAGAGCTATGGACATTCAGCAAGTCCATAGATGAGTCTTTAGATTTCACCTCGGCATTTTCAGAGTAAGAGAAAAATTTCAGTCGTTGGAGTTATTAGAATAGAATACTCTAGGTAATGCAGTAACATTTTCAATTAGAGAATGGAATACGAAATAGAACATGTTTAGGGCCACCCTTCATAGAAAGGTCATTGAATCACAATAGTTATTTGCATGTCCACATGTGTGTCGTTATATTTAACAACGACATTTTTAGAATAAGAGAAAAAAAATTCAGTCCAACGACTGAATGTCCCTAGGTAATCTAGTAACATTTTCATTAGAGAATGGAATACGAAATAGAATGTTTAGGGACCCTTCATGGAAAGGTCATTAAATCATAACAGTTATTTGCAAGTTCACAGGTGTGTCTTTAGATTTCACCTCGGCATTTTCAGAGTAAGAGAACAATTTCAGTTCTTGGAGTTATTAGAATAGAAAACTCTAGGTAATGTAGTAACATTTTCAATTAGAGAATGGAATACGAAACAGAACATGTTTGGGCAACCCTTCATAGAAAGGTGATTAAATCATAGTAGTTATTTGCATATCCATATATATGTCTTTAGATTTCACCTCGGCATTTTTAGAATAAGAGAAAAAATTCAGTCATTGGAATTATTATAAATAAAAGAAAACTAGGTAATCTAGTAACATTTTCAATTAGAGAATGGAATACAAAATATATTCATAAGTTTAGGATTGTGCCATTTCGGATACCAGAAAAAGCTTAACTTCCTCCCAGAAACATATTTCCATTTGCGATTCTCTCGGACTGTTTATGAAGAATTAAAGGGGAAAATATGAACCGTAAAAGTTGTTTTGCTTAGAAATGTATTTTTGACTTGAGAACTTTTGAATTCACGGAGTTCGCTAAAGCCCAAGAGGGTGAGATATCCTGCAATAACCAAAGAGTTTTAATAACCCTTGGAAAGACAGCATTGTCTCAGAGATTGTATGAGTACCATAAAATATGTGAGATATTACTTTTAGTCCCTTCCAGAACTTCATTTATGTTCAGCAATCCCTCAGAGATATAAATGAAATTTTAGAGCTCATACTTATGTAGAAAGTCATTGATTAACACCGACTTTAGATTGATTAACACTCTTTATCTCCATTGAAGTTTTTGTCATTAACTTCCTCTCTGTAAAACTTCTCGCATCGCTGGAATACTTGAGGGGGCAAAATACCACCCTCTAGGTAATTAGATGATGTTCGAATCCTGTTCCTGTCTGACACTACTAATTAGTGGCTCCAGAACGTTGGCAAGAACAGTTATGATCCTTTGAGATGCAAATAAAAATAATCATCACAGCTTTACTTCGTTGTGGATTTTTGGCTTATTGATGTTCCTATATTCAATTGTCAGGTAACTACAAATGTGCCAACATGCTAATAAGGGAACGTACATACAGTATGCCCACTAAAGTCCTTCCCACCCTCTTAACTTCGGAACGACTGCTGCTATATTCATAAAAGTGGTGCCTAGGTATAGTAAAGTAGCCATGCGCTACTGAATGAAACCACCAACCACGCCACCTGGTGGAAAACTGCGGAGTTAGCATTCCTATCTCGAAAACGGAACGAGATAGGGAAAAAAACGATTTACAAAGTTGTAGAAAATCATCGATTTAGTACGAAAAAATACCTTCTTGGACATTAATGCAAATAATAGAACGGTTAAAACGCGCATTTATATTTAGGTGATTTCCTACATTGTGACGTACCAAAACGATCTGAGAAAGAAAAAAACAACTAGTTATAACAATATACCTTTATTTGAGATGTTCAAACTTCTCACCGTCATTGCGGTGTCGTGTTTTGCCCGTAAGATAATCATTTCTCCTTCCGTTCAAGTTTCGTAACGTCACAGTGTAGGAAATCACGTAAAAACAAATGCGCTTTTTAACCATTCTATTCTTCGCATTAATGTCCACAAGGTGTCTTTTCGTACTAAATCGATGATTTTCTACAACTTTGTAAATCACTTTTTGTCCCTATCTCGTTCCATTTTCGAGATAGGATTGCTAACTCCGCAGTTTTCCACCAGGTGGCGCATTAGGTGGTTTTATTCAGTAGCGCATTGCTACTTTACTATACCTAGACACCACTTTTATGAATATATCATCAGCCGTTCCGATGTTAAGAGGGTGGAAAGGGACTTTAGTGGGCATACTGTATATCATGTTATGGAACTACTGCGAATTAATCAATCAATCACCGTGCATACAAAGAAACAAATCAGAAATCGATACCTCGGTTCGAGTTCCGTGCCGTACAGCATTAAGAAGTTTCAGCGTAAATCACTTCGTGAACAATCATCTTACTATGTTCTAATGAGACGCAATGCATTAAGTATATAATAATATGTATTTAATGATATGGCATAGATGCCAAACATTCATATAATCTGACTACTAATGACTTTTATGCACCTTCATTTCTTAGACCGATATCTAATGGCTGACCTAATGATAAGTTTTGGATATTCAAGTACAAAGATCAAAACTAAACAGGAAATTTGTTATCTCAGAATTTTGCTGTACTCATATTTGCGAGATGGTTTAATTCGGGGAAATTTTTGCCTAAACGGACTACCACGAAGAGAAGGCAGATAAAAATCTGTACGTATACTTCATCCGCATATATATTAATTTGTATTGAAAAGGTTTAAAGTTCCATCGTTGTTGCCAAATATAAGTTGTCAATTGGTAACTTTATAAGATGCATAATTTTTTTTCTAAAAATATTTGTTAAATAATCAAACCGTTTGTAGTGGAAAAAAGTCATGTGGATTAAGAGGAAAAAATGAAATCAGTTCAACTTGATAACTTTTTTTTCTATCTGTTTTTTATTCTTCTAGTGGTTATGAGAAAATCTATATCCTGAAAAAATTAGGTTGCAAGCTACTGTCTGAGTTCTATGCAACCTCTCCATGTGCAGGAATTTTATTTATTTTATTTATTTTATTTTATTTTATTTTATTTTATTTTATTTTTTTTTTTTGGGGGGGGGGGAGATAATGCCTTCAAAAATCTCTTAACTCGACTCATAACTGTTCAAGTTTTATGAAGAAATTTTGCCTAAATCCTATGATTAGAATGCACTTAAATAAAGCTGCTTGTACAGAGAAAGCTGTTATCCTCACCAGGGTACGTGAAACATGAGGCTATACTTATTAAGAAATATGTCACAATCAGCGACCGTGCTACTTAAAAGGAAGAAGTGAGTCGGCGGTGAGAGTTCGCCCATGCTAAGCAACAGAGATACTTAAAGGTTTGGCGAAGGCAATCTGTAGCCATAAGAAAATCGATTATGGTCTAAACCATTGCAGATCGGTAAAGGATAAAATATTGATGTCATTTAGGTTAGGGGATTCAGGTTAATGTCAGGTTTCACTTGACAAGGGATTTATTTCTTTGATATTTTAGTTCGATATTTCAACATATGGTATTTTCTTGCCTTCTCAAACTGAGTGGTAATAAATTTCCTGTTTGTTATTTGAGTATATATTGTTTTATTCTTATTGCTGAACACTTGAAAATCCCCCCTCCCCCCCAAAGTTTGTTAGATAAAAAGTAATTTAGTTTTTCTCATAAAATGATGTAGAAGTTTTCCCGTTTAGAAATCCCTGAATTTGTATCTTTTCCGTATGCTGCAGTAACGAGCTGCAATAACGAAGGCTTTTATTTCATGAATGGCCGCCTTGTAACACATACATACCATATACATGCATTGAGTTAAACAGAATCAGCAGCAATATTTTCAAGTAAAACAGGATAAAATAATTCAAATATTATATTTACTAAGTAGAAAATTAATTCATTTCATTATTGGTCATAAAATATTTGTTTCCTATGTATATAGTAATTAAAGGGCAGCACTTATATGTTGTTATTCATATGAATAAGGCGTTAAATATCTGAAAACTGCATGAAAAAGACAGCAGGATAAAATTTCCATGAGTCAACATTCAACAAATCAAGAAGTTTTGTTAATTATATTTCGAATATGTTTATCTCCTTGGGGCAATTTTGATTCAGTATTAGCTTCAATAGTTCCACGGTTTCCATATATCGCAGCTCTGCTAGAAAAGTGTTACATCTCCGAAATTTTCGAATTGCGATAATTGCACCACAATGCTCTATAAGAAGTGCTTCTCGAATAATTTTATAGTACCAACTCAATCTCCTAGATGGCGCTGCTTACCCTCTTCCACAACTAAGAGGGGGAACTTGCTCATGCGCGAATAATGAAAATAAGATTTTTGTTAGTGCCTAATGTTGTTGTATTAAAATGTTCCTGTAATAAAAATGTTCATTAAATTTTATTTGGAAAATGAACTTGTATTTTTTCTAACCTGCTGTTCATGTTATCAAGGTTTTTTCTTTGAATTGTGAAAATTTTAGATAGATTGTGCATTAGCACAGAGATATGACTGTATTCCCTCAAGCTTTTCAGTCCATGTTGACAAAATGAGGTTACTAGAAGAGGGTTATATCTTGTAATTAAAATTCAAAATCATGCTTTAAAAATTGAAAAAAACTTTAATAGTATATATATTTTTGCCTTCTGAAGTGATTCGAACGGTAAGTTTTCCCAAATTTATCATAGGCATTCTTAAAACAAGAAAGGAAATTTCGACATATATCTTTATCTCTTCCTTAAAATATGGCTAAGAGTTGCAATGTTACCTAAAGAATACACCTATTTCTTTATCGGTACTAATTAATTACGCAAGCGTGGATTTGTGGAAAATTCTCCTCTTATTTTCTCAAACAAGTAAACAGAGACTGGCAGATGGATAGAGTGGAAGATTAAATTTCAGACAATGAAGTTGTAACGTTTCATAAAGCGGACCTAACCTTACCAATAAATACGGAAGCTTTTATCGAAGATGAAACATGGCCTACTAGTGTTACAAGCTGGATGAACACGCGCATACACCACTACAACATGTAGATCTACAGATACTTTGAAGGTAAAAAATGCATAAAAAGATAAATCATTACTGGAAAGGCAGATTTTCTCCCGGGTTTAATGACTGTTCAGAGCGACATCGCTGTAGACAGTGGAAACAATGAAGGAAATACGGAATTACTCTACCGAGTTATTCCCGTCGTTAAACTCGTCCCTATCTGATATGTGCTTTCAACCATGTGTTAGATCTACGTTTGTTGTTATTATGTTATTCTGGTTTCATAAAGTCATTACAAAGCTAAATTAAAGTTATTTAGCTTAGCTTATGTTAATTCATTATAGAATGCTTAAGTACTAACCCTATTGAATTCGTTCACCTCAATGTTAACCGATGGAGAAAATTTGTCCAAAGATTGTCAGCTTGGATTTAAAGATTTTTTTAAAAAAAATTTACTCCATAATAGTGAAAAAATTTTTACACCTTTGAGAATTTTTCTTTTTTTTTTAAATGGGAATTATATTTTAAAATTTAAATTATTCGGCGAAAAAAATCTGGTAGAGTGTGTTTTAAACGCTCATCAATTCCTTTGGTGGACGAAATTTATAAAATGATTTCTATCGCAAGGTGCAGAAAAGTTCAGGCTGTCTGAAAATGTCATTTTTATTAGATTATCAGTATTTATGTAGCTGTAAATAGTAGACAAATTTTCTCCAAAAACAAAAAACAAAAAACATTCAGTTGAGCGAATCCAATAGCCTTAACGCATTCAGATTTCCATAGCAGATCTTTGTGGTAAAAGTATTCTAAAAAAGCTATGAAGTATTTTAAATTTCATTGGATAATACCTCCGTGGAAAGAGGCATGTTTGTAGCATCAGTTTTTGGTGAGAGCATGCAACTGCTGTCTCTTTGATACGAAACAGATAGTGCAATACATGTACATCTCCCCACATTAGGAAGTCGACTGGGTGAGACCTATACAGTCTGTAACAAAGCCAGATTGTACTACCAATAATCAAGCTATAAAAAATCTGTCACACAAGATACGCCACTGTTCCCCAATTCGACAGAAATGCATACCAGGGGGATTTGGGGGAACGAAATTTTTCACTCGCTTCAATTTTGACTCATTTATTTTTTTTTCTCTCAAAAAGTAGAACTTTGATACTTTTTTATTTTCAGATTTAGATCCTTTTTAAAAAATGCGTTGCTTAAGACGTTGGTACGTAGAACAATGAATTTGCATTTTTTTTTTTTGTTCAAGCTGGAATCCATCATGCATTCAGATTTCCGTAGTTTAATAAAAATTTTTAATAAAATACATATATGCATAAGACGATATATTTATTCTCTCTCTCTCTCTATTTTTTTTTTTTTTAATGTGAGACGACGGAGTGTTATTGATTGTCAGCATCCTGCCTGCGTTAAATTGCGAATCGCAGAATTTTAAGATTGCACGCGTTTTGGAGTTGAGAAAAAGCAGTAGCACTGAACAATAGTCTTTATTTATTATTATTTTTCTTTTTTTTGTGCTGGAATATAGTGGATGTAAAGTTAGCGTTAAAAGATATTACAATTACATACAAAACATAGCAGTTGTTGAACAAAGCGTAATAGTTGTAAATGGCATCTGTTTTCATGGATATATTTTCGAAATTTGAATTTTTAATTTTTAGATGGGAATTCAGTCCCTCTCTTAACCTTTAGCTTACGGGGCCCATTTTTCCGATTCCCTCTTTACGATGGAGAATTCCATACCCTTTTTGTAAGAACGGCCACTAAGTTTATATATATATATATATATATATATATATATACACACACACACACACACACACACATATATATATATATATATACATATATATATATATATATATACATTATATATATATATGTATATATATATATATGTATATATATATATATATATGTATATATATATATATATATATATATATATATATATATATATATATATATATATATATATATATATATATATATATATATTCATATTCATTATTGGGCCCGTATTCTTGGGATGCATGCTATCCCACCCCGTAAGGAAAAGGTTAAGGCTGATGTGTACTAACCCTATTAGATTCGCTCACCCCAATGTTGACCCATGGAGAAAATGTGTCCAAGGCATGCCGACTTGGATTGAAAGATTATATTTTTTTAATTGTACTTAGTAATAGAGAAAGAAGTTTTACATCTTGGGGCACTTTTAGTTTTAAAAAGAATTCAAAATAATATTTTAAAATTTAGATTATTCGGTAAAAAAAAATCTGGTATAGTGTGTTTTTAATGCTCATAAATTCCTTTGGCGGACGAAATTTATAAAAGGAATCCTGTTGTAAGGTACAGAAAAGTTCAGGCTATCTGAAAATGCCATTTTTATTGGATTATCAGCATTTATGTAGCTATAAATAGTAGACAAATTTTCTTCATAAGTTAACATGAGGAGAGCAAATCCAATAGGGTTAGTATACAGCAAACTTAACGTGTACAGCCAGGTGTTCAGAGGTGGCCTGAGTATTGAAAGCATTTTTTAAAATTTTCCATCAAAGTAATAGAACTTTAAAAGTTATAATATTTAGAATATATAAAAATAATTCAACTTCAAATATTTTTTAAGAGCAATTACGATATTAATTCAAAATTGGTTCATTTAAAAAGAAATTATATTAGTTGGGGAATTTTAAAACTGTCCTCATCTACTGTAAATGATTTTGCATTTAACAACCCCCCCCCCCAAAAAAAAAAAAAAAAACAAAAAAAAAAAAAAACTTATAAATACTGTCTAAACTGCATGATTTTTTGTACCTAAGGGGATAAAGGACTGTCATTTGAGCTAAAAAATTATACAGAATATATAAATCGTGCCGTAAATGCCTAAATGACCAGTAAAACTATTTTTACATGAAAATAATTTAAAAAAATAAACGAACACTGTACCGGATAGTGAGAGATTCGCAGATAACCACATATTTTAACATTACATTTTATAAGAAAGTAGAGAGCATTGCAACATAATTCAGTTACACTTATACGCAAGCGTGCCATCTAATTCAGAATCAAGCGTTGACTAATTTATCTTTGTAGTTTAAGGCAGTTTTGAAACTTTTTTTCCCCCTAATGCGGAGGCACTTGTAATGAAACATTCGCCCTTACTACGCCGCAGTTTTACTACCCATTTTATTATGGGGGCACCATATAGGCGGACAGCATTACCCCCTATGAAGGGACGACACGAACGGAGGCATTTTTCGTGGCGCAACGCCGGGATTCGATCTGAGCACCCTTAGCACTGAAAACCGGCGCGCTGTACCACTGGACCGCCACAAGCCCAGTTTTTAACTTTGTAGGCCTCATATTTTACCTTTTTAAAAGAAGTAAATGAGTGCAGTAAGTACTTTTGTGGGAAAACACTTACTGCACTTATTTGTGGGGAAAATGGAGAATACAGAATTGCAGTCTTCGAGAGAAGAGTTCTCAGAAGCTATAGATTTTTTAAAGAGCCCGATATTATTAAAAAGTTTTAAAATTAAAAGAATGAACTGGGCCTCTCATATTGCTAGAATGTCTGACAAAAATCCAGTAAAAAAGACTTTTGTTACAAGGCCCTTTACTAGTCGGAAAAGAGGAAGACTAAAACTAATATGCCTCGACTCTGTTGAATCAGATTTTAGAGTGATTGGAGTGAAGATTGGAGTGAAGAACTGGCAGACCAGGTCTAGAATTACGTTGTCCTGGAGGAATCTCCAACAGAAGGCCTTGGCCCACAACTGGTTTGCCGTGCCAAACATGATGATGATGAAGTATTTTTGTATAAATTAAGTTATGTTCTAAAATATATATCGTAAAATAAGGAGTGATAGAATATTAAACAAAAATTGAGAAGGAAAAGAGGGAAACAATTCTAAAAATGAAAAAAAAAATTGATTTATGTTTGTTCTTTCTGAAAATAATAAATTCAGTGGAATCTCGATCTATCGTTTTTCAAGGGACCGACTGAGCTGAACGATAAATGCGGGAAAACGATAGATGCGGGAACATAACAAAACGATATGATCGTCGGGTGAAATAAACGATACATACGGAAAAACGATGATTCGCAGATCGATCGATCGAGATTCTACTGTAAATAAATAAATAAATAAATAAATAAAATAAAAAATTATCAATCTTACATGTTTTAAATTGAAAAATTGACTTACGATGGTTCTATAACGTTTTGATTTTGAAAGTGAAACTATTTGATTCGAGGAAAATTACTAAACAACTTGCAATTGTAGTTTAAAGTGAAACGATATGATTCAAGGAAAATTACATAACAATGTGTAATTGCACTTTAAAAGAAGTTAAATCTCCATTTGAGTTAGCAGATAACCTATGTATGTATGTTTTGTTGTTAGATTAAAATCATTTCATCAACATAAATGACAATAACAAGATGCGAAAATATTAGAAAAAACGTCTTTTGAATGGTACATGGGAATTAAAATATATACCAATGTTTGTAGGTATAGACTTTGAAATAAGGAAATAGTTTATTTACGGCGACAGTAAATTTTTTTTTTTTCTGTCGCTGTTCACGAAAAACTTTTTTATTTGATGAAAAAAGCAAAATAATTAAGCATAAAAAATTATTATTTTGCTTAATTATTTTGCTTAATAATAATTAAGCAAAAAAGTTAATTTTGTTAAATTATTATTAAGCAAAATTAACTTTTGCTTAATAATAATTAAAACATAATAATAATAATTAAATAACAAACATTTTTTATTTAATTTTTTTATAATAATTAAATTTTGTGCACTTAGTCTTCTTTGAAAACTGAAGGCACAACGGATTTGATCATTTAATTAATGATCAAATTGCTTACATTTGATCATTTTTCTTTCGTTTTTGTATTTTTTACTTTGGTTAATAATGTTCCAATCTAAGGACAATAAATTCATTTTCTTTAATGGGTAATATCTGTACATAGCTTGATTACAAAGTGCGATCTTGATGCGAAATCGTTTATAAATATTGGGAAATTTAACTCTATGACGGCAAAATTAACTCTTTTCGATTACTCCAGACACTTTTTTTATTTAAAAAAAAATAAGTGTTGAGGATGCACTTTATTGTCAAACCAACATTTCATTTTTTAACTCGAATTTTTTAACTCATTTTTTAACTCCACCAGTTTAAAGGCGAAATGAAAACGAGAGAATATTAAATCGCGATATGTCGCTGGAACTTTCTTTACTTAGTTAACGTTTAGCAAGAACCTTTATACAGCACTTAGTTTTCTTTGAAAACTGAAGGCACAACGGATTCCGTAAAATATTTTTTAATGAGGCATTGTGAATACAGATGTTCATTTCTATTTCAGTTTACAGATATTTATTTCAATTTGTTAAATATATCTTGTGTGATATTTTTTGAACTTGAATATCCCTTTGAGCTCTAAGGGAATAAGGGAAACGGAGATTAAATCATGATTTTAGTATTTAGGAAGATATATTATGTTTGAAGTAATCTGAGTTAGATCTGCTGTGTACTAACCTTATTGGATTTGCTCACCTCAATCTTAAACTATGGAGAAAATTTGTCTACTATTTATAGCGACATAAATGCTGATAATCCAATAAAAATGGTATTTTCAGATAGCCTTCACTTTTCTGAACCTTGCGACAGGATTGAATTTAAAAATTTCGTCCACCAAAGGAATTTATGTGAGTTTAAAACACAATACACCAGATTTTTTTTCTTCGAATAATTCAAATTTTAAAATATTGCTGACATTAAAAAATATATATATTTCAGGTAGTCTGCTCTAACGAAACTACCGCGGGTTATTAACGTAGGTTTACTTATCGTTTGCTTACCTCATTTTATTATTTATTTACTTATTCATTTATTTATTGAAGCATTGGGGTACTTTTGTGTTTAACTGTTTACTGCTACTGGGTTTGGCGCGCTGCCAAAATTATAACTCGCGACGCAGGACAATTTTTTCTCTCTACGAAGGACCGTTATTGAGTGACGTAATCCTACGTTATGCCCGACGTAATAATACGTTATCTCTATAAATTTTTTACTGCAATTGTCTGATGCATGTTTAGTATTTGGGATGTCACCGTTTAAAAAATCACAAAGCTTCATGAAATATATATATATATATATATATATATATATATATATATATATATATATATATATATATATATATATATATATATATATATATATATATATATATATATACTGTCTAGAAACCTATTATTCACTTTTCTATTCATATTTTTCACTTATCTTTTCATGTCTTTGGTTTCTGGCTGTAGTGGTTTATGGCTTATACTGTTTTTTCACTTACAACTTTGTCTAATATATATATATATATATATATATACAGTCGAACCTCCATATAACGAAGTAGGAAAATGTCGGAAAAAAATTCGATATATAGAAATTTCGATATATAGAATTGATCTTAGTTTTATCATCATTCTCGTAAAACATTAAAATTAAAGCTAATTTTCGTATACGTAACTCCATTTCCAATTTATATGCGAATCACATTAAATGAAAGTTAATAACTAAAAAATGAATTAATGTAAAAGATTTATTGAGTACTATATACCTTTTAAAAAAAGCAATAATCCGGACAGTGGTTACAGTGATCACAGTTACATTCTTTTAAAAAAAAACTAGGAATATCTTGCTGAACAGCCGATTTTGCGGAAAGTTCATAAAAGAAATGCTCGCATTTATTCAGTCCATTAAAAACTTTATCAGGGGTCCACGAAGTATTGTTTCAAACGCCAAAAATTGGGAGATTTTATTCTAAAGTGGAATAAAATCTCCCAATATGTCGCGAAAAAAATTTCGATATATATAGATTTTTTTCGTTATATAGAAACAGTTTTCCTATGTAATGAACATGGAGATTTGCTAAGAGTTCGATATATAGAAAATTTCGATATAGGGAAGTTCGATATATGGAGGTTCGACTGTATATATATATATATACCCCATTTATGAAGCCTTTCATAAGTCGTACGCGCTTCGGTCGGAACTAGGAACAGGTATATTTACTGCATGCGTCTATATATTCGCACGTAACATTCAAATCCATGCGTATTGCGATGTTATAGCGGATGCATGTGTATTGAAAGGGGGAGAGAGACAGAAGGAGAACCCTGTTCCCGAACGACAGAATGGTATGGCTAACCAGGACCCTTAATTGGGATATCTAGCGCACACTTCAAAACTCGATCCTTCTGTCGAATCGATAAATTTCAAAAGCTCATCGGCGGTGGTGAGGGGTTTCTAGAGTGGGGCTACAATTCTACGAAACCCCCTCTGCAATCACGTACGACCGTTCTAGCCCCCGGGGCAAAGCGAGGCTTCTCAATTCATTAGCGTAGAATGTTATCCATTTAATAGCGGACAGGGGTGGGTGGTGGTGGTGGTGGGGCGGAGGGGGGGATTTCAGAATTCGAAAATTCGCGTATTCGCCGAGTCACTTTGGCGGAAAATTCATTAGCGGAAATTTTTCCGCCTCCTTGACCGCCAATTAAGTATCCGGCGGAATAGTTGGATAGAGGGAGGTGGGCAGGTAGGGGGAGGGGGTTGAATTTGCGGGGAGGTGTGGGGGGGGGCAGGCGGTGTTCGGATGCTGATGCAGCAGTGATTTGACTTATTGAAATATGTACAAATGTATCGGCAGAGTATGAGAGGAATTTGCGGAGGAGAGAATTGGGGGGATTATAGTCTTTTATTAACTCTCCAATGTTAAGAAATAACGCCTTAGAGTTTCGGAAGCAAATACGATTTGGCAAAGAGAGAGAGAGAGAGAGGAGGAACAAGAAAAAAATGAAGGAAAAAAAAAAGAAAGAAGGTGATGTGAAGAAACTTTGTGTGTCATGATTATAAGACATTTGTCCATCGGGTAATTAAAGCGAGGTTGGGCTTGAGAAAGTTGGAAAGTCGGTAATACGAGTGAAAATTCGAGTGAGATTGTATAGGAAGATAACTGAAGGGTCCATATCGGGTTGACAATGAAAGAGATGCTTTGAAGTTAATAATCGAATCATTAACAGTGTTATAAATACTATGTAATATTTTTCTACAGGATGAATTGTTTGGCTTTCAATATATATATATATATATATATATATATATATATATATATATATATATATATATATATATATATAAAAAGTGAAACTTCTCTAGCCGGCTACTCCTCAAAACGGTCACTTTTTTCGGAAACATTATTGGCCGCCATAGAGAAATCTACACCTATTTGACGCGCCACCCCTGTAAACGTTTTTTTTTTTCGGAACCATGATTGGCCGCCTTAGAGAAGTTTCACTGTATATGAATGAAAGAATGAAAACTTAAAACAAAAGAGAAATTGCGACAGCGTAATACTATCAGTAGGCTGAATACCACCGAACAGTCAGCTACAAAGTAGAGGAGTATATTAAAAAATTTGCTTTAATTGCTCATATATTAGCATCAGTAGCCACTGCAGGATTGAAAGAAAATGTAACAAGATGATTTTGGGGCGATATTAAGGAAATATTTCTGTGGGTATATACTGTGATTCTGAAAAATTAAAAGTAAGGAAGAAGGAGTAGATGGAAATCAACACAAGTCTAATTTTATTTAACCTTTTCAATTGTTTTATGTTCCTGGAGTGGCACGGGTGTTGAATTTCATTCTTCCGGTTACATTGAGGTAACTGGATTATATATGTATACACTCAGAGAGGGGAACTCAATGTATAGCCACAAATAAATGTTTTAAACATCTTTTAAAATTTCTTCAGAAACACTCTACTGTTGTTTTATTTACTTATACGGTGACTGAATTTAAAGATATACGAGTAAATGAAACATGGTTTTTAAGTAAGCTCATCTACAGGGCTAGGTCTAATAGGCAGAGATTCAATAGTGCCTATTACTGAAGAAAATATGAAAAAAAAAATTCTCTTGTAAATGGCAAATTTTTTTAAAATCCACCTTATGGTAGAATTTGATATAGCTTGAAATGTTTATATTCAATGTACAGTAACTACGAATTGTAAAACATATATTTAAATATAAATGTAAAATATATATTTAAATGTATACAAAAATTAGCAATTTTTCAAAATTTAAAACGACTATTATTTTATTACCCATCCGATCCAAATCAATAACTATACGTATGTCTTTTCTAGGCCGGCAAGGTGCCGATGGTTCCTCCTCCTCATTCTGGTTCGCCGTTGCCCTTTATGGTCTATAACGGAGAACCTTTCGCACAACCACCCCCTGCTCATATGGGAATTCCACCAGTTGCCATAGATCCAAAGACAGGTAAGTTGGATGAATTCCTCCTTTATTTTTTAACGAATTTCTTCTCTGTACCAGATTTTTTTTCTGCCAGATTATTGTGCTTTATTAATGAATATTTCAGGGTATGGAGAACTCCCACTAACGAATTTTTTTTATTTTATTTAAAATAAAGGGGGTTTAGGAAATCATCTCCTCCAGAAGTCTCACTGTCTGCCTGTCTCTTTCTCTCTCTTTATATATATATATATATATATATATATATATATATATATATATATATATATATATATATATATATATATATATATATATATATATATATATATATATATGCATATATATATATATATATATATATATATATATATATATATATATATGCATATATATATATATATATATATATATATATATGCATATATATATATGCATATATATATATGCATATATATATGCATGCCCGGGGGCGTAGTGGTTAAAAGCGTCAAGCTGCCATCCCGCAGGTCCAGGGTTCAACCCTGTGACTGAGCAAGGTCAACTCAGCCTTTCATCCCTTCAGTGGGTCGATAAAATGAGTTCCCAAGTATGCTTGGGAACTAAACTCTGGGGGTCCGAAGTCAGGTTGACCACCTGACTGCGACATATACTGTATGGCACCCCAATCCCACGGTCACGAAAGCGGATATGGGTACCGCCGGCCCTGGTCCACATCGGATTGTTGCGCCGTGAGTTGTCCTTTTATATATATATCCCTATTAAGTAATATCATTTTCTATCTAGAACTTCGGGCTTTTAATTTATTTCTTCATTTAATAGCTGTCCCCGAGATGAAATGAAACTTTCTATATTAAGTTTGTTTCAGGTGGTATATTTAATTACGTAGATTCAAAGTTTCATGTATCATAGAGAAGTAATTTATCATCTTAACCTATTCATTAATAATAGATAAATTATAAAGTGTAACATTTATGACGAAAAGGACTTTAAATAACTTTGATATTAATAATTTTTCATATTATATATCTTGTTTGTAAAATAATATATTTTAGAATATTATTACTTGGCAGTTAATTAAGTTTGGAACTAATACCTGGTATGCATAAAACATAATAGGCAAAAGGTAAAAACACAGAATAAGGACCTGCAAATTAATTCTACAGAATAGGTCAATTTAAGTCTTACATAATGGACCCCTTATTTTTCACATAGAAGGAATTAATGTTACTGTTTGGTTGCCTTTTTTTCTGTTTGAAAATTTTTGTACTGTATAACTTTAGTGCTTTGTCGGTTTTTCTCTAGCTTTGTTTCTTGTTTTAGTCCGTTACTTGCCAGTTGCAATATTCACTGAATTTTTAAACTTGTAGTCATATGCTATCTAATGAACTTAAACCTTAGTCTAATGAATCGCTTCATATTACAACGTAATGTAATCTATGCATTCCTTATATGTTTTAGATGTGTTTTATATTATAGCTTAAATGATATTACACACTAATTCAACCTATTCCATACATTTATTTAATATTGTTTCTCTCGTTTTCATACCCCTCATCCTAACATATATTTTATGCTCTACACCTTTCTCTATACAGATGTTATAACCTTTATCATTCGCATAGTCGTGGAGTGTTTCAGTAATGTCAAATTTTCAACACAGACATTTTATAAATGTTTCATCTCTATTTGCAGACTTGTCTCTCCATAGTGTACTTTTGTATATTTCTCAGGCGGTAACTCTATTTGAGCTTTTGATTCCTTGTATATCAGTTTCTAGATTTTTTTTATCCCCTGTGCAATGTGTGTGCACATGTGGAATTGTATTGCGTTATGTAACATTGTACTTTTACTACATTCGCTCATTTAGTGGTTTCTGATGGTGATACAAGAATTGAAGCTTGCTTGTGCCCTTTTACTTATTTAGATTTAGGATTAGATTTAGATTTAGGATTTATTTATATTAAGGGCGCAGTGGCCCAGTTGGCAAAGGCAGCGAGCCAATGATCTCTAGTTCAATGCCCATCGCAGACAAATCCACCGCCGTGTACACTAATGGCAGCTGGTACACGAAAAATCTGTCGTGGCTGCAATGTCCTCCAAGTTCTCAAATTTACATCTGGAGGTGCGAGGTCAAGTGTACCGGTCTCGTCACTTGACTCGCTTCTAAATTAAGGGATCGGCTTGTAGGGGGTAGTGCTGGCCACCTATACGGTGCCCCCTTAAATGAATCGCCAGCAGTCTCGTCCTTTACTGAGAACAAATGGCGTCACAGCCTATCTTCCGGGCATTTGTGATAATATATATACATATGTGTATATATATATATATATATATATATATGTATATATATATATATATATATATATATATATATATATATATATATATATATATATATATATATATATATATATATATATATATATATATATATATATATCAGTCTCACGGTGTACACACAGACGAATGTCTAGCGACAAGTGCCTCCGCGTTCGGAAAAAAAAAGGTTTAGGATTAATGATATTCAATTTCTTTACATACACGCTCACACACACACACACACACACTCTTGAATCACTGTCCAATATGCTTAACTTTGTAGATGAGCAACAACTAAAAAAATATAGAATGTTAAGCCTACTGCCTAATGATTCAATAATATCGCCTCAGGGCTTGAGTTTTAGATGCCTTTGCTCGAACTGAGACCATTAGTTTATAAAATTTTTCTTCTTTTCAATCTCACTTATCTGCCATGCTTGTTTTTTTTTTTTTCACTTTTATGAAGTCGCGTACAATGTCGCATTTAATGTACATAATATATTGATATATTCATAATACTTTTATTCGAAAAGCTATTATTGTTTAAATGTAAAAAAGCAAAGTAAAGAATGTAACTGAATCTTGATTGATAATATATTAAGTTTTTCTTGGGTGTTTCCAGTCATCGAGATAAAAATATGTTCGACCTCGAAGAATACCAAGAACGAAAGAAAATCTATATATTTAAGTTGCTAAGCCGACTTTTTGGGCAGTCCGTGAGAGAAAACTATTGCATCAATTTACTTCATTTTGGTCTTAAACGAAAGATCTGTAGATTTGTCAAATTTGGTTTTTGAAACCGCAATTTCTATTATTCAGCGATGATTTACAATTAAAAATTGATTTCTGCGCATGCTCAGTGACATGTTTTAATGATAAACACGTTTATTCCGAGGAGTCTCACAAGATCTCTCTCTGCCATTTTTATTTTTATGATAACTTTGTTTGTGAAATATAAGATTAAACTTGATGGAAATTGCTTATTTCGCGCTGTTCAATTAGCGATAATTTACAATAAAAAATTGCCTTCCGCGATGTCCAATGACATTTTTAAATCTGGCTTTAGATACTCACTAAACACGAGGCCGCTTAAACAAAGCTAATTTGCTTCTGCGCATGCCCAATGACATTTTTAAGTTTGGCTTTAGATACTCACTAAACACGAGGCCGCTTAGACAAAACTAATTTGCTTCTGCGCATTATGATTTTCAACATTTGGCAATGACGTGTTGAGTATAATTTGTGTATTAGTACATTTATTCACTATCTAGCCGTCATGATTTGACCGGTACCAACTAGTATATATATATAATACGAATAGAATGAAAAATTATGACAATTGTACATCTCAATGTACGTGTCAATGTTTGTCAGGTCATTAGACTATTAGAGAGGAGAGAAATGAATTAAAATATTACGTTTGGCTTGTAACGAAAGTGTCATTCGTGTCACATTTTTAATTACGAATTCAAGATGAAACTTGGAAATAATGAATAACTTTATTCATCCGTGTCACATTTTGAACTTTCCCTTCCTTCGATTGAAACAAGTTATGCAATTTTATGAAAGATAATGTTAAATCAAAATTTTAAAATAAAGTTAAATTATTAATATGACGGTTTCGTTCATGTGTCGCAGTGTAAGCTTGTACAAATATCCATCTTTTTCGGATATTTTCTGCGACCTTTTTAGATCATTCAAGTTATTTCTAGTACAATTTAAGAACTATTTAAATCATTCTGTAACTATCTAGAAATACCATCGTGGATCTCAGATGAACAGTCTCTTCTGAATCTTTGGAGATAGAGATTTTGTGAATGCATAATTATTGAAATTAATAAACGCATATCTGTTTTACAAAATATGTTGTTTTCTGGGACTTCAAGTGCTAATTCAGCTGGTTTCTCATCAGCACCAAGAATGTTTTTAACCCTTCGGTGAGAACATCTGCCTCTCAGGCAGCTATGGTTTCAAATAAAATTTTAAATAAAATTTTGAATTAAATAAAATTTTTTGTTTTAAATAAAATTTTGAAAAGTTGTGGGTGCGTATTATATTTTAATTTTTTCCGAAAATTTCGAGCAAAATCAAGCATGCGTATTATACACCTGTGCGTATTATAGTCAAGATTTTTCGGTACCTTCTGAATTTCTAGTTAGGAATACCTAGGAAAAAGATATTCCATCTATATCTGACTTCCAGGCAGCTGAAGAATCATGTTCCCACCAAAGGGCTAAATATACCTGTGAAAGTCCCAAAGAATGTTATAGGGGGAAAATCCACATTTTCTGGGCTTTTGAGGCTAAATCGACCTAAAAAATAGCCCTCCACAGAAACAAGGAAAAAAATTAATCATAGAACATTGCAAATTATCTTCAGTCATCATATATGCGAGTTTACATGTTGGTCTTGAGTTTTTTTACGTTGTTACTTATCTATGTTTTTACATCTTTAGGTATTCCTAGGCCACCTGTATATCATCTAGGTCCCCCAGGCCAATATCCTCCTGTGTTTGGTCCCGATTTCACGCATCAACTCCAATGGTTTGTATGAGATACTTTTATTTTGACATCTATTTCTTTTTAGCGTACTTCTGAAAAGGGTTTCTATTACATACTGTATGTTTTACTTTATCCAATTAAAATTCGAAGGATATTTGTTTTACAGTTTCCCAGGACCAATATGAGACTTTACGAAAAAAGAAAGTATCTTTAAGATTATTAACTGTAATTAATTTTTGATCACTGGAAAAAAAAAATTATTGGTTTAGTAATCGACCAATAAGCTTACTTGGAATCATTACTTAGCTTAAATGATCCTTTTATAATATTAGAAAAAAAATTAAATACCGAAATTTCTCTTTTCAAAACTTTAAAAATTATCCTATTTCGAGAAAATATTAAACAAGCCCCTTCTTTCCTTGTTTCTTATTATTCGTGTGCTTTCCGAAAGAAGAAATTTTTTTTTGTTGTTGTTACGTTAATCCTTTTAGAGCAAAAATAAATTTTTTCCCACTTTAAATAAGATTCAAAGGATTAGTGACAAACCATTCAGTTCCACTTGGCGCAGACGATCTCAGTTTCTGAGGGAAAATCCTTTATATTCTTTTTCTGCTGCTCAAGTACCTTTTTATGGAGACAACGGAAGAAGGTAGGACAAAATAAAATAAAATGGAAGATACTTTGGGTGCATGAGAAAGCAAGGGGGGAGAAGGGGGGGGGAGATATGTATATATTCTTGTCGCGGTGGGATCATTGTGGCGGAATGGGAGATAGCGTTACCGAGAGACTTATCTGGAAACTTGATGTTCCTGACGATTTCTTTTGGGAGAGTACCTCTTCTAAAAATTGCCTGTTGGGTTACTACAGCGTTCTGGACATCCCCATTAAGGTTGTGTAGAATTTCTTTGCTATCTGTTTAGCATATCTGTGGAAGGAATGCAAATAACTGCTGCACGATCTTTGTCTGATTAAGGCTTTGAGACTTAATCAGACAAAGATCGCACCATTCAGAAAATTTGACTTTCATGGATGACAGTTTTTTTTTCTTTTATAAATGAAGATTCTCTCCCCCCCCCCCTCCAGTCATGGTCTGTAACTGCCAACTAGCAGCTACTAAGTTTCTCACTGTTACAGTGCTTTGGTCAATGAAATTTCTTTGGAATTTATTCATCATTACTATGGAAGAAATGAAAATCATTGCTGCAAAGACCTTTGCCCGATCTAAGAGGCTTTGGGAAATTATCTGCAATTTTCAGATTTGGGAAATTATCTACAAATCTGAAAATTGATGTTACTTTCCTCTGTTGGGCGACTATTTTCGCAACAGTAAAGGAGGCTTTCTCCCTAGTCCCAAACTGTAAACTACCAAATACCGCATTTCTCGCTGCAGCGGCATTTTGGACCTAACCATTTAGACTGTGAAGAAGTTTGTAGATATCTCTTTAACATATATGCGGATGAAAGGAAATTCACTGCTGAAAAGACTTTAATAGCTTCGGTTGATATAGATTTTGAGGTCTTGCAATCAATCAGGAAATTGTTGTTTTTCTAAGTTGAACACTTTCTGGATCTGACCATAGATGGATCATTACTCCAGTTACAATTCGCATTTTTAAACTTGTAATTGAAATTATAATCACATTTCTCGTGCTTTCTGATTTTAAGCTGTTAACTTATGGAAAAAATTTATCTAATTTAATGGAAAAAATTTATCTAATTTATTGGAAAAAATTTATCTAATTTAATTGACAATCTACGAAAACTTAAGAATATACGGAAACTTAAGAATATAACTTTAATGTCAAATGAATGTCATTCATGTCATAGTTGTTTACTGAGATTTCAATAAAATTGCGTAATTTTTTAATGGTAAAAAATACTATTAATTCACCAGTTATAAATTATAATGAAATAGCGATTTTTAACGAGGGTTGATGTTTTATTTTTGCTTGATTTGCCATGGATATAATTATTAAGAATAATAATACTATACGCTGTATGAATTTGAATACAATGTATGGAAATTGTACATAATTAGGACGAAAAAAAATTAGATTATGGTGGTCTTGGAAGGTGCTTCTCCTTAAAAGTCCGTGATTTTGTGATACAGAACATATTTAGATTCTCAAAGACGAAATGGGATATATTTGATACCTGAAACATTAATAACTTGAATTTTAATTAATAGAAAGTTTGTAGTTATTTTACATTTCCTCTTGTACGTTTTGATTAAAAAATTTAAAAAAAATGAATATTTGAAAAATCTCCCGTAAATTCAAGAAAGTATTGCGGTGTTGCAGGTTAACTAAAAACGCAATTTGAATAACCTTTTTCTTGACATAGCTGATTTATTGATTGACACACTTGTTCAAAATGCATTATTTTTTTAAGTCAGGGGTTTACAGCAATGTCTACTAATAAAAATGCACCAGTGAATGCAATAAATAATTTTGCATCCCTTTTGTCATAATGTTTAACAGGGGTGTTAGGTTCCTGTGTTCCTTTTTTCTCTCCATTTCTTTTTTTCTATATGTACTACATTTTTTTTTTAAAAATTTAGTTGTTTACCTTCTATTTCAGGCATACGCCAGCCTTGTATCCTACCACTTCGGCAGGTTTCCGAAGTGCGTATTCGGCAGCGCTACCCGTCACCTCTGCAAGTCTACCCCGGTTCAGCCCCCCTGCGCTCATATCTCCCTACCCGGGCATTTCGCATCCAGCCCTCATTGCCACGGGAGCCAAACAGGAACTTCCTCTGCACCACTCCAATCACAGGTAAATCAGGCCCATGTATCATGTACCCGCTAACGTTGCAAGTGTCTGGAGAAGCTAGAAACAATATGCATTAATAAAAATAAATACTTTTTTCTTCAAATTATAGCCATAATGATAATACAGTCGAACCTCCATATATCGAAGTAGCAAATTGCAGGAAAAAAATTCGATATATAGAAATTTCGATATATAGAATTAAGCTTAGTTTTATCATAATTCTCCTAAAAAATTTAAAGCTAATTTTCGTATACGAAACTCCATTTCTAATTTATATGCGAAACCCATTAAATGAAAGTTAATAACTAAAAGTGAATTAATATGAAAGATTTATTGAGTACTACATATCTTTAAAAAAAACAATAATGCAGACAGTGGTTACAATGATCACAGTTACATTCTTTTTAAAAAAAAACTACGAATATCTTGCTAAACATCCAGTTTTGCGGAAAGTTCAAAGAAATGTTCGTATTTATTCAGTCCACTAAAAACTTCATCAGGGACATTTTCCGCGAATTGAAGTCCACGACGTACTGTTTCAAATGCCAAAAATTGGGACATTTTATTCTAAAGTGGAATAAAATCTCCCAATTTGTCTTGAAAAAAATTTCGATATATAGAGAGATTTTTTCGATGTATAGAAACAATTTTTCTATGTAATGAACATGGAGATTCGCTAAGAGTTCGATACATAGAAAATTTAGATATAATGAAGATCGATATATGGAGGTTCGACTGTAAATGCATAAATAGCCAGTTTACAAAAATCTTAACTACTTTACGTCGTCATAAAGTGGCATCGTGGACAGAAGACTTGGGTCTCACCTCATTATGGGAATCTCGTCGTAGATTGGTAACGAGGTCGCTAAAGGCAAAACAAATTTAAGATGCGCATTTCCCTAAATTCTTACTGCTGAATGATAATTATTACTGGAGTCGCCTATGCATTGACGTAGCGAGCATAACTGGCGCCCGGGGCACGGTACCTTTATGGCACCCTTTCATGGTCTTGGGGACCATTTGGCGCCCCTCTGCGAGTGGCGCCCGGGGATTGATAGACCCCCCCCCCTTGCCCCCTCCTCGCTCAGCCACTGCGCCTATGTCATAATTTTACTGGTGACGAAGTCCAAAGCATTCACGGAAAGCTTTAGTGGCTGTCAGTCTCATATTTATTGGCTGTTTTAAAAACATTTGCTCATAATTGAGTTTTTATATTCTGATTTTGTTCCCTAGTACTTTTCTAATCAGTTAGTTCATTCCGTTTAAATTTTTTTAACTTTTTTTTTTATTAATATCATCTCCCCATTTCATCACCAAAAAGTATTTTTTTAATATTCCATTATCTGCATTATTCTCTATTCCTCCTTAGGGGGGGGGTCTCATTCTAATATTTTTTTCCCTTTTAAAAAGGGAAAAAAAATAATAAACCAAAAATATTTTAAACTAGCGGCCCGTCCCGACTTTGTCCGGGTTGAACAAAATATTATACCAATAAATTTCCAGTTGATAGCCAATAAATTGTAAATCTTTTTTTATCTTAATAATAACCTAAATAATACCTTAAATTAATTTTATGTTAGATAATAATTAAAATAAATTTTTAAAAGAAAAAGGAGTGCCGGAGAACGGCCAGGTTCGAACCGCTAGCGTCCGAAACCAGAAGCCCACCGCGATAGCACCAGGATAAGGATCGTTGAAATCTTCGGAACAAAAAGCGGTAGAAGACAGTAGCGGAAACAATGGAGATTGTTAGGATTAAGCCCCTAACTTTATTTCTACTGATTAGATATACATAATATATAGCCTATGTCCATCTGGAATACTGTACCTTTCAAACAGTGAAAGAATTTTTCAAATAGGTACAGTGGTTCTGAAGATTACCCTCCACGTACAAAATCGCTCTCTCTTTATATATAAGTATAGATTGGTATAATGTCCCCATCCTTACCGTCTTTGGTAGGTTAAGACCCTGTACTGGGCAAGTATTTACTTATTTTCCTTTCACTAGAATACAGCTCATATGTTGTTTGTCATTTATGCAACGTTTAAGACTACATGAATAAAAAAACTCAAGTCTTGTAAAAAAACTCAAGACTTTATCTTTGCTCATTCATAAATCTTCTTTGATTTGTTGTTCATTACCGTCTTTGTCCACACTCAGAAAATAACTTTAATTTCAGGAAATTACATTTCTTCTGACAGATATTTCTAAGTATTTACTCGTATATCTTCTGGTATGATTGCTTGCCAATCCGATAAATCATTTTGGATGTAATAAGAATTGAATTAATGATTTTCCACCTTTCACGTATTTGCTTTTCAGGAGTACCTTGTTAGATCCGATGAACAAGTTCACAAGGGTAGCTTCCTAAACTTCTATACCATCTGATTTCAGTAGAATTTGCTTCAGATATTCTCATGAAATAAAAATTCATTTCATTGTCATTACTCTTTCCTGAACAGTAGTATTTAGTCTAATCGAAAGAACTTCCCCGAAGTCATTGAAATTTAATCAAAGATTTTTTCTTCAAGAATTTTGCAACCAAAAATATTTTAAATTGGTATAATGTCCCCATCCTTACCGTCTTTGGCAGGTTAAGACCCTGTACTGGGCAATTTATCTTTAGTCCAGTATTGTTTTTAAAAGTGGAGTACCCAGATCGTGACGACTTTATCTCCTGTACGCAAGTTATAAGTTATCAAGGTGCGAGTGCTCAGTAGTTAAAATTTAAAATTAGGATATAAAAATATATTAAGGTAAAAATAACGTAAAGAGGATAAAAAATTATTACTGTAAAGTTAATTTGTAAAGAATAAAAGGGAAATTTTAAGGTAATTATAAAATTGCAATGAAAAATTAGAAAAGGCTAATGATTCACGATAAAAGTAATTAAGGTAAGGAAAAAGTCATGTCACGTGTCACTGGAGGTGCTGGGGATTGAACCCTGGTCATTTCACAGGCAGAATTATCTTTCGTTTCTGACTGGAAATCTCTTATTTTAACTTCTTCCAGACAACTTTTCTCGACTAGTGCTGCCATCTGCTATGGGGAGATAATAATAAAGCAATGAATATTTTTATGCTTGCGTTAGGAAACAAATTTATAAAATTTTTATTCCTTACATAAAATTAATTAAATTTATTACCATTATGTCTTTTGATACGGTTCTTTTAAACTGTTAGGAAAAGAAAAAAATAATTAGGTAACTTTTTTCAGCATTCTCAAATCGTATGTCATCAGTGCTGCCATCTATTGGGCGAAAATCGAACAATAAATTCTTTACACATGCCACCGTGTTCTAATGTACAATGAGATTACTGCTCATTGCTTATGCACATAGGCGTAGCGTGATTCGATTCTAACTTTTTTTTTTTTTTTTTTTGGGGGGGGGGGGAGGGGGGCACGAATTGAATTCAGTTAGCACCCTCTTCCGTGCATTGACTACCTGGTGGTTCTTAAAATATGAAATATTATGATTATTTTTAAATTAAATAACAATAGAATTGATGTTTGAGTATTATTCAAAAGTTGTACAAAGAGAAAAATAAATATAATATAAATAAAGTGAAAAACAAGTATAACATCGAATTTTTGTTATGGATCATATCATTGTTAAAAACTATGTTAAAGCTAAAGACATAATCGGAATCTTCAGTTTCACAGTTTGCAAAAGCGGGAAAAAACCCCAACTTTCTTAAAAGTTTTCTACAATTTTCCGATTTTAAGTTGGATTCCGATTTTAAGTTAAGTTGGGGGGGGGGCACGTGCCCCCCGTGTCGCCCCGACGATACGCCTATGCTTATGTTCTATAATTATCAGATAAGGGGAAATAAGTAGATATAAACTCAACCACAAAGTACTGATGTTCACTGTGCCCGTATTTGTTTCCCAGGACCTTACCCGAATACCCCAACGAGCAAAAGTGCAACCCCAAGCCCATGACTCCTGTCAGCCACAGCAACACCAACAGTACGAACAACAGCAACGCAGAAAAAAGAGTTCACATCAAAAAGCCGCTCAACGCTTTTATGTTGTACATGAAGGAAATGCGAGCCAAAGTAGTTGCTGAATGTACATTGAAAGAGAGCGCAGCTATCAATCAAATTCTAGGCCGCAGGGTGAGTATTCACTTACTTATTTCCTCCAGATTCTAGGAATTCTAGAAAAACTCAAATTTTTGTTCATAAAGTGCGTTCGTAAAGACTTTTATCTGTAAAAAATGCGCAGCTATTTCATTGGTTAGATGAACTAACATCGATTACTCTTATAAGACCAAATGAAAGCGAGACTTTTGTTTTAGCGGCTGTGGTTAAATACCAAGAACTTTGAGTATGCGCAAGTAGGTGATGTATGTTACGAAACAAAACTCCTATCGTCGGAAAGTGTCAGTGTGCTGTTTGGATGTGTTGAAGCAAGGTGACTACTTTACGTTCGTGACATGGATATCCGTCCATACAGGCCCAGCGAGCGGTTATTCAATTTTTGACAGCAGAAAGTGTTAGTGAAGCCGAAATTTATCGTCGTATGAGGAATGTGTATACTCATGAGTGTCTTGCCACAGTGCACAATATTCAGATAGTTTGGACAATTTCATAAAGATCGCGTGAGAACCGGACATGCCGAGGCCTGGTCATGCACACTTGGCCATCACCGTGTAATCGATGACCGTGGATAAGATTTACTACGGCGCTTCCACTGGGAGGTTCACGATCATCCCCCATATAGTCCTGACCTGTAGCCCAGCGATTACCACATATTGGGCTCACTGATAAAGGTTTTCCGCTCACCGGCCAACCGGTGGCTCAAGGGCCACCGGTTTGCTAACGGTTTGGTTTGGAGGGCTGGGGTCAACTTCTTGCTAGACGTCGTTCAAGACTGGTTCCGCAGACAACCACGACATTCTTCGCTCAGGGGATCCAAAATATAGTAATCGCTGGGACACTTGATTTAACCGACACGGCTACTATGTGCAGTGGATACGTAGGTCCGTATCCCTATTACTTCCTGTAAGTTCACATATTCTGACCGATAAAACATTATAGGAAAAAAAATGAAAAGTCTCACTTTCATATGGGCCAACCTTATATATATTATTATTTGGGATACGTACTTTTCGTATTTACGAAATACATGCGAATAAATGTGAAATTTGCAGATATGAGCGCATAAATGCGAAAATTATTTTTTTTTTTACTACTTTCCGATGAAAGTTCGGTGATAAACGGTAATAATTTACCAACATAATAGCTTAACTAAGACCATCCACGGTCTTTAAATCAGATCTCACTCTCGAAATTTGCTTATTACTTATTGCTAAAGATTTAAGGAAGAGAATGTGGAGACTACTACAATGTTAGTTTTTAGCTAAGAATTTTGATTCTTACCTAACCAAGTAAGTAAAATGTGATTTTCTTAATGAATGCGAAAAATTTGAATTTACATATATATATATATAAATATATATATATATATATATATATATATATATATATATATATATATATATATATATATATATATATATATATATATAACACCCGGCAACTGTAGGCATTCATTCTGTAGTCGTGTCGCAAGGAATCTCCATAGATTTTTAGAACTGGTCTTTATTCTGACCACACAATGACGGCATTTTGAAGTATGTTACACATAAAAGTACATATAAATTCCGGACCTGCCGGAGTATTTATCTACGTTACATCTTAATGGACTTAGAGGGGAAGTGGCGCGCGGCGATAGAGCACACAAGACAAAAGAGTGCGGAGATGATACAAAGCATGGACGGGACAACATCAACATACGATGACAGTCACGAAAAAGGCCGCGGAGAACCCTTGCTCTCGCTTATACGAAGGGTTCGTGACCTTCTACACCAGGGGGCCAAAAACTTCTAATTGGTTATCGGTGATCATCTGACCTCGTGCGTCAGAAGTCGTATGATCTTTCGGAAGGCGCGATATGAACTCGTTATGTTGAATCATCTTGTTTTGAAAACAATTCTTACTGTTTAGCGCATGCGTTAAGGGACAATTTAGCTAGTTAATTCGTTTATCCTTAGGTCATAATTTGAAATAGGGGGCATACTTTATTGAAACGTTAACGGGAAAATTTAGAATATGCGTTTATATATATATATATATATATATATATATATATATATATATATATATATATATATATATATATATATGTATGTATGTAATGCGCTGTACAGTCGAGGAGATGATTCTCACTGCAAGAATGGCACATCACGGGGATTCAAGAACTTTGGTACTCGTGGACAGCTGAGGAACTCTCGAGGAGAGGCATTGGAAGGACGCACACAACAGACATGCGACGCATGAACGGTATCCATTAAATTGATTTATTCAAAAACTCGACGATATTATTCAGAAGACATTCAGCAAAGCACAGATACAAATAAACTAGCCTGGACCTGCCTAGGCTTTAGTATTGCTGGACAGTACATTGTTTGGACGAGCATGGACGGACAGCGGAGATAACAGAAAGCGAAGCTAGGCCGACACCAGTACAAGACATAGACAGACAAGGAAGAGCACGCCGAAAACTTTTTCAGAAGGTTATAAAGTGTAGGGGCGCTGACCGCGGGGAAATCTTTTAATTGGCTAGAATCGGGCTTCTGACTTGATTACATAAGGGTCGCATGATGATTCGCATGATGTTCCGAAAGGCGCAAAGTAGCGAAAACAACATGTGGTGCTGATTCATGATTTAAAAATATCTTTAACGCACGTGCACTAAGGGGTAATATGGATGGTTAGTTGGTCAATCCCTTGGAAGCAATTAGAAGAAAGGGACTGTACTTTATTGAGAGGAAACCAGGATAGTTTTAAATACGCACTAGATATATAATGGTGGGCTGTTATTATCACACACACACACACACACACATACATACACACACACACACACACACACATACATACACACACACACACACACATACATACACACACACACACACACACACATACACACACACACACACACACACACACACACACACACACACACATATATATATATATATATATATATATATATATATATATATATATATATATATATATATATATATATATTGCGAATAAACGCGAAATTTTAATATTATAATTTTTTTTTGCGAAATTTCGATTTTTTTTATGCGAAATTTACGTACCCTTAATTATTTTGATAAAGACAACTGTGTTCAGTTTCAAAGTTTTTTCTCAGAATAGTCTTGATGTTGCATTTGGGTCTTCACGGTTATCTCCTGATATCTCACTGATTTAATATACTTCTGGTGGTCCGTGTCAGGTACTTGCACATGCATTGTTATTTCTTTTTCAGTGGCACAGTTTATCGCGCGAAGAACAAGCCAAATATTACGAGATGGCGCGAAAGGAGCGCCAGCTTCACATGCAACTGTATCCTGGGTGGAGTGCACGTGATAATTACGCTCTCCAGGTAAAGAAGAAGAAAAGGAAAAAAGACAGGAATCAAGATGGAGGTAAAAATGAAAAACTGATTTGAGTCAATTTAAAAAAAATTGTTCGATACATGATTTACTTAATAAGTTTAATATTATTTTAGTCAACTGGAGTTATAACATAAAATTTATGATAGTATGCATTCACGTGGAACATTTAAATATATACTTTCATTTAGGAAGAAAGTGATATTATTGCAGTAAAATACGTTGAAGTATAATAGGTTTTAGTGACCCTAAGTAAAAAAGGCAAATTACAGGATCTGGTATTTTGTCTTCTTCAGTGCTATGGTATGAATTCGCCGTATATGTGTCTCTACTGGGAATTCAAAGAAATTATATTTTAAAGCAATTCCCTGAGAAATCGAGTGCACTTACTTTGTTTTATAATTAGATGATAATACATGAATAATTTTAAAGTTAGTATCTATGAATATTTATGAAATGAATGGAAAGAAAGAAATTTTGATGCCAAGTGGCTTTTATGTTAAATATTTAATCTGAATCACTTAAAATTTAATGTAAGGAGACAAATTGAAAAGCGTAACGTTAGAGTGTGAGAAATAATTTGATTAGTGATCATATTTTTGGGCTTTTGAATGCTTAGGAAGAAAATCAGTAAAATCTTGAATAAAACTAAATTAACTAATTTATATATATTTTATATATTCATTATTATTTAGCATAGAAATATATATATATATATATTTATCTTTATTTATTTTATTTAAAAGACCTGTTTTGTATTTTCTAATTATATTAAAAAAAATCGATACTTTTATGGAGAAATGAAAGTTAGTTTTTTGACAAAATTATTCCATGAAAAGCCCAAGCGTTTTGTCTGCGTAGAAAATTATTTTTTTGTACTTATTGACACAAAATAGAACAGAAATTCTCTAAATCTGAAGATAAGCTAATATCTGGCTGCCGAAACTGGTTAACGAAAGATTTTTTCTTTATTTAATCACCAGAATGGAATACCCAAAAACGTTTATCTTTTTTCCAGGCAAATTTTATGAAAGTAGAGAGTGTTTCCACAACCTTTTCTTTGAAATCTTATTTATTGAGTAATATTTTTTATGCCTTGTTCTGTAATAGACAAATAACATCTTTTAACTGCATGAAGTATTGTGCGTATTGATTCAGTGTATTAAAGTATATCAATTTCAAAAGATGGTTTACATTTAGCATGCGGTAAAAGTTACTGCATGAAATGTTTTATTGACTAAAAATGTCATTATCAGGATTGTGAGTTGCAAACTGTTTTCAAAGTTTTAAAGAGCATGGAAAGTCAATATGCAATTTCAATAGGCATTTCAACTATGTTCATAACAAAAGAACATTCTTTTCTGTCTTTAACTTTTATAAGTAATTTGCAGTTGAGACTCGAGTTTGTATTAAAACAATGAATATGATTCTGACAGGACTTAAATATAGTATTCATTCTATAACTTTTAGACTATAACAGAAGTTTAGGCATTTCAACTATGTTCATAACAATAGAACATTCTTTTCTGTATTTAACTTTTATAAGTAATTTGCAGTTGAGACTCGAGTTTGTATTAAAACAATGAATATGATTCTGACAGGACTTAAATATAGTATTCATTCTATAACTTTTAGACTATAACAGAAGTTTAGGCATTTCAACTATGTTCATAACAATAGAACATTCTTTTCTGTATTTAACTTTTATAAGTAATTTGCAGTTGAGACTCGAGTTTGTATTAAAACAATGAATATGATTCTGACAGGACTTAAATATAGTATTCATTCTATAACTTTTAGACTATAACAGAAGTTTAGGCATTTCAACTATGTTCATAACAATAGAACATTCTTTTCTGTATTTAACTTTTATAAGTAATTTGCAGTTGAGACTCGAGTTTGTATTAAAACAATGAATATGATTCTGACAGGACTTAAATATAGTATTCATTCTATAACTTTTAGACTATAACAGAAGTTTACTATAACAGACTATAACAGAAGTTTATGATCTCTCTTTTTATGTTCTTAAATTTGGCTCTTAAATTATGTAGTTAATATAGTATTATTCTTACTTAAAAGCCTTTTCCACATTTTACCTCAGGAATGCACACATTCTAACAAAAAGTGTGAGCTAGCCGTTTTGAAAACGAAATACATATCGTTTCTTTCATCACGGAATGTTCTCAATTGTTCACTGAAATAAAATTTTTACATGTTATTAACAGTTATATGGTAAACAGGGTTTCGTAATTTAATTACCTTCTTTACTATAAGTCATTTACTGAAGTTAAATATGCTGTGTTTTGTTTGCTATAAATCATATTGAGTGTCCAACTTGATAACTATTACTTTAATGAAATAATCTTGTTTTTCTTTTATTTTAATGCAAGAAAAATTAATAAGTTTCTCTTAGCTGTATGAACATACATTGGTATCTTGTATTTTAAACATCTATGCTTCAAATAATAAAAAAGGTTTGATATATTGTTGAAAAAAAACTGTCGTAAAATAACTGAAAGTTGTATAATACTGCAGTTAACATTTTTTAATCAGTTGCTTCAAATATTCTACATTAAAACTATTTTTAATAGGTTATGAGTAATTTTTGTGTAATGTAAAAAAAATAATTTTTTCAATAACTGAGGAAAAATTAGATTGATTAACAGTTAATTTTTTTTTTATTTGTATTTCCTTTCATTTCAGATATGCAATTTTCTGAGTTACAGTATACCAAAGTATACTGAAGTGCAGGGTGTCCAAAAAAGTGTCTCAATTTATTTAATTATTTTACTCTAAGAAAGTATCAAATACACGTTGTTGAAGAGCTAAATTATGAAGCTTTCCGCAGGATATAGGGTCATATATGAAGTTTTTCATTGACAACATTTTCTGAGGTTGAAACATACCGTTTCGACAACATTTTTCGAAAATCCCTCTCTTGCAATAATTTTTTTCGGCCACTATTGCATTCCGTTGATGATTTTCCTGTCGACCCTATATTATCACTGAAGACTTATCATTGAAGACTTCTCTTCAACTAATAGCAGAAATTTCAGCTGTCGAAGATTCTCCTGTAAGTCTGTCATTAACAGTGGCTCCGCTTTCGAAACCACAGCGGTCTAAGCTAGATTCCAGTCTAACATTCTGTAGATGATGCCAGGCCTTGATTTGCCTTTACATATATACTTTGATAGGAAAGTGAGGTGCGTGATTCGCGTGTCGTAGACGATGGCAGCTATCTAAAACTTGACTCCGACAGCTTAGTGTTTCCATTTTTTTTGTCCATTACGTGTAGATCGTAGAAGTTATTGATGGAAATTATGCCAATATGAAAATTAATCTTGTTGTTGTTGTTGTTCCTAATGCCATCTGGTCGGAAGTTCCAAACAAGGTCCATATAGGCTTCAAGCTGAGGTTTCGGCTCCGGTTTAGAATAGAACTACAAGGGTTGGAGTCCGACTTGGCTAGGTGCCACCACAATTTTGACCGGGCATCCCCCGGAGCGACATTGGGGGATCGTACCTTCTCCACCCACTGACCTCATAGAAGGACTTTCCGGTCAACAGTTTGTATTGGCCCGTATCCGGCCTAGACACGAAGGTAGTTAATGGTGCTTGTCGGAAGTCGATCCGAGCACCCTCTGTGCCGGAAGCCGACACGCTACCGATAGGTTACCACGGGTCCAAATTTATCTTATTTTAATTTTACACTAAAAATTTGTTATTTTACAATGAGTTGTTGTTGTTGTTGTTGTAGTTTTCCCCCCTGTTCCGGTAAGGGATAACCAAGTCCACCGAAGACTGCAGTGCGAAAGGTTGCGACTCGTGTTTAGCTCACGGCTATTAGACGCCTTTTTCTTTAACTGACAGCTGATTCCTTTGAAATAGTCCAATAATAATGTTATCCAACTAAGCAGATCTAGGCACAAATTTTGAGCAGCACAAAGCTTATTGTTCAGGGAATTTAATTCTGCAATTCTGGGGAAAATAACGTGCGCTCGTCATAAAATATACCGCTTATGTACTGCTTATCTTGATTACAGCCGTTTTTAAACATGTTTTAAATGTAAAGTTTAAATAAACAGAATTTCTAAAATATATATATTTGGACACCCTGTAACTTATGTGAAGTGTACAATCATTAATACAAATTTCAAAAAAAATTATGTATTAACTAATTTATTGGGTCAATTTTGCTCTGACCTTGAATGGGTCGCAGTCAAAATTTGCCTGAAAATATTTAAAATATTTTAAAACTTTCTAAAACATTTGATGTTATGTTTAATATCTCATGATATATTATTATTTAATTTACTAAATGTTTGCATTTATACAAACATGCAGCCAGGGCTAGGTCGAATCATCTGTAAGTAACTTTTGTTACAGGCTTCTGGCTTCCAATTCATAATCGCTTTTTATTCCACCTAGTTGACAGCTAGTGTGTATATATTGCTTGTGCTTGTCTCTTTTGTTTGTATTGTTCATTTGCATTACGGAACCTACTCCTAAATCATGATTTTGCGTATGGAGCATGCTTTGCACATGTTTGATTTCTTCTTTATGTTTTCATAACTAACACCCTAATGTAAATACAAATATTGGATTTTCTTTCTAGATAATAACTGTGTCCCTTTCTCCTTATATAAAACGCTTTTCTGTCAGTAAGATAGGAATTTTCGTCTATTGCGAGGTTTTTGCGTTGTTACTTTCTAAAATCTTCACAACTCTTTCAATATTATTAATTGAAGAGATTTCAGAGGAAACCGACGGCTAATTTCAAATTCATTTTCTGTGTTTACAAAGAACACATAAAAAGATGATTCTAGTTTCTAAAAATTTAAATGAATTAAGAGAATTTGAAAATTACAGTTTTCTTTTAACAGCAACTAAAATCCACTTTAAATTATTATTTTCTACTGGCATAGCCGAGGAAAAGATCCTCTTCAAAGTTAAAACGTTAAAAGTTAAAAAGTTAGAGTAAATTGAAGATATATGAGAATATATACAATGTTTCTTTTAAGCAAAATTAAATACTGTCTTGAAATCCTTGAACAAGATTATAAACGACTGTGGCAAATGCATTTCCCTTTAAAAACTAAAATATTTTAGTAGTACTGGTAACATTAATTTTTCTATGTATAATGCCACCCATAGCATAAATATCAGGCATGCTCATGATGAAATCGTATAACTGAAAGTCATATTTTTAGCCGATCTTTTTTAATCTACATAGCTTGATACGAATCCTTGTTTATCCCTGTGAAACGATAAGATCAGTTGTTAAGTTCTTTCTTTCCATTTTTGGATTACACAGTATAAATCATGTTTACAGACAGTGATAAGTTATAAGCTAAGCCATTTATAAAAAGGGTAAATGATTGCAGCAAATTTTATTACAGGCCTCTTATGAATAATGGCTGAAAATAACTTTTCAAACCACGTTCAGAATAGAAACAATTATCCAAATCCCCAATCATTCAAAAATAAAATAAAATCTGAACTATTGAAAAGTTGTAGAGATATTTTCCTTTAATTTCATCGATAATTACCATATCTTTGAATATTCCCCTGGATATCATATGAATACTGGCAATAAATTTACAGTACAGTAAGACTATGCAAAATGCAAAGACGGACAATTTCTGTTATATTAGTTACATAGGAATCGCTGCGAAAAAGACCGTATTTAACTCTCCTCTTGAACATTATACATGGGATTTTCGTCACATTTAACGCCCTTCACAGGACAATTATTGACGTTACCATAATGTTCGAAGTTATAACCTCTCGCATTAGATTGTTTCATTTATTTATAATCATTTCATATAACGTTTACGATACCTTTTCTTTCGGTAAGCCTTATGTAGAAGTCTTTTAATGAATATAACAAGCCGCCTTTTTTTTACCTCGATATAATTTTATCCAACAAAACATGTACCGAGGATTAAAGAATCCATTTCAAATCTTTTCGGAACCAAGCAGAATATATTATGTTTTACCTTTTGAGATTATTAGTTAAAACGCTTAAGCAAAATTTTAAGTAAATTCTGTTAAATACTCTGAAGCCTCGCGGATTCCATTTAGGATTTTTTTTTTTTTTTTGCTATCATTCAGGATATAACATTTAATGCATATACTTTTAGCAATCACATTTCGCGTGACTGTTGGACATGGCTCATGCTTTCATCATTTATTTTAATGGAAGGATGCTATTTTTTTTCTTTCCATTTGAAAAGCAATTGTCCCATCATCGGAAAATTAGCTTCCATTAAATTTTAATAAGATTATTTAGATCAGTTTTGATTTTTCTTCTTGTGAGGCATTAAAATTTTTTTTATCGTTTTAATGCTTAGATTAAATGTTCAATTGCTAATATGTGTTCAATTGCTAATAATGTATTCTAATGGGTAGAGATGATATTTTAAATGAAATGGGAAAAAAAGCTAATAGGAGAACTTCATATTGATGACATAATTAAGATGGAGTGATGTTCTATCCTTATCTTTTTTTTTTTTTTTAATTCCTAATAATTCTGTTTCCGTACATAGAGAAGGTTTGGGTAGAGATAGTTAATGAAACATCACTGAAATATAGAGTTGATAATATCATCTACTGGTGTCTTTGAACGGAAAGAAATTTCTCACAGAATCTTAAACATAGATTAATTAGTTTTTCATGTATTCGTTTTTTTTTTTTTGCCACGCCCATTGCTTTTATGGTATGATTTGTAATTCAACTCTACTATTCATTCAGTCATATGCGATTAATTACGAGAATTTATAATTGGAACATAAGCTTTTATGGCTTCATGAACAGATTATGAAAAGACAGAAGATATCTCAAATCAAATAAAGCATCAAATAGAACATAAAAAAAGTAACAAGTTTAAATATTTTCTGTATTATTTTCCCCTTTCCGATATTAGTTAAGGTGAATAACTCGTTAGAAGTTTTCTACTAGACATTATATCTCATCAGAAATGGGAAATAATCGCCATTCTTGCCTCTCCTCGTGATATTTCTTTAAAAAGATTATATTCATGCGAATAAATTAAAGACTGTTATTAAAGACTGCAATGCCAGACGCTGGCCGAATGGCTAGGGCGCTGGCATTTGGTTAATATCCTGTGGGTTCGAGTCCCGCTGCTGGCATGGATGTTTGTAGCCATTCGGAATCGGCTTTAAACTGTAGGTCCCGTTCCAATTAGCTCTCGTGAAGCAAAGAGTTGACCGTAGCGCTCCAAACGAAACTAAGGAATGTAATATGAATGAAAAAATCCGAGCAAGATGTATTGTTTATCATATTCACGAAACAACATCTGAATATCATTCACATAGCTTTTTATATTGTTTTTAATTATCTATCGAAAAGAGGCAATAATTGTGCTTGTTATGAAATTACTGCTTAAGATATTTCTTCATAAATTTAATTCACGAAAAAAATTAAACGGTACAAATCGCAGTTGCCCCAATAACTGTATGTAATAAAAAAAGCTTAACTAAAAATAATGCCTTAAAGATTTGATTTCTTATTAAATAATTATTGCTCTTTTTTTAAAAAAAAATTCTCTATTAATATTCTGTAACTAAAATTCAAAGTTTCGATGTTCAGAGTTTAAATTTTCAAAAGCAAAAATTCTAATGTTAATATTTTAATTTTTTAATTTTATTTGTAAACAATGAATAGCTATGAAAATCCATCATAGATCGTCATGACCGTAAAACCATTTAACTTAGCATTATTGACTAAAAATTTCAATGCGGTGAAAAAAAGCATTCACAGGAAATTAAAAAAAAAATAAAAACTGTTAGAGGAACTCTATTGATGAAAGTCAGCTATTCAGCAGACATTATTTAAAGGCAAATTTAAATTACTTCCCATATGCAATTTAATGTTACTTGCTAAAAACTAGGACAGCAACTTCGCAATGAGGAAAAGATACATCTTAAACTGTCACAGTCATTTTTTATTTATTATTATTATTATTATTATTTGCATGCACTAAGCTCCCGATGCCTTCCCCAGAGCTTTTCCCCCTTACATGCCAATTAGAATATTCTGTAGTGCTTCTCATTTCTTTTGCAAGTACATATATACTGTAATGAAGTTTCTTCAGTGAGTTCATTCTTCAGCCCTGATATTTCTTCTTTTAGTGATTTTTAACGCATATTATTATCATCTCACTTTCTCTTTTGCATGGCGAAATATATGGAAGTTAACTAATGTCAACAAGGTGGAATAAAAGCAGGGAAAAGAATAATCTGGGACTGCTGAATATCAGAACTCTGTGCCGTGTGTGCTTAACTTCATGAAATCTCAGGGCTGAAGGCTGCAAATGTAGTTTCTGAAATGTTTCCTCTTTGTATAAAGTTGTATCTGGCCTAAAATAGGGCTCTTTTGTTTATTGGCTTCTTTGTTTATAGACGGCAACAACCTCAAGAAGTGCAGGGCCAGGTTTGGACTCGACCAACAGAGCAGTTGGTGTAAGCCTTGCAGGTTAGTATTTTATACTAGATTGCTTTTATTTTGTTCTTATTAAGAGATGTGTGTGTGTGTGCATGTATATATATATATATATATATATATATATATACCGGGTGATCCAAAAGTCAGGACGAACTTTAAAAAGGAATAATTCGAAAACGAATAAAGAAAAAAAGATGCGATTTGCACCAAACGGATGGAAAAGAAGCCGGGTTTTGTGTGGCAACGAAAAAAAAAATAGTTCTGTTGGCGACCAACAGATGGCGCTATAGTTTTTTATTTCACCAAAAGATGATTTACAAATGAAAAAATGTTTTCAAGTTACAAGTCAGCTTAATTATAGTTAATTACAGTAACTGTTCAATGTGCTGTCCATCATTCAGAAGTACCGCTGTGAGACGAGTTACCACACAGTTCACAGCATTGAGTAGCATTTCTTGCGTTATGGTAGACACATTTTGGCGGATGTCATCTTTCAGTGCTGCTAGTGATGTCGGTTGGTCGCGGTACACTTTTGACTTCAAGAATCCCCACAGCCAAAAGTCACAGGGTTTCAGATCGGGATATCTTGGAGCCCATCCTTGATTAAAGCATCGACTGATAATGCGATCCTCTCCAAATGTTGAGCGTAGCAGGCGTTGCACAGGCAGAGCAATATGAGGTGGTGCTCCATCTTGCATAAAGGTGACTGTTTGGAGTGCCTGTCGCGCTTGCAGTTCAGGAATAATGTTGTTCTGTAACAATGCTGCATATCGCTGACCAGTGACAGAAACTGTTTTGAAACCCGTCTTTGTGACTTCCTCGAAAAAAATGGACCAATTATGAAATCAGCACTGAAGCCACATCAGACTGTCACTTTAGGCTGTTGCAAGGGTACCTCAACAAATGCATGTGGATTTTCTGTACACACTCGACAATTGTGGGTGTTAACAGCGCCAGAGAGTGTGAAATGCGCTTCATCTGTCCAAAGCAGAGTGTGAAGCCAGTCGTGCTGCTCTTCCATCTTATTGAATACCAAAATTCGCAAAATCTTGGCGAGAGTCGAAGTCAAGAGGTTTCAGTTCTTGGTTATGTTGCAACTTGTAGAGATACCACTTCAGGGTTATTTGCAGTGCTCTCCAGACACTTACATACGACACTCCTGTCTGCCTCGAAACTTCTCGAGCACTGCACTCCCCATGTGCAGAAACCGCCGACACGGATTGCACCGTCTACTCCACTGTCGTTGCAACAGCAGCGCCTGCTGAGGGGCGTCCACTTCTTGGACGTGACGCCAAAGAACCTGTAGCTTCAAATTTCTTCAGCATTTTGTTCAATGCAGAAGACGTTGCTGTTCCTTTGCTATCTCGCATACCCTTCATGTAGCGATATGCTCGCAATGCGCAATGACACTTTCCGAATTCTTATAATACAGTTCGTCCTGACTTTTGGATCACCCGGTATATATATATATATATATATATATATATATATATATATATATAAACTAGCTGAAAACCCGCACTTCGCTATGGAGTACATTCAAATTAAATACAACGGTCAATGTATCCAATTAATGCAATATATATATATATATATATATATATATATATATATATATTTATAATAAATACGACGATCAGTGTATACAACTGATGTAAAAATATATTTACAAAAAAATCGTAAGGGATATTTTTATAGACAAAGTAATGTAGAAGAAAATATTAAAATTAAATCAAATAGGACATACTAAAGAATAAAGTACAGTTAATATAGTACAGCTTGAGGAACATTTCTTTTACTGTATTTTAAAATTTTTTTGGATAATGTCCAATCGTCTGCCGCATTAGAGTGAAAAAAAAATTATTTTTTTGTCTATTTTGTTAAGCACGTGACAATAAATTTATTGACCAGAAAAATAAATCACGTGATCAACATTTAATATATTAAATTCTACAAATTAATTTTTAAAAATTCACCAAAAATCGGAAAATGGAGGTAAAGATTCGAAAAAGATTTCATTTTAAAGGAATTTTTATGATCTTTCTCGTGATATAAATTTTATAATCCTCAAATTATTATTTAAAAAAGTTACTAAAACAGCTTAAAAATTTTATTTTAAAAAGTCTAAGAAGAATTTTTCAAAAATCTTTCGTAGTGCACCCCTACACTATAAGAAGAATCGCCATGCAAAATTTCAGCCCTTTAGGTCCAGCGGTTTGGTCTGTGCGTTGCATGTCAGTCAGTGAGTCAGTCAGTTACGGAACTGTTTTATATATATAGATATACAGTCGAACCCCGTTATAGCGAACTTGGTATGTAACGAACTCCCGGATATAACGAACGAAAATTTTGGTCTCGCCGTTTTCCTATTGTATTTAATGCTAATTATCCTTTTATAGCGAACCTCCGAAATCTTGGCTATAACGAACATTTGAACGTTCAGTCGAAAACTGAATTTTTTAAAATTTTTAAACTTCTTAAGAATGTTGGAAGTTACAACGAATGTTGGAGAAGCAAATAATGTTGAAGAAAAAGATGATGAAGATTTACCTATCACGGTGTGGATAGAAAAGCACAAAATTTCATCTCAGATTGTGGCGGGCAATTGTTCGAAACATGTGATGATGAAATCATTACATGTAAAAATATGACTGATGAAGATATTGTGGAAGAAATTAAAATGAATCAGTCTGAAGTCGAAGATTCTGCTTCTGATGCTGATGAAGAGGAGCACATAAATGACGAAATCTCCACCATCTCAGATGCTACAGTAGCGATGAGTGTAATTAATAAGTTTTTGTCAACACAAGCATTGGAAGAAAGAGTGTATGGAAGAAAGAGCTATTTGATGTATTGGACAAAGAAATTCATAAAATGTTTTTGAAATCGGCATCATGTCAGCAGAAGATTACCGATTATTTCTGTATCAAAACAGTCAGCAACTATTAAAGATAAAATCAATTTATTTCCATCTGTCTTCATTTTTAGTTAATTTAATTAGTATTGTGTCAGTTTAATGTAATCGATTTTAGTCAATGTAATTCATTAATGATCATTTTTAATAGATTTTATCATTTTTTCAATACATTATTATTGAATATACATAGCAACTAATCTATATATATATAAAAGAGATCGTCTATTTGTTTGTTTGTCCGCTATAAAATCATAGACTGTATCACCCACCGGGACCAAATTCCGCACAGTTAATGTTTAGGACCCGAGAAAGTTAACGTAGCAAAAATGAAATTTGGGGCTCAATAAGTTTTTTAAAATTAATTTTTTAAAGATTTTTTTTGCGCCCCTAAGAGGTGCGCGTACCACTTAAATGTGGATACAGCCCCTTCACCACAACCAGCTGCGTTATCACTCAAAGTAGGTGCGCGGGGGAGAACAGGGTTGGTCTGGGGGTGAGGGGAGGAGGCTAAGTGTTTATTTTATTTTTCTTACGCGTTTAGTGGAGTCGTGGGTCTAAAAAGGTTGAGAACCGCTGCTTTAGACAATTTCAGACAATGGCGTTCAAACTAATAGAACTTAATAAAGTTTGGGGATAAAAGGAAAATTAAGTTCTGTCCCATGGCCAGTTTTTGGAAGCCTTCTGTTGATCTAAATATATTAATCGTTTGAGGATCATAAAATGGGAAGAAGTTTAATAGTTCTACAGGCTTTTCCCCTTAAGTTCGCGAAACAGAGTTAACATACGATATGTATTTGAATTACTTATTCCGTGAAATCATAAGATAAATCTTTTAGAATTTTGGGTTTTTTTTTAAGCAGTGGGAGGAAAAGCTCTTTAAACAGAGAAACATAACGACACATAACTTTCATTCCAAACTATTAGTCCATTAGTTATATTAAGGCTAAAGAAAATTAATGAAATTATTTTTAAAGAATGATTGCCCGGCGTTGCCCTGGTTGATATATAGATATAAAATTTTTCATGCATTCCATCAAAAAAATACTGAGCTGCACCCCCCGCTCTTCATTAAACAGTGGATCAAACAAATCTAATTAAATCTAATTAAACAGTATCTAACAAATATAATTTAACAGTTAACTTATTGAATCCAAACGTGCGCAACACTGTGTTATTAATTCTCAATAAAATCAGACGTATAATCAGACGAAGGTCCGCAGGCTCAAAGTTTCTTTCTTTCTTATTGTTTGTATATCATTTCAGTAGAAACGCGCTAAGCGCATTCTGTCTGGCCAGATGAACATGAAGAGCGGGGTGTACAGCCCAGTATTTTTTTGATGGAATGCATGAAAAATTTTATATCTATATATCTACCCGGGCAACGCCAGGCAATAATGCTAGTGAGTTATAAATTGTGAACGCTAATAATTTGTGAACTCTAATATTTTTCTTAATGGCTCGGATATAGCGAACAAAACCTTTGGTCCCTTGAAGTTCATTATAACGGGGTTCGCCTGTATATACCGGGTGGCCATAATTAAACTGACAGTGCTCACAGTGTTCTGCAGCGCGATCTATTTGCGAGAATGACGCCACATTTTGTAGGAAGATTAAACAAGACGGGGGACGAAGGATTCCGCGAAAAAATAAATTAGTTCCAAAAGTCACCGCTAGGGGAATATTTGGCGCTGTGTAATAGAAAATAGAGTGTTAACAAATGCAAATTAATACGGAATAAAATTACCTTTTATTATGCACATTTTCTTATTTAGTTCAAGTGCAATATGGCAACACTTTTAAAAAAGCGTAAAATCTACATAAACACCGATAAAGTCTCGTGATCTGCAATATCACGTACGCTGAGCAGAAGAAGAAGTTCTTTATTCAAATTTCACGTTACATCCATTGGCACAGTGCCAGCTGCTTGGGTTTTAAAAGGCAATGTGTTACGTTTCGAATCAATCGGATTGAAAGTTTATGTGCAATGTCTCCTTCTTTAGTCGAGCGTGTGTTACTGGTCAAATTCTTTTACCTCAATCAGTGCAACGCGTCAGCCGCTCTTCGTGCTTTTAGAACGCACAAAAAAATGCGTAAAGGTAACGGTCCTGTGTCAGTTAATGGGCTAAAAGCAATGGTTGCGACGTTTGAGAAAACAGGTCCTCTGAAGGTTCAGTCAGGCAGAGGACGAAAACCTGTACCACAGGATACAATCGAAGCAGTTGCTACGGCGATTGTCGACAGAGGATTGATTTGCATTTGTTAACACTATTTTCTATTACACAGCGCCAAATATTCCCCTAGCGGTGACTTTTGGAACTAATTTATTTTTTCGCGGAATCCTTCGTCCCCCGTCTTGTTTAATCTTTCTACAAAATGTGGTGTCATTCTCGCAAATAGATCGCGCTACAGAACATTGTGAGCACTGTCAGTTTAATTATGGCCACCTGGTATATATTTATATATATATATATATATAATATATATATATATATATATATATATATATAATATATATATATATATATATATATATATATATATATATATATATATATATATATATATATATATATATACAGGGTCTGTCCAGAAAGTAATGAGACTGATTCCATAAAATTCGTTTATTTGAAGATAATTTTACAAACACTTAATATTCTTCGAAATAGCCTCCTCCTGCATTAATACACCGTTGGCAATGACTCTGCCACCCATTGATGCCCGCCTGGAAGTCTTATGGAATGTTGGAATGCTGTTCAGAACGCACGTTACGTTTTTCTTCAAGTTCTCCAGATTGTCTAAAAGATGACCTTTTAAGCTGGATTTTAACTGAGGGATAAAAAGAAGTCCGACGGTGACAGATCGGGGCTGTACAGGGTTGGGCCAGCGCTGCGACGTTTTGTTTTGCCAGGAACTGAGTCACTTTGAAGGATGTGTGGACCGGCGCATTATCGTGGTGCAGAATCCAATTGTTTGTGAGCTTCGGGCGGACGCGCGCGATTCGATTCCTCAAACTTTTGTAAGTCCCAACGTCTCCGTAATCATTCAGACACTCATCCGACGATCAGAGTCCAAAAGCGCTTTAATTTTAGCCACATTGTCTAAAGTTCGAGAACTTGATGGACGCCCAGCGCGTTGTTCGTCATCGACGTCCTCTCTTCCGTCTTTGAAGGCTTTGTGCCACCTTAAGGCTCGGTGCACACGAGCGATCCGGCGTCGTTGCGGCACCACAGTTGCGATCAGGAAGTACATAGAGTTGAACTAACCGACTCACACGGACGTACGTCGTCCGTGTATGTTGTTGTTTCTAACACGGCAGGCACTTTGTCTACTACGACATTTGCTCATCTATACCGCGAATTTGTTGGCTTCTTTATTATGGGAGCATCATATAGGTGAACTAACATAACTCCCTAATCTCAGCCTTGTCCTCGTTCAAGCGGGAACGAACCCACAACTTGGCTGGTGGTGGCATTTTCAGAGACTGTCCATGAGCCAAATAACTGGGCCACTCAGCTGGCAAATTATAATTCTGTCGAGAGTCTCTTTAATTTCAAAATTTTTGCGACGGGACCAGTGATATAGCACCTTCAGTTTTCCGATTCTTGAGAATCGGAAATTTCATCTTTATAGACCAATGCAAAAGCATTTACAAAATTCTAATGAATCGAAGGTTTTTAACGGATTTATATAAAAATATTTACTTCGGAAACTGTTAAAGTTAAAGTAACCGTGTAGGGTTCGCGTGTTGCTCAGATGCAAATTTCTGGTAGCTGCGTAGTGCAGGCCAGTCGAAGTGAGTTCGGAGCAGGTGTCTGGTCTATTTAAGTGACACACGCTGAGTTGCCAAGAGCCCAAGAAGGGAGTGGAGATTTGTACGGTAGTACGTTACGCTATTAGTAGAGATACGAAAGAGTCGAGAAAAGTTAGATTGAAGGTGATAGCGGTATTTAACTGATAGAGCACGTATTAGTATGTAGCCTAGGTGGCTGCACGATTTCCATAGTTAGTGCAGAGCCCGATGGTTACGGGTATGGCTAGTGAACGTATATTCTGCCTGAAAGGGTTCATTACGACTTCGAAAGTTCAGTTTCTTAGTACCGCAAGTTGCGGTACTGTTCTGTTATTATTTGAAGCCCCAAGTCGGTCTATGTTAGTCTACCTCTATGTAGAAAATAAAGGAATTATTTATATTTATGCCTATTACTTTATAGTGTGCCTGGACCGTTAGAGGATTCACAGGGTACATAAGAAACAGAACCATATAACCGACATGATAGAAATTTTCTGGCTTTAATTTCGGATTTAATTGGCTATAAATGTTCTAAAACCACAAAATATTCGAGGCACTCAAAATTATATCCGAGAAGTTATGGTTTGGTATTTTTTACATCCACGAATGAAAATGGATCATAACGGGTGCGCCAAGATGGCGGGAAAGAAAGAAAAAGACAGTATTACACAGAAAATAAAAATACCTCATTTCTAATGAGTTTGAGTTGTTTTTACATCGTTTAGAAACTAAAATGGATCTTATGCATATATTAAGTTGAATTAGTTTAGCAGTCAGAATCGATGGCGTCAAATGACAATTTGCATTTCCTACTTAAATGCTGTGTGGTTGCTGACGAAGAAAAAGGAATCAAGAATGGAGGAAAACAGTTTTAAAATTTAGACCAGTTCATTAATTTGTTTTCGATAGGTGTTGCCACAGTAAAATGTTACTTTCAAGCCCATGGTATATTAGCACAAACTTGATAGTTTTGAAGTATTACCTTTTACCTGAAGGTTTTATCAAGCATTTGCTGAAAAAAAACCAACTTCTAATTTCAATAGCTGGCGCCGGCCGTGTACTTAATGACATAATGATTCTACTTTGTGGTTAAACTGTTTGAGGTTATCACTGTAGAAATGAGAATGAAGGGCATGAGAAATGAAGGGTAGATTATGGTTTGAATTATAGACTTTTGTGGTTGTTTCTCAGTTGGATGAAATGGTACTGAAACAAAGAAACTAAGAGTTTGCTCTTTTGTTTTTGAACTCTAAGGTATGATGCATTATAAGATCATGGATTCTTAGAATACAAAATTACTGCGTATGCATTCAAAGATTCTTCTTTTTGATTGCATGAAGAACTGAGCTTAGGGGAGACATAAAAGCTATCTATAAAAATGCTTGATAAAATTATTAGATTTTTTTTTTTGGAATGCTGAAGATGTGAAAAAGTGTTCAGTGTGTTAAAATTTGTGCACATGTATAGTAGAATACAAAATTCAAATCATCTTTTCAATACCTCTGCTATATTCTGTGGCTTGGTACAAGAAGCGCCTAAATCATTTTTTTTTCAAAAATGACTTTGTTTTTCTTATGTCTCTTTAAAAAAGTATTATTTTTAATGTAAGAAGTACTCAAGTCTGTACAATGATTTAGAAACACTTTACAAACCACCGGACAGACTTGGGTACTTCTTACATTGAAATTAATATTTTTTAAAGAGACATAAGCAAAGTCATTTTTGAAAAAATTGACTTAGGCACTTCTTGTACCAAGACACAAATATAATCCCCCAGGAAAACATACCTCTTGTTAGTACAGCCAGTCTTGTTTCCTAAAGTACATTCTCCTTAGGATTCTGCTAAGTACAGTCGAACCTCCATATATCGAAGTAGCAAAATGCCGGAAAAAAATTCGATATATAGAAATTTCGATATATAGAATTGATCTTATTTTTATCATAATTCTCCTAAAACATTAGAATTAAAGCAAATTTTCGTATACGAAACTCCATTTCCAATTTATATGCGAATCACATTATTTGAAAGTTAATAACTATAAAATGAATTAAAGTGAGAGATTTATTGAGTACTATATACGTTTAGAAAAAAACAATAATCCAGTTAGTAGTTACAGTGATCACAGTTACATTCTTTTAAAAAAACACTACGAATATCTTGCTGAACAGCCAGTTTTGCGGAAAGTTATTCATCAAAGAAATGCTCGCATTTATTCAGTCCATTAAAAACTTCATCAAGGACGTTTTCCACGAATTATTGTTTCAAACTCCAAAAATTGGGAGATTTTATTCTAAAGTGGAATAAAATCTCCCAGTATGTCGTGAAAAAAATTTCGATATATAAAGATTTTTTCGATATATAGAAACAGTTTTTCTATGTAATGAACATGGAGATTTGCTAAGAGTTCGATATATAGAAAATTTCGATATAGGGAAGTTCGATATATGGAGGTTGGACTGTATTTCTACAATCCATCTGCGTCCAAACAGTAATATCAAACCGACTACTGGATTCTCAATGGAAATTTTTCTTTCAAAAATATAAATCAAAGTTTTTCTCATTTTTGTAATTGCCTGAGCAGCATTGTGACTAAAGTCATTGACTAAAGTCATTCACACTAAAGTCATTTATCTTATTTTGTTATACAGGCGGAAAAAGAAGTGCATTCGTTATCTGGACAGCAACGACCCCGGAGAACCAGAGAGCGAGGACAATTTGGGTAGCGCTGGAAGCGTGGAAGCCCCTACCCCTGAGTCTCCAGACACCGACCACAGCCTGGACAACCCTGCCAATGAACAGCTGCAACCCAAGCCTCCTTCGCCTCCCAGCCCTATCGACACCAAACCCCGGCTGGACAGCGACGGATCCGTCATACCCCCTTCTCCTCGTCCCCCTTCTAGGCACCAGCCCCACAACCTCTATCATCACCATCCTCTAAGTGTTCACCACCTCATACAGCCCCACTTCGGAAGACTAACCGAAAGGTTTCAACAGGACTCTGCAGCTCCATCACACATGTTGACTGTGACCTGAGTGAGATTCTTGAATTTGATGCTGGGGAACAGTAATTCAGTGAAAGACGTCTCCTGCTGTAAGCGGGAGTAGGCATGTGTAAATGAAGTTATCTGATATTCACTGAAGGCATAAGAATAATTTGAGCAATTAATTAGTAAATGCTTTATAATATCATGAGAGTTGTGGATGGCATCTGAATTTACCCAGAGTGCAGCACATCCGTAGGTACAAACAAAAAGACGACTGCTATGTCTGATATTTTCCCTTTCTGTTTAGGCGTTTGTGTGTTCAGAAAATGAAAGACAAATTGTTTAGGCAATTCAACCAAAATCAGTTAAATCAAATGGATCTTCAAAATCTCGTTTTTTTCCCCCTCTTGTTACCATAGTATGTAGAGTAGATTCCCAGTTGCCATATCTATAGAGACTATATGTTTTTCAGGACTGTAAATAATAGAAATGAATGACAAAAGTCAGAAAAGTAACATAATATGACTTGTCGCAATGTGTTTGTGATGATTCTCTGGAGTACTATAAGCCTTTTCAACCTTTTATGCAGAAGTCGTGGATCCATTGCCACTGTCCTACGGGCTGCTCTGTTACCAAAGTAAACACTCGACAGAAGTGCAATTCCGGAAGGAAAATTAATGTAATCCCATATTGCTGACATTTGTGTCATTTAAATTGTCCTAGACATTTAAAAAGTTGATGAATATGTTACATATGATCATATATAATTTGGTAGACAAATTTATGCTCCATATGATCATACATAATGTGATAGACAAGGTTATCTCAAAAATTTTTTTTTCAAATTCTACATAGAGAATCGAAGTCTCCTGAGGATTTTAATGGCCGTTCCGTGCGCTTGTGAAATCAATATAAAACTCTCGTCGGAACATAAAGTTATGCTAGTCTGCACCAATCAACTGAATATCCCCCAAAAGAAAAGAATGCTTATTACTACAAGATGACGTTAATGTTTTCTTGTTATGTATTATTCATTCTACTAGTAGCTTACAATCAAGATTGTGTGCAATATATTTCAATTTTTGTATTTAAGAACTTTCCGCAAACCCTTTTCTTGGAAATTATTGAATTTTACGACAAAATTTAAAGTAAAATTTTTGGCCTGGTAGTATATTAATATTCAAGTTTGTATCTTACGTGTCCCCGCCAGAAGAATTTTATCTTGTCACTGAATAATTAAAGCCGTCTGAATCTTATTATTAAATTTTTTCTCTGAAGATTTTTTAAAAAATATGATGCCTCTGTAGCATACAAAAAGCACTTCAAAATCTAATAGCCATTTATTATGCGCATGATTACGTAATATTTACTCATGCCTGCTCCAGCAAGTGTACTCTTTCAGAAGGTGCATTAGGGCATTCTTGTAAATACTCATAGATTCATTCTCTTTATGTACATTGTAAGATCCGTCTCACTGAGCAACATCGCTTAACAATACTAGTTTAAAAATTTGTACGCAGACATACGTAGAACGTATATTTTACATTTATGTACAGTGCATATGCAGTATATATTTAGTCTGTATCATAATCATTAAATAAAGCTATTTTGAGCATGATTTTTGCAAGATGAGATGTAAAATTTTATCTAATGATTCAACACCGATTTTTTTTAAAAAACTTTTGATCTAAAATTTTAGTACATGGAAATGCGTTATCAAGCCAGTAAAAAATAGGAGATTTCAATTATTAAATCCAAAAATAATGAAATCGAATATTCATTTAAAAATGAAGACAGAACGGAAAATGGTGTGAATGATTTTCTTACTGTTGTTAAGGAATGAAGATGATCTATTTCTCTCTCTCTTTATTTAAATAAGTGCATTTCTTTGATATCACAAGCATTTTAATTTTTATCAATGATAAGTGAGTTACAAATTCATGTTAAAGGCAAAATTGGTTTTCAATAAAATACTTTGATAAAACTAAATTATACAATTTTTTTTTTGTTGGAAAAAAGTATACATTTACTTTTATCCTACAAAAGTACTGTACATAGAGTATAAAAGCTCTTTCTTTATGACGAAATGGCTCTCATTCAAACCGTATGACATGTTTCCATTGTTAAACAGAGTATTGTTAAGTTTGTAGTTCAGTGAATTTATACAAATGTGTAGGTTTAAGTATAAATGTGAGTAATAAAAAAACATCTGAATGAGTCCTGTTAATAATGACGTAGAAAAGGGAAAAAAAAATGTTTTTATATATTTTTTAAACATTTCCTTTACGTTTACACTACTCATCTGCATTTTGTTTAATACCTCTTCTAAGCTATTTATTTTAGAAAGTAAAAGAAAAGAGAAATTGCAATAAATAAATCAAAATGTGAAAAGACGTGTAAAAAATTAGAAATGCTGCAACTTTTCGTTCGTATCTATTTTAAACGTTCTTCTTATATGACCGTGCAATATTTACAAGGTCCACTATTATTTTCTGTCTTAGGTTAATGTTTTTGTATTTCGTGGCTATTTAATTACTGTGACCAAAGCAATTAAAAATGATTCAGCTTCAAATACTTGATATTCTCCCTTTGGAGAAAAGAACGTCAGCACAAATAAATAAAAATTTGAAAGCAAATAGGTTATGTTGTAACAACGAAAAAAAATGACGAAAAAACAAACAAACTGAAAAATGCAGTGTTAAATGACCTTATTTGTCCGGAAGATGATTTCTTCAACTTCCCCAAAAGGCATATAAATGCTTTGTAGAATATTTCCTGGTGAAAGCGGTCATTTCAATACATATTAAACCATCGGAAAGTTCATTATATTTTCCAGTACGTACACCAAATGTTTTATGTTTCCAACATAAATATATTTTATTTTTTAATTTATCCTACTAGAATCATCGTTAACAAGGAAAAGGATTACAAATTTCTGAAATATAGGAAATATTAAAATTAAGTCTAGTTTAAACTGTTTTATTTTGCAATTTTAAATATTTAAAAAATTTTTAAGAACCGGCAAATGTTTGGAAGCTTACAAAGTATTTTTTAGTTATTAATAAGTGAAATATTAAATATTAAAATGAAAGCGGTCATCACTATGTATTAGACTATCGGAAAGTTCATTATATTTTCCAGTACGTAAACCAATTTCTAGTACGTACTTTTTGAAATTCAGTTTTTTTTAATTGCTTAATTTTAATCTACTAGAATCATGGTTAACAAGGAATACGGATTACAAATTTCTCATTTGGTCTTTTTAAAAGAAATTGAATTCAAACTGTTTTAGTGTAATTTAAAACATTTGAAAAGTTTTTATAGAACTGGTAAATGTTTGAGAACATACAAAATATTCTTAAAAACGACTTAACAGACATTTATAAGAAAAAAAACTTGATTTTTCCCTTTGCAGTCTTCATAATTTTATTGTAAGTATTAATTTATCACTCTTTTCTGTTAATATACATTTTATATATTAATGTACATGCACATACATTTTTGATGCGTTGATATATATATATATACATATATATCATATAAATTAGAAAAGAGAATAAAAATTATTACAAAGTGGACTAAACATAATTGAATTTATCTATGCAAATAAGTACACCTAAGAAGAATTTCCGAGATAAAACTTTGCATTTATAACTCTTTGTATATTTATTAATCAACAATGAAAAGCATATTTTCCTTGTTTCTGTGTACGCACATTGTACAGCATATTTTTACAGAAGTGTGCAATTAATGAGTTTCTGTCTTCAAACCTCAGTTTTCATGAAACTATACTTCTTTCACTTGTTTTCTTGCAATTGTTACTCGAAATTGAGATTCTCCTTCCTTTTGTAATGTAAAAAATGTTCATGTACAAATCTATATACTGTTGTATATGTTAAATATTTCTTTGTAAAATTTTGCCATATAAAGATTGTACAACTACTTTTGTTCCAATTTTCTCTTTGTGTCTTCTATACTAATAAAGGGACAAGTGGATGTCGAGAGATCACGTGACCATAACTCATTCGGGCGGGCCACTCCTCGAAAAAAAATGGCCGACAAATATACAGGAAAATCGGTGTATTTTTTTTCTCATGAAAGTACATAAATGTTACATATTTGGAAAGAGCTTCGAAAACTGATAATTTTTTCTGCGTACACTTATTCTGTTAATTCAATAGTTTTAGAGTTATTTTCATTCTAAAATCACTCACTGCTGAGAAACCAAATCATCTGGAGCAGTGGTGCTGCCATCTGTCGGCAGCGACGGGAATGAAAATTGAAAGGAATTAATTCACTTGAATTTAATACATTTGTAGGCTTTTTTTTTTCTTTTGTGGGGCTCGAAGTACATAAATATGTTACACGGATGGCTTGAGCGTAGCTAGGCGAAGCCCGAGTCTTCAATAAGCATTTGAAAAATGATTTTCGCTTCATATTGTGAAACCTTTAACTCCAGTTTATCATAAATAATCGAGCCCCCCCGAGCAGCCTATGAAAGAGGTAATATTTTTACCTTATATTGTTGGAATAAAAAAATAAAATTTCAACTAAATAAATTTGAACCGCATATACCGTATTTTTCGGACCATAAGCCGATTTTTACATAAATTCGACTTAAAATTGGGGTGCCCGAAGGTAACGTTAAAATGAAATGAATATTTTATTATATATTATATATACAGTGGAGCTCGTTAATTCGAACTCGAAGGTTCTCAGAAAAAAGTTCGAATTATACTATGTTAAGAGAAAATATATAACTTTTAAAGTGTATCACTCAAGAAGAAAAATTTCCTTGCATGTATAACCCCAGAAAATATATTATACTATGTTATCTAAATTTAAATACAGTCGAACCTCCATATATCGAACTTCCACATATCGAAATTTTCTATATATCGAACTCTTAGCAAATCTCCATGTTCATTACATGGAAAAATTGTTTCTATATATCGAAAAAATCTCTATATATCGAAATTTTTTTCAGGACAAATTGGGAAATTTTGTTCCATTTTAGAATAAAATCTCCCAATTTTTGGCATTTGAAACAATACGTCGTGGACTTCAATTCGCGGAAAATGTACCTGATGAAGTTTTTAGTGGACTGAATAAATACGAACATGTCTTTGAACTTTCCGCAAAACTGGCTGTTCAGCAAGATATTCGTAGTTTTTTTTAAAACAATGTAACTGTGATCATTGTAACCACTGTTTGCATTATTGTTTTTTTTTTTTTAAGATATGTAGTACTCAATAAATCTTTCATATTAATTCATTTTTTAGTTATTAACTTTCATTTAATGGGATTCGCATATAAATTAGAAATGGAGTTTCGTATACGAAAATTAGCTTTAATTAATTTTTTTTAGGAGAATTATGATAAAACTAAGCTCAATTCTATATATCGAAATTTCTACATATCGAATTTTTTTCCGGCAATTTGCTACTTCGATATATGGAGGTTCGACTGTATATTAAAAAGCAATACAGGCTTACCTTAATTATAAAAGAAAGCAGACGATATTCAGTAGAAAGTAAACTTTAATTAAAAATATGAATTACACTTTTGGGAAAAACTGTAAAATGGATGTTTGGTTTTGTTTATGATGCCTACATTGTTCAGCCAGCTTCTCTTTTTGAGGTAAACATTTCAATTCATTTTCAGAGGAAGATTCCATCTGAATAAATGCTTTCAGAGTTTTAATAGTGTCTATTATGGCTTGATCATTAGGACGCTTAACAAATTGCTTGTAGCTTAACAGTCTCTGCATTCTCTTCTGATTTCGATAAGGTCCCTTCTATTTCAACTTCTCGGATAGTTTTTATTATGTCATCGTCGCTCAGTTTCCACAGACTTTCACGTCTTCATCTACCCTTACATAATCAGAAAAAATAACGTTATTAAAGATAAATTTTTTGAATTCAGGAAAATTTTTATCAATATCGTCACATTCTTCGATAGGATTGTTCTCTTCGGCGTGCATGAACTTAGCATGACGAAAGCAATTACTAATTGTGCTTTCCTTAAGGGGACAGTGGACCTTCAAACCTAACTTTTTTTGTTTTGAATGGATTTGCGTGAAATTTGAATATGTGATTAGTACCATAGATATATAAAAGTGATTAAAATTTAATGATGGAATTTTAATAATTTATGAATTATTAATTATTAATTATATCAAAAATTGGCCTAATTGAAAATGTTCCAGGCGCATTTCTTTTGCATATAATATGGCAATTTTTATTTACAGGATACCTTATAGAACTAATAATGAAACTTATTGCTTATCTTAAGCATTCCTTAAAATATAAAGAGAAAAAAATAATAATAGTGAAAACACCCTTTTTATTACGCAAAATACGTATAAATCATCTTTACAAGTACAAAATTTAGAAATTCTGAGCTACGAAGCATAATTATTTTCAATAAGATTTATTTGATATACAGTTAAGTATATAAAACTTAAATTTCAAAGCAATACGATAATTAGAAATGCGCCTGGAGCATTTTGAATATTCGTATGACACGAAAATTTTTATTTTGAGAAAAACACATTTAAAGTTATTACTATTAGTAACCACATAATATCTAAATTAAATACAAATGCCTATAACTAGGAAAGTAATCGCAGAAATTAAAAACTATTTTTGCAACACATTCCTACTCGTACGTAGTTTCACAATTCAATAAATAAAAAAAAATCGAATTTTTGGACAAATTTCAAAATTTTGAAAGTCCACCGTCCCCTTAACATCACCTCATGCGTCGTATGAGGCTGATGCATTTATAGCTGTCTGCAGAGTGATGTCGTAATTTTCACCACAATCTAAAGAAAAGATGATTTATTGTAAGAGCCTCTTACGATAATTTAAGATTCTGGATGATTCCTTGATCCATTGTTTGTAGTTTCGCAGTTGTGTTTGGCGGCAAATATTCAACCTGTATGGAACTCAGTTCTGGAAGGTTATTGTGGCAGGTTGCGTTATCCGCAAATAAGATAATTTTACGCTTTTGCCTCAAAAACTGCTTATGTCTTCCTTTTAACCAGTTACTGAAGATGTCTTGTGTCATCCATGCTTTTGTATTGGATACATAATCAACTGGCTGTGTTTTAATTCGTGGATTCTTAGACTTTCCAATCGCTAATAATTTAAGCTTTTCGCTAAGATCCATGTTAGCACAAACTAAAGCTGTAATCCTCTCTTTATTGCTTTTACTTCCTACGCAAGCATCCCCTTTAAAATGTAATGTCTTGTTTGGCAGGAGTTTATTTAAAAAAATGCAGTTTCGTCCGCATTAAAAATATCTTTCGGCAGGTAAGTAGAGAAAAGTCCTGGCAGTTTGCTACCAAAATTAGTGCATAGGTCTTCGTTTACATCAGAGCTTTGGCCACATACAGTTTGATAAGAAATATTGGGCCTTGACTTAAATCGAGAAAGCCATCCATCACTGCATTTAAAATCTTCAATACCCATTCCACTTGCCAATTCATCAGCCTTCGTCTGCACTAGGGGTACATTTACCGGAAAATTTCGAGATCTAACATCCTGGAACCATAGCAGTAGAGCTTTTCTAGATCTTCTTGGGACGCATTTCTCATACGTTTCCTTCCTCTAGCAAATTTTGGTTTTTCCCATGAATCTAATATTGACTCCTTGTTTTTCAAATAAGTTGACAAGGTATTTTTTTTAAATTTCATAGTCAGCTGCTAACTTTGTTTTATATTCGCCATTCTCTACTTTCTTTAAAATTTCTACCTTTGTCTCCTAAGTTAGGGTTTTGTACTTTCCACGTGTAGACATCCTGGATTTTTACACGTTCACACCATACATTGAGGAAGAAAAACTAGATTACATTAACTTGTGATCCAGTTACAGCCTGCACTGCAGGCATAACTGACGCAGCTCCCTAGAATCTGTAGCAAAGACTGGTTGGTTTTTCTGAAATTCTAAAAAAATCGATACAAATAACGGAAAATCGCTTTGTCCGATAAGCACTGTTAAGAAGGACAATAGCCACTAACGCTTAGCGGAAATGCATTAGTCTAGGAATGCAGGCAGGTGCCTCCTTTCACAGAAAAGAAATACAGATCATTTTGACACACAAAATAATAATTACAGCGTGTATTTTCTCCGTAAACGAGGAAAAAGATTTTTTTTTGTCAAATTTTTAGTTCGAATTCACCGAAGTGATAAAAATTTAGTTCGAATTAATGAGATATTTTTAATATTAATTCCAATACTAGTTTTTAGGGGGGCTTTGGATTAGTTCGAATTAACCGAAAGTTCGAATTAACCGAGTTCGAATTAACGAGCGTCCACTGTATATATATGTATCGCTTCTGGCTGGTCATTTAGCAGTCCTGGCTGGACACTGGGAGAAAAGACACCTCAGTTTATCATTACTGTGATTTTATTAAAGTGTAATTCTTAAGAAAACCTCACCTCGAAATGGCGGTTGATTCGCCATTTCACTCAACTTCCCTCACACCTCCACACGTCCGTTTAGTACGTTGTCATCCTTGGTTCTGCCTTTATTCTTATTCCCGACGCTTAGGGAAAAAGGACGCCAGGATACCGTGCTAAAAGCGCAGAGTGTCGTGTGAAAGATTATATAACCATGGCGTGATCCCTAACGAATAACAATAGCCTGATTATTACTGCCATCTATTCGCTGACATCTTATTTTTGCTTACTTTAATCCAGCTTAATTTTTATTGTGACATATATATATATATATATATATTATCTTTATTAAGTAAGAAATTGAAAATATCTTTATATACCAAACAAGATACAAAATAGTCTTTTCTAAAAACCCTCCCATAAATTTGAGGTGCGTGTTATTGTCTGAAAAATATGGTATATACACATTAGCTTTGCTGAAAACATATTTTTTGAATTGCATAGAATAAAGTTTTTATACAATTTCGTTAGTGGTTGTTTGAAGAGCTAGTCTCGAGCGGTGAAGCTAATGAAATTGCAGCCTTGTGTAATTTCACAAGCAATGATCAATGAAATTTCAGTCACAACATTTCACTCACTCCCGCGAAAGGAAATGCTTGTAAATTCAGTCTTAGACTGAGAATGGAGCTATAAAACGTTAGGAAAACAGTCACATGCGGGTTGTCACTAGAAATAATGTTTTATTGATTGTTAAATTAGCAATATTTTGTTTTATAGAAAAAAAATAAAACCCTTGTTTCTTGAGTTTTAAGATATGCTGAATAAGGAAAGTTTCGAGGTATTACGTTCTTTCTTTTCACGCAGGATTACGTTCCTCCATAACGGTCCTGCGGAAAAGAAAATTTCAGCCGCTAAAACTGTCCGTCCATCCGTCCTCGCGAGTTATAATTTTGGCAGGTCGCCAAACCCAGTCTATCGCTTGGACCGTGAGACAGAAGAGTACCAAGATGCGTCAAAATTTTGACATACATATATGTATATATTATACGTACATATTAACATACATATAAACATACATATAAACATACAAAAGAGGTGAGCAACGATAAGTAATCCTACGTTAATAACCCGCGGTAGTTTCGTTAGAAGAGACTACCTGAATTTTTTTTTTAAATCAGAGACTGAAGAACAATGATCCAGAATAAGCGCAAAAGTCTTCCCTCAAAATGTTTTAGTTCTTATATTAGTTCTTATAGTAATTCATTACTTTCATTAAGAGTAAAGGAATAAAAGTAATTAAAGGAACTTCGAAAGATTAAATTAATTTTTTTCTTTTACTCAGACATTTTTGATGTATTACCGAAGCTCTAAAATGTCTAGCATTTCCTTTTGTATTTAAGCATTAAAATTAATAACTAAAATTTCAAAGAAAGATTTCATAACTAATATCAAGCAGTTGGAACCTTAATAATAATCTTAATTAGATTCCGACAGTTTAATGCAATTACTTACTAGCGAATTAAAGTAAGCTACATCACAGAGTCTGTAGATGAGTGCTGCTTTGATATCTTTTGGTTGAGTCTGTGAATCGCATTTAATAATCTATATATATAAAAGAGCTCGTCTGTTTGTTTGTCCGCTATAGAATCATAGACTGTTTCACCCACCGGGACCAAATTCGGCACAGTAAATGTTTAGGACCCGAGAAACTTAACGCAGCAAAAACGAAATTTGGGGCTCAATTAGTTTTTTAAAATTAATTTTTTAATGATTTTTGTGCCCCTAAGCGCACCTCTTAAATGTGGATACAGCCCCTTCACCACAATCAGTCAAATTCGATACGCGGGGGAAAAGAGGGTTGTTCCGAGGGGTGATCTGGGGTTGGTTTGAGAGTTGGTCTGGGGGGTAGGGCGAAGTGTTTATTTTATTTATCTTACGTTTAGTGGAGTCGTCAGCCCAGTATTTTTTTGATGGAATGCATGAACAATTTTATATCTATATATCTACCCGGGCAACGCCGGGCAATAATGCTAGTCACATATAACTACTATCTTCATTCATACTTTTATTTATTTTTTTTTAAAATTAATTTTCCCGTCTTAAACCCTTCCCGTATAACCTATCAATATAATTCATTTCCTGTTACAAGTTTAATAATTACAAGATAAAAAGAACTTTTTATATACCAAGTTTTTAAATGTCCTAAATCAGGGGTTCTTAAACTTATGTAGTCCGAGGACCCCCTCTTGAACATCATTTCTTTTTGCGTACCCCATCCCAACTCTAGGCATTTTAAGTCGTTTTTGAGACTTAATTTCTGGCTCAATAACCTCATAGGCTATACGTTATAATAAATATTGGTAAAAATGTATCGCTTGTTATTTTAATAAATGGTCTTGCGCATTTATAGAGACGAACATTTTTATTAGGACATAGAATAAAAAACATAAAATGAATAAAAACAGTAGTAAAAATAATTTTAAAAGTTACAAATCATAATACATTAAACTCATAAAAACATTTCTTGGTCACATATTGGTCAAAATAGATCTATCTTATTATAATATGTTTTATGTAAATGGTTTTTACTTAATGAGATGGGTGCAGTAGTTCTCTTGAAACCAGAACCGCAAAGTCAGGCTCTATGTTGGAAAGTTTTATTCTGAGGTCTACATGGAGTTTATTTCTATACTTTGATTTCATATATATAACAGTACTGAAAAAGCCTCTATACATAAATATATTGTGCAGAAAGGAATCAAATGTTGGAGGGCTTCATTTGCAAGTGCAGGGTAATCAGATCTGAGAAATAACCAAAAGTTTGTGAGTTCATTTTTGTTGAATTGTAGTTTCAAAGATGTATCGCATGATAATTCCACGAGAATATCTTGTTCAAGTATAGATTGTTAATGTCAAAATTGTTTCGCGGACCCCCAGTAATGGCTACGTGGACCTCCAGGGGTCCGCGGACCACAGTTTAATAATCTATGTCCTAAATTATTTCACTTTTCCCTAACCTTATAAAATGTCTTTTTTGCCTTCCTTTTCTCCCTCCTCTCTTTTTTTCGCCAAATCACAATTTTAATATTTTCCTATTTAATTATTTTTCACTTGTATTTATTTTTATTTTTCTCTACTTTTCTCTCTTAATTGCACAAACCTTCACTTAATTATTCTTTTTCACTTTCTTTTATGAAATTTTAATCACTTTTTAGTCGTTTCCACTATCCACAGACTTCATAAACTGCTAACTTTTATAATTTTTTTTAAAAAATTTTTCGCACAATATTTTTGTAAACAAACTAAATTCACATGTATTCTGTTTTCAAAATCGGCAAATGCCGTTACGCAAAAGTGCAAGGCATTGAATTCGATCGAAGCACCACCTTGCGGATTTTTTCCGAACTAACTTTCCATACAAAACAGAATTAACTGAAAATGAATTCAAAACTGCTTAAAGGTGGCTAAAAGTATTAAAAGAATGCATTGCCATCGTGTTCTGAGCTATTTTAAAAGTTTCAAATCTCTAGCTAGTCGGGAAGTTAGTTAAAAATCGATTGCAAGATTTGTACTGGACAAGTACACAAACAAGAAAGCGACTTAATAAAAACGTGGTAAAAATGATTCGAAGGTGACATAATGCTGTTTTTAAACGAGTGATATGACGCTCAGAGACACCGTGCTTTTGTTTCATTTATTCATGTAGTGTATGCTGAATACGGTTGTATGGGTTAACGAAACACGTGTTTTTTTCGTATACTCGTCAAAAGTGGAACACAGTTAATATCTTTTTATTCGACTGGAGTTTCAGTTGCTTGTGGTTGAAAAAAAAAACTGTTCCGTTTCTTACATTGCTTTTATTTAATTGAACACTTTTTCTCAGTTTTCACTATACACACATACAAATATAGAAACAGACACATACACACACACACACATATTCTAAACTACTCATTTTGATGGTGAACTATAGGCCATCGTCGTAGCTCTACAACAGACTTCGCCTCTCGTCTTTCAAGAAAGCTGTTATTTTGTCCGAATCTAGCGAAGCCCTACAAGCCTTATCAAACAGAGGCCATAATTGCTACCGTATTCAAGAGTGTAGAGCAGTGATGGGGGACTCAATACACCGGATCTCCTTTCAGTGGATACTGCACCTTGTGGCTTAACTGGAAATGAGATAGCGAACCGTCTAGTCCAAGGTTTCCCAAAGTGGACGATACCGCTCCCCAGGGGGCAGATGAACGATCCAGGGGGGCGGTAGTACCTACGGGTGACAATTGGGGCGGGGCGGTGAAAGCATAAAGAAAGAAGACGAGGCAATTCTAATAGCGCGTACAGATTGGTACAGCGTTCTCTGCATCTGCCAGTGATTTATGTCTCTCTGTACTCTCTACTATGCGCTGGATCGCCTCCTCTGGCGGTCCATCAAAGAAAGACAGTGGGGTCAGCGGGTCAAATGGTGTCGAGCGGGGTCGGGGGACACACCACATCAAAAGAAATCTTGCGGCGGGAATGGGGGTGGTTCTAAATACCGTGTCTAATGTTACCGTGACTAATGTGATGTGACAGGAGTCGGGGAGAGAACTCTGTCCAATGTGTATGCACCATAAAACATTCCGCAGAAACTGGACACGAGTGCACAGGAAAGACCTAGACGGGAAACAATTATGTATTGTAATACTTGTTACGTATCCAGAGATTTAATTTTCAATTTTTTGTCTAATTTATAGCTCTGAGCATCTTGGGAAGTACCCCTCATTCTGTATTTTGCACCAATTTTACATCTCTCCATGCTGTTGTATTAAACGTCAATCCTCGACAGATACAGTCACATGTTCCATCACTGACAATTTTCCTTGGGGCAGGAGTTGATATTTTACGAAGAGAAAGGGATGATTGGCGACAATTCTAGCCATTGGCCAGACGACGGGGTTGAGATCCCGATGACTCTCACTACCGTTATTTTCTACCCCTCAAGTGATTGCTTATTGAGAAATCAAATCTTGGTAAATTGCAATAAACTTGTATCTAGATTAAGTTAAATTTGAAAGTGTAACAGGAAAAAGCACTTATAATTTCCCTTTTTAAATGTCTTGAAATACAAGGAATGCCGTAATTATTTTAATATGATAATTTAGTAAGTATTACATGTGACGGTGCAGCAGTTCTAATAGGTAAGAAGGAGTAACCGAGGGAGGAATTAACGAGAGATCGATTTTCATCTTTGATAGTTTGGCACTGCGCTAATCACAGACTCGAACTACACTGTCCAACAAATTTGAACTTTTTTTCTGTACTTTAGATGAAACTATGTGATTCTGTAAAAACAAGAGGGGCTTGATTCATATATCAAAATCAAAATGGTCCATCACGTACCTTTTTTGTAGGAGACCCACTTTTCATATTTATTCAAATTGGTTGCAGAGAAATGCAACAGAGGCTTCATTATAGAAAACACAATCACTAAAAGGATTTTTTTGGCCGTTTCCTCTTGTAGACATCTGTTGGTGTGTCTCTGATAACAGACCGACCAGCAATATTCAGCTAGCATGTTTCCATTCCATTGTCCACTGAAACGCTTTTCAGACATAGAGATGTCCTGGTGAAACCTTTCCCCATGTTCATCACTGGCTGCGCCAAGGTTTTCAGAAAAGGAGTCCAGATGCGAGTCCATGAAGGGCCATTGACGGGCATGCGAGAAAGAATGTTTTTCCCGAATTCATATAACAAAGGTACGTTGTTCGAAATTTCACTGATATATAAGCGTTGCCCAAATGAAAGCGAGGCTTTTGTATTAGCTGCAGTGATTAAGAAATCACAGCTTTGAATTTTCGTTGGTAAATGGTATTGTATGGTTATCGTCGGAAAGTGTCAGGTGCTGTTTGCACGTGTATTCAGCAAGATGATTACGTAGGTCTTGACATAGATTCGTCCACACAGGCTGAGCGAGCGGTTATTCAACTTCTGAAGGCATATTTAGGGGCAGTGTTAGGGGAGCCTAAATTTATCGTAATATAAAGGATGCGTATGGAAATGAGTGTCTGCGGTGGTATACCTTGTTCAGATGGTTTCGTGAAATTCATAAAGGACGTATGAACACCGAGTATACGTCGAGACCTGGTCGAGCACACTTGGCCATCATGAAGGAATCGATTTCTGCCGTGGGTAATATTTGATACGCTTCCGCTGGGGTATTCTGGACCCCCCTTTAGCCCTGAAATGTCACCCTGTGACTATACACTTCTTCGGCTCACAGGAAAATGATCCGAATGGCCTCTAGTTCGCTAGCAATGCAAATATACGGGACGCCGTTAAAAAACTAGCTCCGCAAACTACCACGAGCGTCCTCGCTCGAGGTATCTAAAATTTAGTGAAGCACAGGGCACTTGCATTTACCTACAATGCGGCTATATGTAGCGGATATGCAGCTTATGTAACACAATTACATCCTGTATGTTCGCATATTTCAACCAATAAACCATTGCAGAAAAAAGCGAAAGTCTCACTTTTATTTGGGCTACCCTTATAAATCACAAAGGAATTTAGATGTATCCCATTAAAAATGATGAACCTTGAAAATTTCCAACCTTGAAAAATTCTGATTTAAATGATAGATATACGGTTGGATACGCACAGACAGTACAGCAGAGGGAAAAAAAATTGTATTGGGCATTAAAACTTGTGGTTTATATTATTTGAAGCTCTATAGTCTGGTTTAAAGCCGGCTAATAAAAACATACCCTATATTTTTTTAAAATATTTTTTGGTACTCCTAAGTTAGGTGAGTAAAAAAAATACCTTAAAAATTTCTACGAATGTCCTTCTTGAACATCCTCACACACACACACATATATATGTATATACACTATTTACCAATAATTATTTAGACACCCATGCAGATGATATCTGCGGTCCTGATATGCGTCACGCCCTTTGCCGTTAAATATTGTGTAGGAAACAAAATTGGCATTAGTCGCATGCAAAATGCCACGAAGTGCAGAGTTATCTGATTTTGAGAAAGATGTAATCGCCGAGTATCACAGAAATGTCCGGTCCTAAAGGGACATACCTAGCGAGCTGAATTACCCAAAATCAACAGTGGCCCATGTGATTCAGTAGCGGAAGGTGAGCGGTGATTGCCGGAATGTGCCCCGAGTCGGCAGACCCACGAAACTGGGATATAGAGACCGACGGACGCTGTCCAGAGAAATTCGGAAGAACCGCACCCAACCGATGGCCCACATACTCCAGGAGTTTCAACAGGCATCCGGGAGTGTTGTTTCGATGAATACCATCCGCAAGGAATCACACCTGCTTGGTTTTAATGGTCATACTGCCGCCCATAAGCCTTTGATCACAAAGTCCAACCGCTCTGCTCGGTTAATGTGGGGCAAAACTCGTCCAAAGTGGACCATACATCAGTGGAAACGGCATTTCTGGAGCGACGAATCAAGGTTCACCCGCTACCGTTCGGATGGCAGGGTGTGAGTCTGGCGTCTGCCTGGAGAACGCCTCCTGCCAGAATGCATTGTGCCCACAGTAAAGTTCGGTGGAGGTGGAATTTTGGCCTGGGTTTGTTTTTCCTGGTATGGACTGGAACCCTTGGTCCCAATTCACGGTAAGCTAAACGCCGACGCATTCTGAACTATTTTGGATGGCAGTGTGCTTCCTACATTGTGGCAGTGTTACGGGTTTGACCCATGTTACTTTCAGGACGACAACTCCAGCTGTCATGTTGCGAGGTCCACTATGGATTGGTATGGTGACAATGGGGATAACCGAATGGGCAGGTCTCAGGTCAGGCCTGCCCAGAGACCAGACCTGAACCCTAAGGAGAGCCTCTGGGACGAGTTGGATCGCCGTATTAAGGGGTGCAACAACATTCCAAAATCGGTGAAGGAACTTACATGTCTTCTCCAAGCTCAGTGGAAGAAAATGCCACTAGCCGTCATACAAGGACTTGTGGATAGCATGCCTCGGAGGGTTGAGGCTGAAATTGTCTCTCGTGGAGGCTTGAATATGAATATGAATATATTCATATTCAAGCCTTTATTCATATTCAATAGTATATTATAGTATAATATATTCATATTAAAGTGATTCCTGATATGTTGGGAATATTAAGGCACGAGAGTTTGTACCTGTGCTATCCATTTTTCTTTCAATTATGAAATAAATATTCCTTAAAATTAGCAAATTAGATAATATATTTTGGAACTGGAGTGTACACTTGAAGAGTGTATCGCTGGAGCTAGCATTTCAGATATACTAGGTCTGGCAGTTTGGAATAGTTCTATTACGTTAATTCATATTAACGGGGTTGTATGTTTATATCCGACCCGTTATACCTTGGTCCAATATACTTGCCAAGGATGTGCCGTTATACTCGTCCACCCTTGGCAATATCATTTTGATATTGCCAAGGGAGTTCTGACAGCGAGGTCTCTGTACAAATACCCTATATGCTGAAGCAACTCGGAAATTACCGTAAATCTACTCTAAAAAACAGGACACATTTACTCTTAATCCATACGCCTGAATTCTTGAATATTTTTTCGAGGTTTTTTTCGTCGTAATTTCGGCTCCAAACAGATATTTAAAAAGTCACACAGAAATCTTATTCATTTTCATAACTTAATTTATTGGTGAATATTTATATATATATATATATTAATGACATAAAGGTGATACAAAGCATATCTGAATACATATTTTTGGATATATAAACTGCTGTAAAATACTTCATAAAATTCGACTACGAAACAATATATCACATAATTAACACTCTATAAACATGTGGGGGTTATTTTGTTATTTTAGAAGAGGTGAATCTAAATGCTAATTCTTCCGGAATCATTCTCAAGAACCATAAAAAGGCTCGTGTTTTCAAAGGTGCGCTTACGTATCTCCAATAGGGCTCTTCGGCGAGCATGGCGTCCTCTACATCTTCGAGCAAGAATTTGTAGTTCTGTTCCTGTTCCTGCGAAGAAATTTTCACTACTGACGATTTCTTTTTCGCTTCTTCATACAAATGCATTTTCAGTTTCTTATCTTCCGGGGATAAGGTTTTCCACATCTCCTCCAAATGGGCCTGTGTCCACTGAAAATATGCAGAAAATAAAAGAATCAGAAACTCGTTTCTCAGCAACACAATCAAGAAACTGTGGAAAAGCTTAAAATAGTATTTTAAACTAAAATTTTAATGTAATAATAGTTTTTAGTTCGATATATATATATAATATTTTAAACTAAAGAACGTCCCCCCTTTTGTTTTCAATTACGGCATGCCCACATTTGATAGGCATTTGCCAACACAAACACCGCTAATTTAGTAGTTAACTTTTACCACGGGAAAACCCATAGATGAACGAAAATTAATCTTTGGCAGGAGCACCACAAAAACGTGCCTTAACCTTTTCCTTACGGGGTGGGATAGCATGTCAGGGCTGCCCAGAGGGGGGGGGGGGCAACTGGAGTACTTTGCCACAGGTCCCCAACTCCCGGAGGGGCCCCAAAAAATTTAAAAAAAATTATTTATTAGATTTCCTCCGAAAGAAAATTCTGAAACTTGTACCGTACTTCAAAATTCAAAATAATCTCCTGATAAAAGGGGCCCCTCCAAAAATAAAAGTAAAAAAAATATTCGATTAATCAGATATCTCTTACTACAAAATAGTCTTCTGAAAAATAGTCTTGGGGCCCCCAACAGAAGTTTGTCCCAGGCCCCGTAAAGTCTCTGGGCGGCACTGTAACATGTATCCCAAGAATATGGGCCCAGGAATGAATATATATATATATATATATATATATATATATATATATATATATATATATATATATATATATATACAGAGTGGAATCTCGATCGATCGTTTCCCGAATCATCGTTTTCCCGTATGTGTCGTTTATTTCACCCAGTCCCGACAATCATATTGCTTTGTTATGTTCCCACATCTATCGTTTTTCCACATATATCGTTCAGTTCAATCAGTCCCTTGAAAAACGATAGGTCGAGATTCCACTGTATATATATATATATATATATATATATATATATATATATATATATATATATATATATATATATACATACATATATATATATATATATATATATATATATATATATACATACATATATATATATATATATATATATATATATATATATACATATATATATATATATATATATATATATATATATATATATACATACATATATATATATATATATATATATATATATATATATATATATATATATATATATATATATATATATATATAATCCCCTTAATGGCCGTTCTTACCAAGGGGATATGGAATTTCACGTCTAAGGAGGAATTCGGAAAAATGAGCCCCGTAAGCTAAAGGTTAACCTAGTTTCGACCTCTTTTCCAGCTATTGTAGCTTAACCTATTCGATATACAACAAGAGTTAGTTATGTGGAATCCCTCATTATACTAAACCGTGGCAACGTGATGGTCGAATGACATCAAGCACGTAAAAGTTGAAAAGTTGGGCAGATTTGATTACAACAGGTAAAATTGTCCCTTTAATGCAATTATTGAAAATACAAACAACCATGATATTTATGTGCTATTAAGATTACCCACAAGTGGTTATATTTGTCTTACAATATCAGCCGAATTTTAAGAGTTTGTAAACCTTTAAAAAGGGTGGTTTTTGTATCAAAATATAAACTCATGGTATGCAATTTCAAAATATCTGTCAAATAAATGATGCAATAGTTTACATTTAGTTTATTTCCTGTTAAATACTACAAATTAATTGCAATGATTCACTTTAGTACCTGAGATGAATGTCTGTATAAAGCAAAAAAATACTGATATACCGACTTCCACAATTAAACTAATCTTGATATGACATCTAAACAATGCGTAGTATTCGTTTTTATGCAGAAGCTATTTTTTTCTAGGAAATGACTAAGCAGCAAACTTTGGTTCAAACAGCTAGTTGTTTCCTGAAAAATTCTGAAACCAGCTGAACTCCATTAAACATTGCAACTAAAACATGCGTGAAGTAAAAAAAAATCCACCCAGGACATGTTTTGCAACAGAATGAAACTAGTGAAACGTGGATTATTCGTCTCAGAGCATATTTTCTATCAACTATAGATTATTCTGCATTACTATTCTATATGTCCTCCTCATCAGCTATCCTTCTCATCTCTATCAATCACGCCCGTCTATAGACCAATTATATACCAATTGTATTCCAAATATACCAATCCGTCTATATGCCAATTATATTCCAAATATGGGTGTATAGCGCAGGTTTTTTTCTTTTCTTTTCACGAGAAAGAATATGAGGAAATTGAGATAATAAATATACATAACAATGAATAATGAATTTCTAGCATAAAATCGCTTAATTTAACGACGGAGGAAAATAGACAACATTTCAAGTACTATAGTGTAAACTCATTTACTTAAAAGAACTCATTAGACATGGGTTTTATAACCCGAAATAAAGGGAGATATTGAACTCGAAAGAAGAGTTCGTCTGCTCATGTTGGTGTGTTTTTCGACACACTTTAAAGTGAGTCGTATAACCCATTTTAGTGAGTATGTGGCGGGTTAATCAACCCACTTGAGATATGGGATCTAGAACCCATTTTCCCACATGGGTTGTACGACTGACCAAAAGCGAGTTCCCCCCTGTGCAGTGGATTTGAACTCGGAGAAGTGGGTTCACCGAACAACTTTTTTTCTCTGTGTACAATTCAACATCTACCTTTCACTTATATGCATCCTAGAAGTGATTCCGCGTGCTTTGTTGCTGTAGTGTCAAGGCATGAAAGGATGAATCTAAATATCCAGCATTTCCACCCCATTGTATCCTAGACACCAATGAATAAAACTGGATTCATCAAGGACGTTAATGAAAACATGCTTCTCATATCACCTCATACATTAAAATGAATGTTGTAGTTTATCCTTATAACGGCATTAAAACTTTCTACTGAATGAAAACCCGCTACTCCGTTTAGATGTTTCAAAGATCCCTTGTGGGTGTTCAGACTTTGGGAGTATCTTCCTATTGAACAACAATGCGTTACATAAAGCGATCCATTTTAAGACATGCATCTACCGCTAGAGGATATTTGAAACTACAGGTTATAACCATGGATACATAAATGATCTGCATCGTAAAAATGCAGAAAATATGTATCAGTGAGTCAAATTTATACATTCTTGAGCTATTTTTTTATCGCATAAATCTTCTGGAATTAATTACTTTAAGTTATAATTTAATACATATCATTTTTTTTTAGTCTAAGGAGTATTTAACAGATATACTCTTCACTATCACTACAGCTTGGAATTGACTAAAGGCTGAAATCTCGTCCAGCTCTGAGAGAGGCATATAAGTCTCATAGAGTTCTTTGCGATCTGAAGGAAAAGTAAGCAAAACAGTGCAAATATTTGCCGTTTTGTAACAAAGCAAATCTGACGTAAGCAAAACTTACCTGCATTATGTCTGTAGTCCTAGAGAAATCCCCGGGTTCTACGGTAGCAACATGGACACCTTTATTTAGCAGCTCGATTCTGAGAGTGGAAAAAAATCCATCCAGCGCATGTTTCGTGGCAGAATACACTGCTGTATTAGGCATGCATAATCGAGCCAGGATGCTCGTTATAGTGACGACACGGCCTGAAAAAGAAATGAAAAATATTTCATTAGGAAGGGAACAATGTATATTATCATCTTCAATGAATTTTACACCGTGGTTTAATGTTTCTAGTAATGTAAATACGACTGTTGAAACATTAGGCAGTGATTGGCAAATGCAATCTAAAAGGAGTGACCCTGCTCACCAAGGTTAGATATACGAGTCTTCCATTGATGTTTTCCGAAATAGTTAGACATAACTGACAAATTACACTCTAATGCTTACTCCACACCAACGTCGACGGAGACGAAAATCATGTATCTTCGTTGTTGCGCATGCGTATTACAAACAAATTTTCACTCCCCCGGGTCGTCTCCGTCTCTGGTCTCTGCGGTTTCTAGTTGGAAAAAGTTCAACTTTTGTCTCTGCTCGTCAGCCAATCAGAATATAAAGAGAAGATTATGCGCATGCGCAAATTTATCCCCGAGTCCTAGCGGTGTGAAGGCTTTTATGACAGCCACAGAGACAGGTGGCAAAATGTGTCTGTCTTTCGTTGGTGTGGAGTAAGCATAACACTAATATGCAAGGTTTTGTTGTTTTGAAATGAATAGGTGTATCTGAATGGATTTTTTGTGCAGATTCCGAAAACGACCTTCAAAATTCCGTATCACGTCACGTTTTTTCACAAATGATGGAAATGTGAAAATAAAAACAAACGGACTTTTGTAATGACATCGTTATAAGGCAAAGTTCGTAACGCGTGAAAATGTTCTCTGGAGGGGCGGAATGATTGTTTAAGGAATAGAAAAATATCAATATCTAGCTGATAATGGAAATATAACTGTTTCATCTGTATGACGTCACGATTTGCGCTACTCACAAAGGCGAAACACGAGAGAATTTATCTTGGCACGGCAGTATGACTCATACCTCACGCCAGCGCTCTCTTCTTGCTATTGGTCAAATGTGGCGCCATTCGAGGCAGATCGTGGTACACTGGTATAGTGTACACGTGGTACGTGGTACACTAAAAAATCATAGTGACGACTGCTACTTCTGCACAGTGAATATCGGGGGCCATACCAGAACCAGTAAGCATAACATTGTGTATCCCAATATCCCATTTGTCATAAGACCAGTGCCCCAGAGTGAATCCATCCCTGTGCCATCCCCGTCCAATATCAAGCCCCCAACAGACACCGATTCAGACGATGTTACAAGTGAGGAGATGTAAAAACCGGACATCATGGAGGATGAAACCCCAGTGCCATTTACACAGCATGAACAGAATGATTTGGTTCGCGATCTGAATTAACCTAAAGACGCATCAGAGCTTTTAGGATCAAGACTTCATGAAAACAATTTACTGTGCCCTAATATGAGATTATCCTGGTACAGACACCGATTCAGACGATGTTACAAGTGAGGAGATGTAAAAACCGGACATCATGGAGGATGAAACCCCAGTGCCATTTACACAACATGAACTGAATGATTTGGTTCGCGATCTGAATTAACCTAAAGACGCAGCAGAGCTTTTAGGATCAAGACTTCATGAAAAGAATTTACTGTGCCCTAATATGAGATTCTCCTAGTACAGACACCGATTCAGACGATGTTACAAGTGAGGAGATGTAAAAACCGGACAACATGGAGGATGAAACCCCAGTGCCATTTACACAGCATGAACAGAATGATTTGGTTCGCGATCTGAATTAACCTAAAGACGCAGCAGAGCTTTTAGGATCAAGACTCCATGAAAAGAATTTACTGTGCCCTAATATGAGATTCTCCTGGTAAAAACACCGAGAAGCAGAATTGGTTCCGTTTTTTGCTGAGGAAGGTGGTTTGGTATATTGTCGAGACATTCCGGCAGTCATGAAATACTTCAACATCAATTACAATCCAGGACAGTGGGTGTTGTTCCTAGATGCCAGCAAATCCGGTTTAAAAGGTGTTTTATTACACAATACTAACATCAATCCATCCATTCCAGTAGCACATTCTGTGACTTTGAAAGAGACATAAGAGAACCTTGAATTGCTGCTGGAAAGTGTGCAGTACAAATTTCATAAATGGTCTTTGTGCGGGGATTTCAAGGTGATTGGAATATTACTCGGCCAACAAGGAGGTTACACAAAATTTCCTTGCTTTTTGTGTGAATGGGACTCCAGAGCAAGGACGGAACATTGGGTTCGGCAGCAGTGGCCAGTCAGAAGTACATTCACACCTGGCGGAAAAAAAACATTGTTTCAGTTCCACTGGTTGATCCCTCGAAAATACTGTTGCCACCTTTACACATCAAACTTGGCTTAATGAAGCAATTCGTGACAGCTTTAAGCAGGGACAGTAAATGCTTTCAGTATCTGTGTGGTAAGTTTGCATCAATCACGACTAAACAAATTAAAGCTGGCATTTTTGTAGGCCCTCATATACGAAAATTAATGCTAGACAACAAATTCGAGAAAACCATGTGTGAGTGCGAATTGCGAGCATGGAATGCATTCAGAAATGTGGTACACAACTTTTTGGGGAACACGAAGGCTTCGATTTACACTACTTTAGTTGAGGAGCTGCTGGAATCTTATAAACTGCTTGGTTGCAAAATGAGTGTCAAAGTTCACTTTCTTCATGCTCATCTCAATTACTTTCCTAACAATCTTCGTGATTTTTCGGAAGAACATGGCGAGCGCTTCCATCAGGATATTAAAGTGATGGAAAAGAGATACCAAGGAAAGTGGACTGTACATATGATACGACTATTGTTGGATGTTGAACAGAGACTGTACGGACGTACACCGAAGACAATGCAAAAAAAAAAAAAAATTGAAGGGGGGCCCAGAGGTCAATGTTAGGAATGTTTACTTTTGAACATGTATTTATGTTAATATGTTCCTTAAACAATCATTCCACCCCTCCATAGAGCATTTTCACACGTTACAAACGTTGCCATGTAGCAATGTCATTAAAAAAAAAACTTTTTTTTTAAAATTTTCACATTTCCATCATTTATGACAAAACATGACGTGATACGGAATTTTGAAGGTCATTTTCGGAATCTGCGCAAAAAATCCATTCAGATACACATATTAATTTCAAAACAACAGAAAAAATTTGAAAAAATGCAGATCAGTGTAATTCTTGTCTACTTGTATGTGGAGAAAACATGAATTCTAGATTATTATCTTTTTATTTGTTCATCTGCTTTTTTCCAAAAATGATCTTCCCCTGCATTTCTAATGTAGGCGTATCATAATAAAAAAATTATCCCTTTAATGTATAAACCCTTAATTTATAATTTCAGTCCCTTTTCAATTAGAAAAATATGCAGCTCTGCCTTTATTGCTAACCTTTCGGTTTCTCATCGTGATATTTTAGACAGTAGATATCTGATTGACAGGAATAGGGTTTCAGTTGATGCCTTTCATTACTGGTTTAAGATATTATTGTAAATATGCCGTAAGACTGAATGTGCATTGAATCTTAAGCTTTAAGCCAAAACCAATAATTCATTGTTTGCGAGGAGGAGAAAAAAACTTCGGAACGAATTGGAGATCCGAGCTATAATTTCTACATTTGGACACCATTTCTAAAATTAAATTATTATTATTTTTTTTATAATGGCTTCTTAACTTCACGGTACTTTTTCCCACTCATGCATTTGAATCACAAAAAATCAACTGTTGGGCTGAGTTTTAACTTGAATTCGTTTATAAATTCATAGTCTGCTTCTTAAAAATTCTTTAAGAAGAATAGAAGAAATTAGTTATTACAAGAACAAAAAAAGATATTTTTAAACCTTCCAATCATGTGGAATTTCATAGTTTGTACTCGTAATAATCCTTGGTACCTTACATCCAAGAAGATTGAAACGATTACTTAAAAACAATTATTTCACTTGATCAGAAATCACTCTAAGCCTACTCTAGTATTGTATATGACCTGAATTTACAGGGCTTTACGGAAAGCAATTAAAATCTTTAGAGCCTTAAATTTCTATGTACAGGAAATGGAAAGGAAAAGCAAAATAGTAACATACGTTACGAATTTAAATAGTTTTAGATTATATTTAAAATCCACCCCAGAAATCTTTTTTTAATCAAATTTTTTTAAAATATCCCTTAGAATGAATTACGTTACCTTCAAGCTCGCATTAAATTCTGTTACATATAACAAATTACACAATTTATATATATATATATATATATAATATCTTTATACTAAATTTGTAGTCTGATATGTCAAAGATTCCATAATTTTTACTAATAGTTTTTATAAAAAAGCACAATTCAATACATTTCAAATTAACTTCGTTTCAGTTGAATGAATTAAAGTATTAGATGGTTGATACTAGATGGCAGCACTTGAAATGCTTAATTACATACCTCGGAGTCTGCTGGAAACTTTAATAACTTTTTAAAGTGCCGTATTTGTCACTAATTGGTTTTATTTATTTACTGTTACTGTTTGAAAATTTTCTAAACACACAATTAAATTACAATAAATATTTAGCAATGGGGCTATTAATGAAAATTTTCACATCTGTACTAAAATAGAAAATTGTACTAACAAATCAGAAGTTTATGCAAATGGAATGAGTTTCTCTTAAAATTTCCTAAGATTAAATGCTCATTCATATAAACCAATAAAGAAATAATTTTACGTTGAGAAGATGTCAGGTGCATTAGGGAACAGAGCTTACTTTAAGATTATAATGAATGGACATGTTATATAACACTCAACATAGTTTTAATTTAGAAGATGAAGCTTAGATTGGTCAGGTCTTTTTTGATTACAGTTATCATTCTGAGAAAATAAATAAGAAAAATGCAAAAAGAAGATTTAAATTTGTACGTTTTAAAAATTGCTTTTTTCCCCTTGAAGTGACTCAAACTCAAAGGAAGCTAGAAATATTTAAATGCAGGAGAGAGGGGTGAGATGATGGGAATGTTTGTTTAATTTCTTACCTTCGACATCCGCAATCAGAGGGAGAAAATTCTTCGTTACTCGAATGGTTCCAAGTAGATTAATAGAAATAACTTCTTCACACATTTCTGTCGTCATCAGATCAAAGTTGGTGTAAGGGAAAACACCTGCATTGTTCACCAAACAATATAAACCTGGGGAATGAAAGAAAGAGAAATATAACATGCAATTTCTAAATGTTTTTTACAGATAATTATGACACATTAACTGGGACAGAAACCAATCAATATATGAGGCGGTGAAAGGCAAAGTGGTGTAAGTCAGTAAGTCAAGTGGTGTAAGTCAAAGAGTTTAACTGCAAAAACTACAAAAAATTCCACCATAAATTGAACAAATTATAATTCATAACAGTTATTACAATATTGCAAATAATAACTATTTACAATTCCACTATAAATTGAACATGGAGATTACATATTTGCCCTCAAATGAAAAAAGTTGAAATTGTGATTTACACCACTTTGCCTTATCATGCGGAATACTGGTAAACAGGTTTTCAAAATCAAACGTTCCGCTCAAAGTATTCCGCATGATAATTTAATGTTTATCTGTTCAGAAATTTATGATGCTTATTTAGATAGTACTTTAATATTAAAATGTGACTGGATTGATTTATGTAAATTTAATATTTTTGAAAACTACCTCTTTAATGGCTTATGTTTCTTTAAACAGATAAAGGGTATACCTATGGGAAATAGCTATTCTAGTGCATTTGCCAACCTATTTTTACATTTTTACGAAACTAAATTTCTTAACTCAAATAATGTTACCGGATTTAGATATATTGATGATCTTATAATTTTTAACTGCAACGATTTGGAATTTCTTAATCAAATCTACCCAAAAGAACTAACTTTAAACCGGACTAATGATAATAATCTTTGTGCGACTTATCTGGATTTAAAAATTAAAATTCAAAATAGAGAAATAAAAATAGGGATATATGATAAAAGGTTAGATTTTAACTTCGAGGTTATTACGTTTACTAATTTCCATAGCAACTTAAACTGTAAAATTTATTATAATATTTTTTACTCACAATTTTACAGAATAAAAAACATATGTAACAACGCTGGGGATTTTTTGGAGGCATGTAGCATTTTCGAGGAAAACTTAAGAAAAAACGATTTCCCTAAAAATTTCGGCAATTTAAAAGTTTAAAAAAAATGGCATTTAGACTCAGGAATTTTTAAAGGTTTTTAGAATAGTATTTGTGTTTTCATTTGGTTAGGCTGTAATGGGGGGTGGCGCTATAGTAATGTTACTATGACGTAATTTTTAGGATAGAATTGGCTGCTGTTTCGCCATAACCGTCACTTACGGAATTGGGGTATGTATGCATCTTTTATTTTGCATTAGGATTTTGTTTGCTTGCATGTAAGGTGCGTTGAGCCCATACTGTAAGTTGTGATTGTCTCTTCATTTTCTTTTTGACTTATTGCTTACTTGGGGGACTCGGGTCCTTGGGATGTCTTTTGGGCTTACCTGCATCCTATTCAGAAAGTTCCCCTTGAGGTAACTGACATGGTTAAGCCCCCTGAAGAAGAGACCTGTCGGTTACCTCTGTTGTTTTATGGTTCAGTTCCGGCACTTATACAGAATCTTGCCGTTGGTGCGTGGATGCCCAAAGTGCTTGATTTCTGTTTGTTTCTTGTCTATATTTGTATTATTTTTATCTATCTCTGTTGGATTATTTATTTGTTTTTTCATTATGGGGATATGAAGCTTCTGCGCTATTCTCTGTTGAAAATGTTTTCTTTGCAGGATATGTTTTATGTTAAAGTGATTTAGCAGTCTATGCTTGTTTTTTATTTTTTGTTTATTTCTATTGTTTATATTTTACATTGTGTGTGTATAACTAAGAGATATATGTAAAAAAAAAGTTTTGCGATATAGCTCATGTTACCAAGAGATAACTTATGTAACCTCTTCTTACTCGAATATATATTTCCTCTTGTCATTTCTTTCGAATGCAGTTAAGGGAAAATCATGTAATAAGCTCTCTAGATGCATGTTTTACAGACTCGTTCGTCGCATGCCGTGGATATTTCGTACAATAAATATCAAGACATGTCAAAAAAATTCCGAAAAATTTTGTGATCATAGGTAAATTTGTCAATCCCAACCAACAGAAATCACGATCACGTTACCTTATTAATAAATCTATCCCCCCCCCCCCCCGTTTAAAACCAATCAGATATGATTCTCACACACTCACTTCCCTTTCCTCATTGGTCTTTGAACCGACTGAAAACTGAAGATCTGGTGATTAAACTACGACCTTTTTCTTTCCCTAATGCTGTTCAGTTATTTGCCTTCTGGCCTCGTTATACCTATTCACAATACTATTACACTGTTTGACTGCAGAACACGTCCCGATGATTCCGTTCAGAGACGGTCTGGAATAGCACAGAAAACAATTAGGAGAGTTTATGAGTCCAACACGGTACAATTGGTCACTGAGAAAATCGTATCCAGTTAAAAGACGATTAAGATGTAACTACACGTGCCAGTCATTTTAACCGGCAAGGTAGTTAAAATGATTGCCGAGATCTGGCGCTGAGTTAAACTGCGGACTATCCATTACTTTAAACCCAAAGTAATGGATAGTCCGCACTTCTTTATCATGATTTCTTTCTTTTTTATGAATTTTTAAAAAATTTTCGAACTTTTGGCTTACCATATATATATATATATATATATATATATATATATATATATATATATATATATATATATATATATATATATATACATACATATATATATATATATATATATACATATATATATATACATATATATATATATATATATATATATATACATATATACATACATATATATATATATATATATATATATATATATATATATATATATATATATATACACATACATATATATATATGTATATATATATATATATATATATATATATATATATATATATATATATATATATATATATATATATATATATATATATATATATACCCACACTCAGTTCTGAGATTGCCTCTTGGCTGCGGTGAAAATTTTCTTACAAGTCTTTTTAAATGCAATCAAATGTTCATATAAAAAATTATTTATGAACATATTTTAAAATAGGATATTACTAATTTTAATTTTTTGAGTATATTTCTTAGGCTTTGATGATTAAAAGGAATGTTTTTGGAATAAAAAAGAAGAAAAAAAAGTTATGTGTTGTAAGGTTGATAATAGAACAATTAATCACACTCGTCGTAACTTAAGAATGGCCACAACAAAGAGCGATAGAAAAACCCCATATATATATGTAATGTTAGAAAATATACGTATCATACAAACATCTTAAAGAGAAGTTTATAAAAAGCAGTTGTTACATTCTAGCATGAGATTATCAACATTTCAAGAAAAAATATTGTAAATTCTTAGTATAAATTTGAGAAATGATTTTTGTTCTCATCCTACTCTTATTTTCATCATTTAAAATTAATTTAAATTTATCAAAAAGAAATACGTGGTATAAAATAAATTCACCTTTTAAGGCTCTTACTTAAAAGTAATGTAGTGCTGCCATCTAGTGAGGACAGTCTGAAGAAGTTTTTTAGTAGGATTCTCAGAATAACATAAATTTAGATAAAACTGAGAACGTTAATAGAATTTTTTTTTTTTTCTTCAGGAAAAGATAAATCAACTAAATTTACATAATGGATAACGTATAGATAGAGAAGTGAAGATTTTTGCTACTGGATGCGATAAAATTATCATTTATTGTGGAAAAAAAAAAAAAAACTCGACTGCATACTTGACTAACTTCTAACGGAATTCATCCAATTCTTTTATTTACACTCTCACATCGTAACGAGTTTAATTCTATATAAATATACATTAAAAATAATTGAAGAAAAAGACATTCTGAAAATGGACTTAATATCGAGTGATAAAGTATATTACATGATAAGTAAAAATATGTATTCAACTTCATATACCTAATATTATTCGTCTGTTTTAAAAATTATCAAAGACGCATATAGTAGTAAAAAGTATCCAATATACGGCAAAACTCAACATCTTTTTAGCGAAGGTAATGTTTATGAATTTTTAATAAATCCGTCTCTCCAGTATTAAGGAAATTTTTTAATATGTTTTTGCCCTATGAAGATCAAACTTAAATGATTAACTCCTAACTCACTACTCTTGCTATGTTCACTAATATTTCTAATAAAATTATTTGGCTAATAAATTATTAATACTGTTAATTAAGCTGGAAAATAACTAATGTTGATAATTAAGCTGATAAATGATTAATATTATTTGTTTAGCTTATAAATAGTTAATATATATAATAAAGTAATTAAATATAAATAAATATTTTCGAAAATTCTACAAAGATTATACAAACCGGCAAAGACCCAAAGACCGTTATTTGGGTATCACTATTGGGAGAACTGAGTGGCAAGTCAGGGAAAGAGGTTTTATTTTTCTGAGCCTCACGGTGCTCGTAGAGTTAGAACAATTTCATTCCAGAATCGTTAAGGCAAAATATAAACCTTACATAATTTTGCTTTTATGTAACTTTTATAGTTTTATATAGCTTTGAGAAAGGGAAAACATTTTAAAAATCAAATGCTTCATCTGACTATAGGGCTTCTTTGAAACTGAAATCAGAAAATTACATATATTGCTACAATTCCTTAAATGAAGCCACGAAGTTGGCCTCAGATGGCTTCAATTAACTGTGTTATGTTACTTGTTGAGGACTTTCTTTGCTTGATCTAATGCAGCGATTCCCAATCTTTTTCCTACATCGACCCCTTTTAAAAGAATGCTTTTCTTCCTAGACCCCCCCCTCACATTTTTCTCTATAATATATACCGCATACAACATAATTAAAACATTAATAATTGCACATAAAATACTTAAAGATAACAATTTGACTAAGAATATGAACAAAAAATTAGAAAAAGTGGTTCATTAGGTTTATGTTTTATTCTTTTTGTACTATTTTCATTTTAAATTTTACATTATTATCATTTTAAATATATTTTATATTTCATTTTAAATATAAACAAGATTTCAGAAACACAGATTGTAATTGCATAAAAGTTCGATTTCAATTAATGTGGTGGTTGTTCTCGATACATTGATACAATTTTTTAAATGTTTCGCCTGAAATTGCTTATCATCGTATAGTCACAATAACTAACATAACGAATATAAATATATATTTTTCTAAGCAATTTTACTTACTCATATGTAATAATTATATATATAATAGCCGTTGTCTCTGTATAACACTTCCGGGCTGTACTCATCTTTCAATTGAAGCCCTCAGTAAACAAACGGCCGGTTAGGCCTAATTTCAATTTCCGATGTAGATCAGAATTTTTTCTTACCTAAAAACTAATATCTTCTCCATCAAATCACGTTTGTTCAGCCTATTTTTCTATAAAACATTCAGAACTAAAAAAAATTGGATGCTTTTAGCTGTATATTTAACAGTTTTTAAAAATCTGTTTACTTTTGCGATGAATTCTGAAAGTAAACAAACTTGAATGTGAATGAATCAAGTAGCTCAAGTATTCATATCGCGTAGTGAGCTGTAAAAAACTGGATGGCAGTCTACTACTCTAATCGCATGAAAAACTAAATAAATAAAAAATAATGAAAGGGTTTGCTTTTACAAGGTGTGGATTAAAGGCAATATTGTTAGATAATTCGGGATATTTTTTTACTTTCATATACTTTTTCCATTATGACCTCATTATTAGTATTATGACGTCAAAATGACGGGTTACCTTCTAGTCATAATATAATTTCATTAGACACATACACAGAAGCGTCATGACATTCGATTTGAGATGAGTGGATCACTCCGCCCTATGCAAATCTGTATTTATACATATTAAAACGAATATTATTATCTAATAATTACATTCCTAAAAATATAAATTAAATTTTAATACAGAAAAATTTGTCATCGACCCCCAATAGACCCCTGGAACACTAGAGACCCTTTTAAACTTCCATCGACCCCCAGGGGGTCCACCTGCACCCCGTTGGGAATCCCTGATCTAATGCTTGCTGTTTAGATGTCTCGAAAGGTAAAAATGCCCCAGTGTTGTCACTTACCATAAGCGAAAATTATCTAACATTTTTAGCATTCTTTACTGTTTGAGAGAAATTCAACGAGTGATACATTAGTTTCCTAATCTAAGCTTTTATGATGGTCTTGCTTTTATGATCCGTCACGCACGCATGCCTTAGTCAGTGCTTTGGCACCCGCTTGAGTTCAGAATTTTGTTTTGGTTTTTCTGAGTTGAATTCGTGATCTCAAACATTACATAACTCTTAAAAATTAGCATAAAAATTGTAAACAAAGAATTTTCCCGTTCATTTCATTTGCTTGCGTTCTTTACCGCTAATTTTTTTAAAGTTCATTTTTCATGTAGAGTGAGTGACTGCTGTCACTTTTAAACTCATTCACATAGCATGAACTGAATGCACCAGTAAAGTATTTTTAGTATGCGTATCTAATTTCATAAATTTAAAGCCTTTATTTATATTTAAATTTCAGCCGTGTGTATCAGCCGTGTGTCCTTTTTTATGTTGAATATAATGACAGATTTCCTATATGACTAATCACATCTGTAACTGATTTTGCTAGAATATTTATATATTCCAGAATAATATTAATATGAAGAATTTTATAGAAAATGTTAAAAATATTGAGACCTGTAACCTATACATTGAAAGAGTCGGGCTCTGGGAACCCGATTTAATAGATTAGGACCAACATTAGTCCATCTGCGTTGAGCTCTTAGATGATATGGTGTTTGCTGGAATTGCAACTGTTTCTAAAAAGGTAAATCTTAGTATTTTACTTTGAGGAGGAAAAAATTATAGACTTAAAATACAATAGTTTACTAGTCAGCGTAAAAACTACAAGTTTTTATGTTGACACAAAGATGAGTTTTTTTATTTTGAAATGCAATTGAACATACATTTGGAAGAATTTTGAGTAAATTTCTATCTCAGGAATCGAATAGAATTACCCATTAAATTTACTAAGCATCAGGCTTCGGAACATGCCTTTTAAATTTTATTATTACTCTCTAAAGGAAAATTTGTTTGATGAGAGCTATTTTAAAATTAATGAAGGTCTTGAAAAATTACAACTGTATCAAATCTTTTCTTCCATTTAATTCTTGCTTCTGTAAATTTAATTTCCCGATTTTCGGAGAAAATTTCAACGCGACTAAACCAATCTGGGATCTACTAATCATGTCACCTAAGTTGAAAATTATCCCTCCTGTGTTCTTTTTGCAGATTGTCGTATACACTATCAGGCCAAAAGTATCCGGACGCCCAGTGATAAGGATTCGGAGAGTCCTGAGGCATATATTAATATGATGTTGGTCCTCCTTTTGCATCGATAATAGCCTGCACACGTCTGGAGAGACTTTCCACCAGTTTTTGATAGGTGTCCATAGGAATTGACTGGAAGTCAATTCCAATGGACTGGATTTTTAAACTATGCTCATTTCCGAGTTGATTCATTTCGTGGAGCACTGGTCCACAGTGATGTAGATGAAATATTAAATACCTCTTTCTCCACCAAGCAGGTGAGTTTTGACATATGCCACAGCTTCCTTTACTTGGTCCTCTTTGGTAATATCCGGAGTTTTTGAACACCCATTTCGTCAAACCATGCTTGCGCAAGTCTCGATGTGTGAATGGAGCCTGCTGGAAGAGAAATGGGCCTTCCTCGAAATGTTGCCATAGAGTTGGGAGAGCAGCATTGTCCAGAATGTCCACATACATCTCAGAGTTCATGTTTCCAACTACAGGAACTAAGGAATCCAGGCCAAACCATGAAAAACACCCCTCACACCGTAATGCTGCCACCACCAAACTTTACAGCCCGCACAATGCAGTCACGTAAGAAGCGCTCGCCGGGCATTCGCCAAACTCAGAAGCATCCATCGGACTGCCAGATTGTAAAGCAAGATTCATCACTCCAAAGAACATTTTTCCACATGTCCACAGTCCAATGACGGTGTGCATTGCACCATTGCATTAGACGCTTCACATTCTGGGGAGTGATGTTCGGCTTGTGAGCGGCTGAACGACCATGGAATCCCAGGTTTTTTAACTCTCGACGAACAGTCCTGCTGCTAGCACTAACGGCTGATGAACTTTGGAACTCCTGAATAATTTCAATCAACCAGGACTTGCGATTTTGTTTCATTACCCTTTTCAGAGTTCTACGGCTGCTTTCACTAATTTTTTTTGGCCTGCCTCTTCGTTTTACTGCAGTTTCACTGCGTCGTCGTTTCCACTTCACTATTACAACACTCACAGTGGATTTTGGTTTCTGTAGAATGTCCAAAATTTCACGAACTGATTTCCCACAAAGGTGGCATCCCACTATAATGCCATGATCATCGTCACCAAGCTCTTTTGACTTACTCATTGTCTCACGCATAAATCTGACCAGACAAACCACTACCAACACTTTTATAGCTATCGGTTACGCATCAAATTACGTCACCTGCCAGATCCACTTCTTTAGGGAGGTGTTCGGATACTTTTAGCCAGATAGTGTATCTCATAATTCGACTAGATCTGACGAAAATATTTGAGTCGGGGTAAAGTACAGAAAATTGTGTTTTAAAAGTCATTTGAGATTAAATGAAAATTCCGAGGTAGTCAGTCGATCTTTTACTTCTGTTGCCACTGCTAAGGAATTAAATTTTTTAAAAGCATGAAATTTTGTATATAGATAATTATATATGCGAAATTAACGCCATTAAGTACTTTGATCATTCTTCTCTGCCTAGAGAGATGAGAAATAAACAAGTTATTTGATCAAACTCGGACTCCATCTATTTTAGTGCCTGCTTGGGTTAGAACAATGCATCCAAAATAATAAACATTGACACAACAGATGGCAGGTTTATCATTTATGCTGTCTTATTGTGCTAGCAATGATCATTGTCTTCTTTCCACTTAATAATCCTAGAGTAACAAGTTATGTATTTTAAATCCCGTAATTAAATGGGGAAAATATCTGATTCTCTTGTTTCACGCCCTTAAGAAGACACGTAATAGTATGAAAAAAAATATCTATCACTTACACGGGAATTTAGAATGCTTATCCGCGTTTTTTTTTATTGATATGTTTCAAATGCTATACTACGAATCATTTGCTTTTTTATGGTTATTTCGAGGGATTGTTTCTTCATTTACTATACACAGAGAACATGCTTAAAAAAGCAAAGGGTTTTCACGAGAAAGCTTAACAGCTCTGCATTTGTTCTAAGAAGGCTAGTTTTTATTGGGCTGCCAGAGGGCTTATGGCTGACGTGGTCACTGCCCTGACGTAGGAAAAAAAAATGTATTTGTTCTCAAGGGAATTTAGAATTTAGAACTAGGAATATTAATATTTTAGGAATATGTATATATGTGTGCATGTATATATATATATATATATATTAAATATATATATTATATATATATATATTATATATATATATATTATATATATATATATATATATATATATATATATATATATATATATTAAATATATATATATATATATATATATATATATATATATATATATATATATATATATATATATATATATATATATATATATACTAGCTGAAAACCCGCGCTTCGCTACGGAGTACATTCAAATTAAATTCAACGGTCAACGTATGCAATTTATGCCAAAAAATAAATATATATATTTATAATAAATGCGATGATCAATGTATACAATTGATGTAAAATATATATCTATCTATATATATATATTTATAAAAAATCGTAAGGGATATGCATTTTTTTTGATAATATCCAATCGTCTGCTGCATTAGAAAGAGAAAAAAAAATTTTTTTTGTCTATTTAGTTGTTACGCACGTGACGATAAATTTATTGAAAGTACCAGAAAAAGAAATCACGTGATCAGCATTTAATAAATTAAATTCTAAAAATTAATCTTTAAAAATTCACCAAAAATCAGGAAATGGAGGTAAAAATTCGAAAAAAAATTTCATTTTGAAGGAATTTTTATGATCTTTCTCGTGATATAAATTTTATAACCCTCAATGTATTATTTTAAATGCAAACGCAAAAAAAGTTTAAAAAACAGCTTAAAAATTTAATTTTAAAAAATCTAAGAAGAATTTTTGAAAAATATTTCTTAGTGCACCCCTACACTATTAGAAGAATCGCCATGCAAAATTTCAGCCCTTTAGGTCCAGCGGTTTGGTCTGTGCGTTGTATGTCAGTCAGTCAGTCAGTCAGTGAATGAATGAGTCAGTTACGGAACTGCTTTATATATATAGACTAGCTGAAAACCCGCGCTTCGCTACGGAGTACATTCAAATTAAATACAACGGTCAATGTATGCAATTAATGCCAAAAAATATATATATATTTATAATAAATGCGACGATCAATGTATACAATTGATGTAAAATATATATATATATATATATATATATATATATATATATATATATATATATATATATATATATATATATATTTATAAAAAAATCGTAAGGGATATTTATTTTATTTTGGATAATATCCAATCGTCTGCTGCATTAGAAAGAAAAAGAATATCATTTTTGTCTATTTAGTTGTTATGCACGTGACGATAAATTTATTTAACGTACCAGAAAAAGAAATCACGTGATCAACATTTAATAAATTAAATTCTAAAAATTAATCTTTAAAAATTCACCAAAAATCAGAAAATCAAGGTAAAGGTTCGAAAAAGATTTTATTTTGAAGGAATTTTCATGATCTTTCTCGTGATATAAATTTTATAACCCTCAATGTATTATTTTAAATGCAAACGTAAAAAAAGTTTAAAAAACAGCTTAAAAATTTAATTTAAAAAAATCTAAGAAGAATTTTTGAAAAATCTTTCTTAGTGCACCCCTACACTATTAGAAGAATCGCCATGCAAAATTTCAGCCCTTTAGGTCCAGCGGTTTGGTCTGTGCGTTGTATGTCAGTCAGTCAGTGAATGAATGAATGAAAGAATGAATGAGTCAGTTACGGAACTGTTTTATATATATAGATAACAAGAAATCGCATCCTCCTATAAAATTACATTTACCGAGTATTCTAAATTATCTTATTAATAAAGCACGCCCCCTTCCAAATTGCAACCTAAAAATAATGTAAGTAACAATTTATATTAGCCCTGCAGATCATTAAGCAGGCATTTGAAATATCTGAATTCCATAACATCACCATATCTGTCCCGAACCGAACGCCTCATTAAAGTTGTATATATATTAAATAATATGCAACTTTAAGTTGTATATATAATAAATAAGTCCTGTTTTCAAATTCTTCCTTTTGGTAAAACGCAGATCCAACAAGCGCGTGATCTAGCAATAAATTGATTCCCGGGAGAACCACGACGTAGACACGTGAACGTCACGAGACGAAATTCGTCCAATTAAAAGATAAGTAATTTAGGCCCTCTGGTGTCAATATCGCCAAATACTCATTTAATATTTGCCTGAACAGAAGACTTCTCTGTCTTCGCGCATCTAACTCTCATTATGTTATCCACGGACGCCAGGAGTCCAGTGGGTACGACGGCTCTTCTCTAAACTCTACAATGTAAGCACTGCTGTTTTCATTTCCCGTCCTGGCATGGACGCCGGACAAGTCCAGTGGCCACTGCAGCCTTCTTATGATTCATAATTACATAAAAAGGATTTCCTGGATATCGTCTGAAATCTGTGTTCCTCTTCTCTGGCTCCATGTTTGTTTCTCTCCTAAATTTCACCAGTACATTCCTGGATGAACACTTCACCCGACTGCATTGCCGACTGCATCTCCAATAAGTTAATTCGCATCAGTTCCGGTGTATTAAAGTTAATTTCCCATTGTGATTATTATCACACACACACACACACACACACACACACACACACACACACACATATATATATATATATATATATATATATATATATATATATATATATATATATATATATATTTGTGGCGTTATGGTAGATGTTGATAAGTCACACTTAAAATTGGTTCTTTAATGTGGCAAAAGCTGATAGTGAAATTATGTATATACCGGGTGGCCATAATTAAACTGACAGTGCTCACAGTGTTCTGTAGCGCGATCTATTTGCGAGAATGACGCCACATTTTGTAGGAAGATTAAACAAGACGGGGGACGAAGGATTCCGCGAAAAAATAAATTAGTTCCAAAAGTCACCGCTAGGGGAATATTTGGCGCTGTGTAATAGAAAATAGAGTGTTTGGCGCTGTGTAATAGAAAATAGGGAATTTCTGTGACTGCATGTGGTGATTTGTCATCCCAAATTCGGCAGTTCTGGGTATTCACAGTTCCATTCAGGTAAAAGTGGGCCTCGTCTTCCCATAAGATTTTCCACGGCCAAGCATCATCCACCTCCATTCTGGTAAGAAAGGTGAGAGCAAAAGTCAATCGCTTATCATGGTCGGGGTACAATAACTCCTGTACACGGCTGATCTTGTACGGATAGAAGTTGATAATCTTTCGTAAGATTTTCCATACCGTACTGTAAGGCATATCCATATTCCGAGCTAATCCACGAGCGCTAGAGGTGGCAGCAATATTGTCTGGTCCTCTGTCGACAATCGCCGTGGCAACTGCTTCGATTGTATCCTGTGGTACAGGTTTTCGTCCTCTGCCTGACTGAACCTTCAGAGAACCTGTTTTCTCAAACGTCGCAACCATTGCTTTTAGCCCATTAACTGACACAGGACCGTTACCTTTACGCATTTTTTGTGCGTTCTAAAAGCACGAAGAGCGGCTGACGCGTTGCACTGGTTGAGGTAAAAGAATTTGACCAGTAACGCACGCTCGACTAAAGAAGGAGACATTGCACATAAACTTTCAATCCGATTGATTCGAAACGTAACACATTGCCTTTTAAAACCCAAGCAGCTGGCACTGTGCCAATGGATGTAACGTGAAATTTGAATAAAGAACTTCTTCTTCTGCTCAGCGTACGTGATATTGCAGATCACGAGACTTTATCGGTGTTTATGTAGATTTTACGCTTTTTTAAAAGTATTGCCATATTGCACTTGAACTAAATAAGAAAATGTGCATAATAAAAGGTAATTTTATTCCGTATTAATTTGCATTTGTTAACACTCTATTTTCTATTACACAGCGCAAAATATTCCCCTAGCGGTGACTTTTGGAACTAATTTATTTTTTCGCGGAATCCTTCGTCCCCCGTCTTGTTTAATCTTCATACAAAATGTGGCGTCATTCCCGCAAATAGATCGCGCTACAGAACACTTTGATCACTGTCAGTTTAATTATGGCCACCCGGTATATATATTTGAAACGAATTTCAAACCTTTCCCCTCATTTAAATTTGACCTAGGAATAACCATATTAATCTATTAGATCTTCCCCGAAGTCCCCCGCAGACAGAAAGCTTATATAAGAAGGTTGTTCAAGAAGCTCTGATGTGATCTCATCCGATGCGGCGTGATGAGGTCAGGTGTCACGTTTTAACCAATTAAAAGTTCAGCGCGCTTGTACTCAAGGGCGTTAAACTAGAGTTTCGCGCGTCTTCTGTGTCTGATCTCCATCCTTGCAACATGTAGTTTTTGCGCTGCTGGGTTTTTGGGCCTTTGCCCGTAATGCTCCGGACAAATTTAGACCGACATATAAATTGTCAAGTAGGAAATATGAAATAATAAATATTTGAAAATTTGACCGAACTTTTGCCTCTTCTTTTCTGGTAGTGGATTTCAAAGTTTTTCTTCTTCGTGCCAACCACTCGTTACTATTGTCAACCACGACTACACACCGGCCATTTGCATCGCCCGCGACAGTTTTTGACAGTATAATCCTACAGACATCCTAATGACAGTATAATCCTACCTGTCCTCCGACATCTCTCCTTTGGATTTATTACATACACACACACACACACACACACACACACACACATATATATATATATATATATATATATATATATATATATATATATATATATATATATATATATATATATATATATATATATATATATATTTAGAGAGAGAGAGAGAGAGAGAGAAATAATGTATTTTGAAAGTTATAAATATTTATAAAGTATAAGTATGTTATATGCGTATACGAATGCAAAGTTTTCTACATTAATAGATTTACAAAAGAGGATTTGCAAAAAAGGTTCTTATTTTTGTATGTTTATTTAAAGCATTGCAGTATATAAATAAACTGATAATGATTTGATAAACATTTTATAGTTTTAGATATTATGTTTACATTCAAAGTGTAGCGGTGCAAAATTTTGAAATATACATTTTGGAGTTCTTACATATAGTTAACAACCAACGAAACCGGAAGAAAAATTGGTTGTCTGCTAAAAAGCGAACATAATTTATTAAAATTGTGTTAGAAAAGTAAATTTTTATAGAGAAAAAAAAGTCCCCCGCGTCAAAAGAACCCTTATCTCACCTTCGTCATTAAATACAGGCCCAAAGTTTTAACAATGATGAATTTTCCTCCGAAAAATTGAAACATTGCTAAATTAGTTTTTATAGACGGTTGCCACCACAAAATAAAGGATTGTCGCAGACTCCATGGTTTACCTGTTTTGGCTACATGGTTTACCTTTGTTGACTCCTCCCACATTCCACGAGATAGTATTTTGATGTTTGGCAACACGCTATTAAGTATTGAGTTTATTCTTTTTCCTTTTATATATATGTTAGTTAAGATACGGCGCCTGTTGGCATAGCCTGTTGGTAGCGTCGGGGGGGGGGGCACGTGCCCCCCAACTTAACTTGAACTAAATTGAAACGTTATTAGAAGTTCAGTTAAAATCGGAAAATGGTAGAAAACTTTTAAGAAAGTTGGTTTTTTTTTTCCGATTTTTCAAACTGTGAAACTGAAGATTCCAATTATGTCTTTAGCCTTAGCATAACTTTTTAACAATGAAATGATCCATAACAAAAATTCGATGCTATTTTTTCTAATTTTATTTATATTATATTTATTTTTCTCAATGTATAACTTTTGAATACTACTCAAACATCAATTCTATTGTTATTCAATTAAAAAAAATCATATTTCATATTTTAAGGAATAACTCGCCAGGCAGCCAATGCGCGGAGGAGGGCCCTAATTGAATTCAATTCGTCCCCCCCCCCCCAAAAAAAAAAAAAAAAAAAAGTTAGAAGCACGCTACGCCTATGCCTGTTGGTGAGTCCTTTTTTGGGGGGGTCCCATTTTTACGATAGGAAGTATGTAACTTTTCTGAAAATTTGTAAATATAGTGAGTGTATGTGTGTAATTTGTAAACAGGATGAAATATTTAATATGTATCAAGACTATAGAACATAAGAAAATAATAACATTACATCAAGCAAGAACATAAGGATGAATTATGTTCTTGCTTGATGTAATGTTATTATTTTCTTATGTTCTTGCTATCTTATCTAAGGATCTCCCCCGGGACAATTCAGGTAGGAATTTTGCTTACTTAATAAGTTCGAAGAATCACTTCAAAATATTTAATTTGAAAGTTGGGCGGAGTGACAACAAGGATAATTAGGAAATAATAAGGAATCCATAATTAGGAAATCTTGTCGATTTCCTAAATGTGGTGTAAGTTTTACTGAATGTAGCAGACGAATATAATTTAAAATAAATATAAGATTTCTGATTTAATTTTACAAATATTTTCATTAAGAGTTTTTAAGAGACTGGTAAATGTAAGTGAACTGATGAGTAAAAAAACAGAATCAGAAGCAATTCACAAGTCCAAAATCCTAGACAGCGAGAGTTTTATTTTTCCACTGTAATGCCAATCATCTTGAATGTGTGGCAAAAAGGTGCCGAGAAATCGATTCAACCATCATCTTTAATTGACCCTGTCAAAGCAAAGTCTGACTCGCAGACAAAATACCCGAGTCTGAACAATAGAAAACCTGAAATGGGAAAGCACTTTAACTGGTTAATTCAAGTTATGGAAATCGTAAACATCCGTATGGTTTAAGATTTTTTCTCTTACATGTATGCTTTTATATGTGCAATGCCCTTTAATGTAAAAGCAAGCATATGATGCTTGATCAATCCCACAAGTATTTGTGAAAATAGTAAAAATTGTGTTTTTTTGCAAAAAATTGCTACGCGAACAAATTGAAACTTTTGCTTATTATGTTACGATTATTTTTTGAAAATGTGACAAAATTTAAAAAAAAAGGGTATCTGTATGAAAGGAGGCATAAAACATAAGAAAGTTAAATAGACTTGTTTGACCGTACCGCTGGGCTATCTGATAATAAAAGATATTATTTAGGAAATACAGGGAACTTGGCCCACTTTCAGGTTGGTTGACTTTGGGTTCTAATTCAGCGAAAAGACTCATTAAGAAATTTTTTTTGTTTAATTTATGCGAAATTCTCAGTGCAAAAAATATATGCCTAATGATAATGACTTTCTTTACAAAATGTATAAAAGAGGGTCCCAATTTCTCCTGCCGAAGAGGAGTAGAAATATTTGACATCTTTACTATATTTCATTTTCATATGAATGGACAGAAATCTGTTTTTTTTAATTGTTACATGTTTCGTTCTTTAACATGTTACATGAAATCATTGTCAATGTCATCAAATTGAGCCGTTGGTTATATTTTCTAGCGCTGCAGCAATCTTTAGTTACACGAGGGGATTTTCGATTGTATGGATTAACTATGGTCCCAGTTAGTCCGGATAAACGAGGTTTTACTGCATTCTTATACCCACAACTTTAATTCGATATGCATCGAGTAGTTTCCCTTATTACTAAAAACCATCTTGATGCGGTTCATCAATTTTGTTGTCACGTCCTTAGATCGCGTCAGAATTATTGACACTCACACGGAAATTCGTTGAACTTTTCTTTTGACGGGCCCGCAGAAGGCATCATAATACCTCTTTTTTTTTTTTTAAGACGTTTGCGGCAATGAATTGTGGCTAGCGTGTTCAACCGTTTTGTTACTATTTCGTGCGCCGTTTCTGCATGAGTGTTCAGAGATTCACTCTGCAGCGTTCCCAATATCCTGAAGACGGGTCAAATATTGGAATCTACGGTCCATGGTCGCAGATGATAGTTTTGTTTACAACAGTTGGGGAAATTTTTTTCATAATAAAATGCACACATATCTAGTAATAAGGTATTTTCCTGTTATTAGCATTCAGTGCTTACTCATTCATTGGACCTACATTTCTCATGCCTACATTAAAAAAAGAAAAAAAAAATTATTCCCTTCATATCGTGCATGAAAAGTCACTTAAAGTTGCATCCTATACATCGCCTATCAATATATTCATGCTTTTCCCATTTAACCTTAAAATACAAATTCCTATCTTATGCTGATTTTTGTTTTTATTTCACGAAAAAAAACGGAGGCTAACGAAAAGAAAATTTCTCGATGTATTCAAATGTTACCTTGTTCTTCAAAATTTACCGAATTTATTTTTGTTTTAAAACTTTATTTTATTTCATTGACACAAACAACTTTATCTGGAGCTTTAAAAAAATGAAATTTTTTCCTTTATAGAAAGAGGGAAATTTATGTTTTTAATTACGAGGGCCTAAATATTGCCTTCTCTCATACTGAGTATATTTCTAGAGAGTGGTTGGATCTGTACCAAAATGATACCATTTGCAGAAAATTTCAGTGACAATCAAAGCAAAATCACGGTTTTGTCACTACACGAGGGCCTCAATATATTTTCCTCTTATTTATTTTGTTTCATGAGAATAGCTTGATCTGTGCCAAAATGGTATACCTTTTATAGAAAATTTAAGGATATCGAGAAACATTTCTTTTTAACTTTATTTTCTCGTTCTAGGAAAAACTTGTAATGACCCGACAATTTTTAGATACTTTAAACAAAGTATTGAACTTCTTTCCCCTTCTTTTGCGATAGTAAACTCATACTCTTTTGTTTTCCTCCATCACTTAGATCAGGGGAGGGCAATTGTTTTGGCCCGGGGGCCACTTTGTGTAAGCGGAGGTTAGCGGAGGGCCCCACCTTTTAAAATTATTGCATTTATTAGTTAGCTTTGCATTTCACAAAAGGTATAAATCCAAAAGCAATAACGGCCATGCAAGAATGTATACGGTAAGTAATGACTGATGACTAGACGTGCGATAGCTTACAAATTTCAACAATTAAATTACATTTCTTACATAATTCAAAACAGCAAAGTTCAAAAGCCTCATAGCTCAATACACGAGAAAAACTCAAATACATCCATAACTACAATTAATCATATATATACCATTACTACAATTTATAGGATCACAATTGATACATAAAATACAAAATTTACTTTCAAATATAAACGACAAACCAAAATTATAAACATAACTTTAAATCTAAAAATAGCACCTTTACAAACAATATAAGCATAACCACTAAGCACATAAAACATGTTCAAAAATGTAAACAACCCACAAGCAATTTAAACAAAGCCAATAAACTAATTGTATAAGCTCATATACAACCTATAACTGCATTAGACATTTGTATACAATTATAAACAACTTTGCTAACAATTATACATAGCTATTTCCATGAACATCGAAACAAACACATTAAACTTGACACTATGACATTAACCTATGGAGAAATTCCGAAAAAAAAATCCGACCCGTCTGAAGGGCCAGGGGCCACGCCCAGTCGCGAGAACAAAAACCAAATTACAAATGGTAAACCAAACCTACTTAATTGTAAATATTTTACGTAGTTATAAATAATAAATATAGGCCAAGTTTCGTTATTTCCAGCAAATCTAGGAATGCGAGGTACCCTGAAAAGGGTAATGTTCATCTAATTGGTCGTTCATTACAATCGTAATGAATTTACGACAATAAAAGTCCAAATAAAATTGGTTAGCCGACCCATTCAACACTGTTCTAGGAAGTTTGGAACGTTGATCTTTCTCAGAAAAGGTATTAATTGTATTGTATCATAAAAATCAATAAATATAAATTAAATAAAATATTGGCAGTTTTTCTAGCTGTCTTGGAGTTTTTGGCTGGTTTTTTGGCAATTTTTCTGGCTGTCCGGATTTTTTCTGGGTGTCTCGGCGGGCCAGAAAAAAATCTGTAGCGGTCCGCTATTTGCCACCCTGACTTAGATAGATCTACGCTACAAGAATATTCCATCTCCTTTTGTCTTACCAGCTAAAGGATAGCAGTCAAATATTCTACAGAGAGATCTGTTTCCAGTCTTTTTATTGGGCAAAAATTGGTGACTATTAAGTTTTAAGGATAATTTTCCAGATATAAACTTTCTTATATAATTTTGTTTAGATTTGATTTAAAGTCATCGTAATTCAACCAGAGACCTCATTTTTGAAATAGTCGTAGAAGTACGTGCCGAATTTTTCGATAAGTTTGTTTGTTGAATAAAGTTAATCCCGTCTACAGCTTTTATCGTTGGATTGACGTGGTATGTCTATAGATGACGTTGTGCTAAAAGTTAAACATATCAATCATTTAAAAACTGTATTGGCTTATCTTATCGGCTCATCTAAATGCCTGTCCCATAATAAAATGGCCAACAAGATTTCATGGTGTTAATGGGCGAAATCCATTGATTACCACAACTATTTTAAAACATGGAGTTCGTTATTCTGTTCGGAGAGAGCACGAAAAAATTATTCAATAAAAAACCTGATTATGCAGGGCTTTTTTTGGCAGTGCAAATATCTAAAAGAATATAACTATACTAGCTGAATACCCGTGCTTCGCTACGGAGTACATTCAAATTAAATACAACGGTCAATGTATGCAATTAATGCCCCCCAAAATATATATATTTATAAAAAAAAGATCGTAACGGATATTTTTATAGACAAAATAATGTAGAAGAAAATATTCAAATTAAATACAACGGTCAATGTATGCAATTAATTTGTTTGTTTAATACCCATAAAACATACTATTTTGAATTAAATTCTTAAAAAAACTTCCCTCTCAATTAGTCTAGTAGTTAAATTTTATCTTTTACCATATTTCAATATTTTTTTTTGTCCATTTATTTCATTGTTATGCACGTGACGTAAAATTAATTAAAGTATCACAAAAAAAAAACCACGTGATCAGCATTTAATAAATTAAATTCTAAAAATTAATCTTTAGAAATTCACCAAAACTCAGAAAATGGAGGTAAAGATTCGAAAAAAGATTTCATTTTAAAGGAAATTTTACGATCTTCCTCGTGTTAAATAAATTTTATAATCCTCAGATTATTATTTTAAATGCAAACTTGAAAAAGTTACAAAAACAGCTTAAAAATTTAATTTAAAAAAATCTAAGAAGAATTATTCAAAACCCTTTTTCAGCGCACCCCTACACTATAAGAAGAACCGCCATGCAAAATTTTAGCCCTTTAGGTTCAGCGGTTTCGTCTGTGCCTTATCTGTCAGTCAGTCAGTCAGTCAGTCAGTCAGTTACGGAACTGTTTTATATATATAGATAAGTTACAGATTATTACATTTTTCAAAGTTCTTTTTGTTTCTGAGAGTAGGAGTTTTAGTTAAAATTCGGCTCATTTTTCAGTCAGTCGTATTACTGAGATTATACTGTAGGGAGTGGGCTTGTGGCGGCCCAGTGGTACAGCGCGCTGGTTTTCGGTGCAGAGGGTACTGGGATCTAATCTTGGCGTCGCGCCACGAAAGATGCGTCCGTTCGTGCCGTCCCTAAATAGGGAGTGCCCGCCTATAGGTGCCCCACAATAAAATGGGCATTAAAACTGCTGCGCAGTATAGGCCCTATCAAACGAATGTTTGACAACAAGTTGAAGTATCCAAGTTGAAATATTCTTAGCGACTGATGATCTAATACTAGTACGTTTATTTTTTAACTTAGTCAAAACGTCGTCAGCCATATTAATGGTTATGTGTGTCACACTATTTTTTTTAATATCAAACTTCAGTTCTAAACCAAATCTATACAAATCTCTTCTTTCTTATATATCTATCTCAAAGAGCTCTCATCCCGGCAGGGATGCCAAAAAATGTTGTCACTCCGCCCAACTTTCAAATTAAATATTTCGAGTTGGGAGTATCCAAATAAATTTCTTTAGAATTTAGTCTCCTGTTAAGATTCCTGTTAGAATTTAGTTTCCTGCAAGAACCCGAGACCTTACTTTTGTAATAAACATCGAATCAAGTATTTTTCCGGGTATCCCATTGAGACCTCTCCTTCGGGTCAAAACAAGGGTATAACTTTTCTGGCTTTATTTTTAATGATCCATCTTATCTTGTTTTAACACGTATGCTATTTCCGCGTATTTCACAACAGTTTTTCGGCTTTGAAAAATGAATATTAATCTGCGGAAAGATCAAATGCATAACACTATTTATTATACGATATAAACCTATTTAAGGCAGAGTGTCAGTTGACCTCACAGACGTTCAGTTCCTGTGTTAAGCTACAGGAAATTTTCTTTTCAGAAATTTTCAGATAAAAGATTAGAAAATGCACGTTTTTAATTTCTGTTTTTTACAAATGGAATTAGATGTCTAATAAAACTTTTTAATTTTTAGACTTTTCTGTTATAAATTTTTACAAGGGAATTTAATTATTATTGGTGTCAATCTTTGAAAACAGCTTAAATTTTTTATATTTAAATATTCGATAAAAATTTAATTTTTTTTTGAAGAATAGGGTGTTACATTTTAAGATCTATCTTCAAATGCAGATGATAGATTTAAATACATGCGTTAGCTAGTAGGCGATTAGCAAAATACAGAGAGAAAAATCTATCTTCAAATGCAGATGATAGATTTAAATACATGCGTTAGCTATTCGGTGATTAGCAAAATACAGAGAGAAAAATCTATCTTCAAATATAGATGATAGATTCAAAAATATGCGTTAGCTAGTCGGCGAATAGAAAAATACAGAGAGAAAAATCTATCTTCAAATGCAGATGATAGATTTAAATACATGCGTTAGCTATTGGGTGATTAGCAAAATACAGAGAGAAAAATCTATCTTCAAATACAGATGATAGATTCAAAAATATGCGTTAGCTAGTCGGAGATTAGAAAAATACAGAGAGAAAAATCTATCTTCAAATACAGATGATGATAGATTCAAAAATATGCGTTAGCTAGTCGGCGATTAGAAAAATACAGAGAGAAAAATCTATCTTCAAATACAGATGATAGATTCAAAAATATGCGTTAGCTAGTCGGCGATTAGAAAAATGCAGAGAGAAAAATCTATCTTCAAATACAGATGATAGATTCAAAAATATGCGTTAGCTAGTCGGCGATTAGAAAAATACAAAGAGAAAAATCTATCTTCAAATACAGATGATAGATTCAAAAATATGCGTTAGCTAGTCGGCGGTTAGAAAAATACAGAGAGAAAAATATATCTTCAAATGCAGATGATAGATTCAAAAATATGCGTTAGCTAGTCGGCGGTTAGAAAAATACAGAGAGGAAAATTTCGCATATCTTTATATGGGAAATGAAGATCTACGAAGACTTATACCTTTGTACAATGCCGATGCTGTCTTATTATAACAGGGTCGAAAGTTGGAGCAGGGAATCAATTTTAAACTGTATATCCCGGTCAATTTGATCTAAATTGGGCCAGACGATGGTCAGATGACTAGGAAGATTGGCTTTCGGTACTAGAGTCTGTGGGTTCTAGACCTACTCTTGTCATGAACGTTTGTAGCTACTAGGAATTGGCTTTAAGCAGTAGGTCCTGGTCTAATTAGCTCTCGTGTTAAAAAAAAAAAAAAAAAAAAAGTTGAACGTAGTGCTCCAAACCAAACCAAACCAAACTTGTCTAAATTGTAGCCAATGGTGACGACCGTTGAGCTACAAACCTAATGGCTAATTCTATCGGTCATTTTGAAAAGGGGTCTTATCCATTTTTAAAATTTTTTCATGAGAAGTAAAAAACTATAACTCTCCTTCATGCATTATTAGCTAGACTAAGTTTAGTATTTATTATGTTTATACGGCATCAATCCTGATACAAAAATTTAATTTTTTAATATCTTTTGAAACTTGGGGGGGGGGGGGGGAGAACAGTTAGAGAAATGTGGAGATGAGTTTTTGAAAAGTGGAGATTACCCATTTTCAAAATGACCGATTCAATTAAAGTGCTCAATTTAAACTTGCGCTAAAATTTATACGATGAGATACATAGTTTAGATATCAAGAAATAATCTGTTACCTAAATCTGTTTTACTGTTTTAATTTTTTACTGTTACCTGTTCTTTCCCCGTAACCGGGATACTTGAGCAGGTAGAACCCCGGGCTCGAGGTTAAAAGACCCAGTCTCAATCTTCGGCCCTAGCAGATAATCATTACAGTGACATACTACCGTAGTATATAACGATTATGGATTTTTAGCAAAACATACAACAAAAAGTCATTACGACTCATGTGTACGAAATTCAAGAAAGAGGGCTATTTCACGTAGGCGTAGCGTGCTTCAAACTTTTCTTTTTTTTGGGGGGGGGGAGGGCACGAATTGAATTTAGTTATGGCCCTTCTCAACACATTCACTGCTGGACGGTACTTAAAATATGAAATGTTATGATTTTTTTTAAAAATTGAATAACAATAGAATTGATGTTTGAGTAGTATTCAAAAGTTATACAATGAGAAAAATAAATATAATATAAATAAAATAAGGAAAAAAATATATCATCGAATTTTTGTTATGGATCATATCATTTTTAAAACTATGTTAAGGCTAAAGACATAATCAGAATCTTCAGTCTCACAGTTTGAAAAAGCAGGAAAAAAAAACCTTTTTTACAATTTTCTACAATTTTCCGATTTTAACTGAACTTCTATGAACGTTTTAATTTATTTCAAGTTAAGTTGGGGGACCCAACGCTATGCCTATGTTTGTTCATATAGAATCTGTCAGCGTCAGCGTAAAAGAATTTAACCAATCATATACAAATGATTGACCCATTTAACCAATCAGAGCCAACGGAATCTTTAACGCTGACGGGTTCTATGTGAACAGGCCCTAAGAACTTCTCCCGTCACAGAGATGCGTCAGTATGTTGAACACTGGAATCTAGGCTAAGACACTCAATCTCTGGTCTTGCAGACAACGTTTAGAGACGTCCGACTTTAGTAAATAACGATTATGGACTGTTAGCAAAGCATACGACAAAAGATCATGGTTGAAGTGGAATAGAAAGAAAGAAAAAAGACAGAGAAAGAAAATAAATTTAGAATTGAACTTCTTGAATCTTGAAATTCAAATAAAATGAATACCAGAGCATATTTGATTGCGTGGCTTTACGGCTCGTACACCGCTTGCGACGGGTATGCTTTCTTATCTTGTGACGAATGGAATTACAAAAATAGTTCCTCAAATCACCGGGACGGGTCATAAGATTAGACATCAGCCTCGAGGTTTTGAGTGCTGCATTTAACTCCAAGCCTGGCGGGCAGTCGTTAAAGTAGTACCCGACCGCAATGAATGAGGATTATGAACCCAAAGTCAAACATACAACAAATCATCATGAAGACAGAAATTCAGTAATGTCGAAAAAGAATAACAGTAACAGTAGTACAGGACAATACTGGCCTTGCAATAAAAGGTATGTGAGGAATGGAGTTAAACTATGCTCATCTCCGAGTTGATTCATTTCGTGGAGCACTGGTCCACAGTGCATTAGGGTTCAAGATCTTAGCACACGATCATTACAAGCGGTAGTCTATATATATATAAGACAGTTCCGAAACTGACTGATTGACTGACTGACTGACATACAACGCACAGACCAAACCGCTGGACCTAAAGGGCTGAAATTTTGCATGGCGAGTCTTCTTATAGTGTAGGAGTGCATTAAGAGCGATTTTTAAAATTCTTCTTAGGTTTTTTTAAATTAAATTTTTAAGCTGTTTTTGTAACATTCTTTAAAGTTTGCATTTAATTAATAATCTGAGGGTTATAAAATTTACATCACGAGAAATATCATAAAAATTCCATTAAAATGAAATCTTTTTGGAATCTTTACCTCAATTTTCTGAGTTTTGGTGAATTTTTAAAGATTAGTTTTTAGAATTTAATTTATTAAATGCTGATCACGTGGTTTCTTTTCTTTTTCTGATACTTTAAACTAATTTTGCGTCACGTGCATAACAACGAAATAGACAAAAAAAAATTTTTTTCTTGCTAATGTGGCAGACGATTGGACATTATCCAAAAAATATTAAAATACAGTAAAAGATATGTTCCTCAAACTGTACTATATTAACTGTACTATATTCTTTAGTATGTTCTACAAGATTTAATTTGAATATTTTCTTCTACATTATTTTGTCTATAAAAATATCCATTACGATTTTTTTATAAATATATTTTTTCGTTTCTTTTTTACATCAATTGCATACATTGATCGTTGTATTTATTATAAATATATTTATACATATTTTTTGCATTAATTGCATACATTGACCGTTGTATTTAATTTAAATGTACTCCGTAGCGAAGCACGGGTTTTCAGCTAGTTGAAATATAAAATACCTCTTTCTCCATCAGGTAGGTGAGCTTTGACGTATGCCACAGCTTCCTTTACTTGGTCCTCTTTGGTAATATCCAACGGCACTATATGCAGTCTTTCAGAGCAGGATTGTCGGAGAGATTTCGCACCTTCTCCGTCTGGACGCAAACACCCGGCAAATACGTTCATTTTTAATTCGTCGAAGCGTCTCGCCATGCGATGTCCCATGCCTGTGTCACATCCTGTAAATAAAGAATTGCACCTACACTCTTAGGAAATAGGGTTTAAATGGAGAATGTAGTGAAAACAAACTATCTCACAGTGCAGTAGTAAAATCATATGAATTTTTGTCGTTTTCACAGAATTCTTATCACCATTATTCTCGAGCTCGCGTTTGACCTTAAAAACTAGGAATCAAAATTGCTCCCTATGTTTAAAACTAAAAGTCAAGTAAAAAAATGCGAATCATCTATATATATAAAACGCGTAGGTATGCGGCACAAAAATCGACGATATTTCTACACTCCGAATGGCAACGGCTGTCAATACCAGATGTAAACATTAGCGGCCTTCCGCAATTTGCAACCGCGTGTCAACATGGATTTACGCACTGAAATCAGGAATGTTCGAAAGCGAGCTGCACGATCAAGTGAAAATTGGGAACACTCTCAAGAATGAAAGCAAAGAAATAATTCATTAAGAGAGAGCATAAATAATCGCGAGGTTAGGCTTAACCGTCGCTGGCATAACAATAAACAACCAGTAATATTTAATTTTCTACACTTTTTTCAGTACTTGCGGAATTTTTACTCCATTTTATGAGTGAAGAAATTTTCTCAACAATTTATTATTTGATATGATTAAGTGTAGATATCTGAATTGTGAACAGTAATATATACAGAGAGTGATGTAATCAACACTATATTTAAAAATTTTCCTCAACAATTTCTTATTTGTTGTAATGATAAAGCGTAGATATCTTAATTTTGAAAAATAGTACATACAAAAAGGGATGTAATTTTTAAAATCATTGATGTTGGGTTTATCAGTCTTATCTTTAACTCTTTTCTGAGGTAATGGAAATTCACATTTTTTGATCACGATGTTCTAGAATCAGCCTTATAGAGAATACCCCTTACAACATATATTTGTGATGACAGGTAATGGTAACATTCCTTACATATGTTACTTTCAGTTGCGTTGTTTTGCAAAAGAAAATATAAAACTAAAAGCGACCATGCTGGTCGCGCAGCGGCTAGTTTCTCTAAATTTCTGGGTCAGTACTGTATTTTAAGGAGGTTCATTTAATTTAAGTTACTTTCAATTTAATTTACGTACTTACAAATCTTGCATCCCAATTCTACATTATTTCCTTTATTTGGAGTAAAACTTCCATGACTTCCTTCCTATAGTATATTGTAAAATTTATGTCACAGTAAATGCAGTTCACAGTGAAGCATTTTATAAAACATAAAATAATATTTAAAGAAATGAAAATGAATATGATTTATTTAAGTTAAATGCTTTGTAAAATATAAATATTTACTTAAAAACGGAGGATAATTTAAAAGTAATGTAACAGTTTAAAAACGAAGTAAAAGTGAGGTATTCGAACGCAAACTGAATAAAGATATAAACCATTAATTTTGCTTTTTAAAAAAATAAAATGACTAAATCGACCTTTAATGTATATGGGTCTTAATATACAGAGTGTTTCAAAAAGAATCACCCAATTTGAAATGAGTATATAGTGGAACCTCGCATAACTAGCATAATTCGTCCTAGAGTCTTACTCGTAACGCGAAACACTCGTTAAGCGAAATAATTTTTCCCATATAAATTAATGTAAAATACGATAATGCGTTCCATGCCAAAAAATACTCAAAATTTTTTAGATGTAACGTTTATTATTTAAAGAAAATTACTTATACATAAATTCTCAAGGAGCAAAATCATCCATATGTAGTTTATTATTTACGAATTTATGATACATATCTAATTTTTTTACTAGAAAGCTATCTAGCGACATTTGTTTTTCTCGGCACTTCAAAATTTGCTGAAAATGTGTCACAGCATTGTCATTGAATAAATTTATAGCGAGCATAGCCACCGTCTTATCAGGGTGATGAATTGTAACTTACGATGCAACAGTTTCCCACGCTTTCATCATTTCTTTTATGGCGGCAGAAGATTGTCTCTTCGTCCTTCTCCACTGACAAACTCTCCTCTACAATTGCTTGCTGTGAAAGACACTGCAATTCTATTAGCTGTTCGGTGGTCAGCTCTTAGTTGAGCTCTTACATAAGCTCCTCAATATCATTTTTATCCTCCAGTCCCATGATATATGCTTCTCGAACCATCCATGAGTACCCTTAAATGCTTATTTTTCGGCCGTCGATGATCATGGTGACGTGAAGATCCGAGTGACATGAAGAGGGGACTTCCTTCCACGTCACTCGTTATGCGAAATGTTGCTCGTTAAGCGAGCCATTTTTTTACGATTTATTTTGCTCGTAGTAAGTAATATCGCCGCCGTCCACACCCGAAGGTTATACGGCCCTTCAATAATAAAACTAATCATGGCGACGTCAATCCAACCCAACCGGGTCCCGAAGTTTTTCTTTTTACAATTTGTTTACCTGTCTTTTTTTTTTAAATCTGAGGGGCTATCCACCTTCCCCTTGTAGGGGGAAGTGTATATTCATAAGTTCCTGCATAATATTCTTGATGTACCTTCTACAATAATAATCCGTAAATAATTTACTAGGGGCCCAATCTTGAAAGCCCAAAGGTAGGTTTTTTCGTGCTTCAGCCCATTTGCTACAATTGTATATACAGTGCTTTATAGTTTGTATATTGCCACACTCACAAAGATCTGTTTTAGCAAAAAATCTGTTTTGATAGACTCCTATACCTTATTTTGCTAGTAATGCGAAATACTCGTTATGCGAGGTTCCACTGTATTATGAAAAATATTGAACTTAGAAACTTAAAATTAATTTTATATTACATGGCTAATCATAAAGTTTTTTTTACAAACCAAATTAAAGGTGCTCAATATGCCCACCTTTGGATGGATGACATATGTCTATATGGTAGGCAAATTCGTCGTAAACATTTGCGAGCATGTCTGCATACACTGCTTCCACTTTTGTTATGCGTAAACAGACAACCCGTGTCTTGGAATTGTTTATACCATCGCCTAATGCTCTGAGAGGTAGGAACTTCAATCTACCAGGGTTTTGTCGACGATAATCACTCTGAACAGTTGTAACGGACTCCCAATTCGCAAAGCATAGAACACAAAATGATTTCTTTTGTGCAGTCGCCATCTTTAAAAACACTGAAGTGGCGGGCGAAGGAAGAGCGTTAGCGCTACTTGTTGGCAACTGCGTGAAACTCGAGATCTGCCTATTTCTGCTTATATATTAATTCGATGAAAACGGATTAAAAGATCAATAGTTATGATTTTATACCATGTTTTTATTAACTCGCTTTCTTGTTTGTTTGTGTGTTTGTCCCGTACAAATCTTGCAATCGATTTTTAACTAACTTCCCGACTAGCTAGACATTTGAAACTTTTAGAAATAGCTCAGAAAACGATGACAATGCATTATTTTAATACTTTTAGCCATCTTTAAGCAGAATTGAATTAACTTTCAGTCATTTTCAGTTAATTTTGTTTTGTAGACTGGTGCAGCCATCTATTGGCCGGGACGGAAACGAAAAGTTAAACGCAAGTTAACTTCCAATTAACTTCCTTTTCTTTCAAGTTGATGGAATAATTCCTCAAAAAAAATTTTTTTTAAATGATTTATTAATACATAGAATTGTCAAGTTTATATGATTCAACAGAAAATTTAAAAGCATGGTATATAAAAAGTTATTTTTATCTTGTAATTATTATTTAAAATCGGATGATTCTTTTTGAAACATCCTGTATATTTGGTCGGATTTTGTGGTAATTTCCATTATCTCAGGAAATTAGTCACGTTTCGGCTAATTTGTTAATTTTCTATACAATGGCAGAAACGTAAAAATGTTTAAAAAAGATTTAAAAATGTTTTTATTAACAAAAATGTTGTGTAATCTTTTATTCCAAGGAACTTATAAATCGCTAAATTTTTTTAAGCGTGTAATTGTGAAAGATGAAATAAAAAGAGATTTTGCACTGTATGTATTTGTGTCAGGGATATTTTACTCTTGAAATTTCCATTTAAAGTAGTCATTAATAAAAATTTAATTCTACATTCCTTCCCGTTAACTGAAATCTTGGCAACGCTCCTAGTTTCATAAACAGGAAAATTTTAGTATAACTCAAGAAAAACCAAAGAGAACTACTCTGATTTCAAACGTAATATCTTTATATGCAAAAGTTAAAAATATTTGATTCATGATGCTACAGTAATCATATGGGAATCAATATTTTTGCAATCTTAGTTTTCTTGAATTTGAAGTTCTACAACATGCAATGGTTTAGTTAAGCTTCTAAGGCTGAAAAAAAGAGTAACTGCATCGTAAATAAGTTACCTGGACTCCTGATAGTCCTGCTAATAAATAAATGAATGGGCTGGTACAGAAGGAAACATTTCGGAGGATGATAATTTAAATGAATAATCTAAAACCTGAATGATGTATATTTAAAAAAAAACTGAATGATCAATGCCCAGTATGCCTTTAAAATGGCTCATTTAGACATTTTAAATGAATTGTACGTAGTTTAACTAGGGTTTGATTAAAATTACTATAAAACTTACAGAGATTTTTAGTTTTTCTCTTGCAAAAAGGTTGTTATATCATTTTGTTTACGGATCCTGTTGATATTCTTCTGGGAAATTTGTATTTTATTTGTATTTTGGTGAGAAATACCCGCAAAAAGGATTAAAAAGGTGGCTAATTGGAACTACATCCATTTTTAATCATACGACATTTTGTATTGAAAACTAAGTTTAGAGGACTTAAAAGTTCACACATGATTCACACGTTGTTCACACGTTTATTACCCTTCGGAAGAATGAAAAAATTTTATTCATTGCAAAAATATTTTATTTTAGAAAAACAAAATGGCTTCAATGTCAAGAAAAAAAAAGAGAAGCTGTGCAATGTAGCTCAATGCCAAGTAAAAAAAGAGAAGAAAATATTCCAGTGTCTTTTAATCATGATAAATCATGTAAAAATATCATCAAAAACACTATTATTGTTGCTCAGAGAAGTATTACCTCTAAATAAGGGGCTTATAAATAATTTAAATTCGGGATTAATTAATGCCATAATTAGGTAGAAAGATTTATTTACATCATCTCAAAAAAATACCATCCTTCCTTTTAGAGCAATATTAGAGTGGACTTGAATTCTTTCTGATTTACAAATAGAGGGAGAACTAACAAGAAACATTTGGTATAGAACAACATAATAGCGCCCTTTACACGTACGCTCTTTCCGGCGTGAAAAACCACAATCCCGCGCGATTGAGTGCACGCGTGAAGGTGTCAGAGAGGAAAGAAAAGCTGATTTGGACCGTGCTGCAAGTTTTCCCGCGCGCAATGCTGTAGGCCAGTTGCACACACGGCGTTTTTATACGTGGCGGAAAAAATCCTTCGACGTCGTTCCAACAGTAGACCACAGAAGTCAATTGGAGCTTGCGCACTGGGCGGAAAAAAAAAAAAAAAAGATCGGTAAATTTTCCGTTGACGGTAGCTTGTGCAGCTGTCGAGTGCCACTGTGCACCGGCGGATGTTTTGACTACTGTTGGAACAACGTCAACGGATTTTTTCCGCCACGGATAAAAACGTTGTGTGTGCAACGGGCCGTACGCTCCAAGCACTCGCGAAAGAGCGTACGTGTAAAGGGCGCTAATGAATTTGTAACTGTATTTGTTTGTTTGATTCTTCTATTTCTGCTAATTATGATGTTCTTGATTTGACACTCGTGACAGCTCATGTTGGTTAAATCTTGTTTTTGATTTAACAAGAGAACACTTACCAGTTAATTCAACAAATCACGCCTGAGGCAAAACATTGCATGAAGAAACTTACCCGTTATGAAGACTGCTTTATTTCCAGCTCCCTTCATTGGCCTCGGGAGCCTCCAATTCCAGTGAAGAAATCCCACCAGAGCAAACACGATCTGGAACCGAAGGTCGAGTATTAAGGCAATGAACAGGTCCAGGTAATAGTTGCCAGTTTCGATCAACATCTGTCAAAAGAGAAAATAGGAGTTAGTCCTATAAAAATTACTATGCCAAAAATTCTCACATTTGGGAAATTTCTACTGCAGTTTTTTCTACTGCTGGTTAAACATCAATACGGTATGAAAAATCATTAGCTCGTCTGGGGTTAAACTATATTTACTATTAATTATATTATATTCTTGTTCAAAATGACCACAAAGAATAATTTTAATAATATTAATACAATTTGCTCGATGTATTTTCTTACAGTTTTAAAATGCATTTAGGCACAATTTTACTATCTATACATATTATTTCTAGAAGGTGATTTTTTCTTACGATCCCTTTTTCTCCCTTCGTACTTAACCAAAATCGATGAGGTACCATTTTAAAGATTAAGATCTCCGCTACTGACGATCTGTTAATTTAGAATTACACATCTTATTATTTATTTAAAAATTGAAGTTTAAACATTATAAACATTTTTTCATCCTCTAGATGGCGTGCACACTGAACTTTAAATTTTAAAATGGTCTGCTTTTATTATCATTCTGAGAATTAACAAGTTTCTTTAGTGGCAATATTCGCGTAGGTGTACATTATTCTTTTTCAATTCCTACTATTAGTTCACACTCTCCCTATATATATCTTGTTCAAATTTTCAATCGTTAATAAAATACTTTTTATTCATCCACTCAAGTTCAAATACATTTTTTTAAACTTATAGTGGATGACACTTGATGTTAATACAGTTTTTTCAAATATTAATTCCTTAATTAAATTTAATTAATCGATTTTAGTTTTAGACTTAGAGCGTCTCTTACTCTTGAATAGTAATTTCCCTCTTCTTACTCTGTAAACGGTAGCACTGCGGTAGCGCGGGCTCCTCCCGTCCTGTAGGTTGCGGGATCGAATCCCCAACCTATCAAACGTTTTCTCTCTCTTTCCCCCCTCCTAATCTCGCACAGTAGGCAAGGTTCTGGCAGGCAATCCTTTTTTTTCAATTCCTACTATTAGTTCACACTCAAATTTTTCTTTGTTGACCTAAGTAGGAATTGACTTTAAAAATTTTCGTTTTTATATTGCTTGTTGTATGGACAAACAATATGTTTTGATTTAAATCTATTTTCTTTCCCCTTGAAGAACATTGTATGAGTGATATTTTTCTTTGGCATGCCTTTTTCGAATTTAATTTTATTTATTCAAGTCTTTATACACAACTGAATTGCATATGACAAAATTCTACCAAGCTATAAAGGGAGTTTTTATTTGTCTCATAATTAAAGGATAACCTATATATATTATTTCTATAAGTCTTTTTTTTTACATGGAGAGCTATTTTGAGAGAACGACTGGACGTAAAAATATGATTGGGGTATCAGAATAAAGGTCTTACCGTGTAGATGCACCAATCGAAGAGAAAAATGCGATTGACGCAAGGGTTCGGATGTGGCGAATAGGCAAAGTTACCATATAAAGTCTACGGGAAAAGCGTGCGCGCGTTTCTTTGTTTACATTTACTTTTATTGCTCGCACACTGAACTTTTAAATTTTAAAAAATACGCTATTTGTAATACATGTTTAATTGTCATTGCCCTTATCTATATAAGGCCGTCATTTTAGTATCACATTTGAAGTGCTCATGGTGTTCAATGATCAGACTTATATTAAGAAATTACTTCATCTATATATAAGATCTAAGAGGGTTTTTTTTTTTACTTAGAAACCTATTTTGAAAGAACCACTGAACATAAAAAAAGGTTAAGGTATCAAAATGGAGGTTAAATTTATAAAAAAAATTTCAATTATCTGAGGTTTACCTTTGCTACTTGGTATGAATTCGAAAAGATTAACCGGGAATTTCGACGGGTTTCTACTATACTATTTAACAGTAATAATCTATACATATAAAACAGTTCCGTAACTGACTGACTGACTGACTGACAGATAACCCACAGACCAAACCACTAGACCTAAAGGGCTGAAATTTTGCATGGCGATTCTTCTTATAGTGTAGGGGTAAGAAAGATTTTTGAAAAATTCTTCTTAGATTTCTTAAAATTAAATTTTAAGCTGCTTTTGAAACTTTTTTAAAGTTTGCATTTAAAATAATAATCCGGGAGTTACAAAATTTATATCACGAGAAAGATCATAAAAATTCCTTTAAAATGAAATTTCTTTTTTGAATATTTACCTCCATTTTCTGATTTTTGGTGAATTTTTAAAGATTACTTTTTAGAATTTAATTTATTAAATGCTGATCACGAGATTTCTTTTCTTTTTGTGATACTTTAAATTAATTTTGCCTCATGTGCATAACAACGAAATAAATTGACAGAAAAAATTAAAATACGATAAAAAATAAAATTTAACCACTAGACTATTTGAGATGTAAGTTTTTTAAGAATTTAATTCAAATTAGTATGTTTTATGGATATTAAACATACAAATTAATTGCATACATTGACCGTTGTAATTAATTTGAATATTTTCTTCCACATTATATTGTCTATAAAAATATACGTTACGATTTGTTTATAAACATATCTTTTTGTTTCTTTGGCATTAATTGTATACATTAACCATTGTAGCAAGTCCATAGCTGCTGGAGTTGTTTATTTATCCCTCCTGGCAACTTAGTGAGTCACCCGTCTTACCGAGTTGCCTTTCATCAAAATTTTCCTTTTATAGACAAGCATTATTCTTTAAAGACATTATAATTATACCTTTATTACACAGTGTTCAGTTTTTAGGTCCTGTATATCACTTACATTTTAATTTTGAAATAACCTTATATTAGCTCCTTTTTTTAATACAGGAACACATAGCTAATTAAGAATGGCAACTAGTTTAGAACCAGTTAATATTTAATATTTAGGCTTGTGGAGCTTTAGGTGTGATAACTATGGGCAATTCCCAAATGTAAATATATTTTTTACTGAGGGCAAAGGAAAGTCTGCGCCCGTGATTTATATTTTCCACAAGTTCCTTGCATGTTACATATTTTTTAAATACCCTTGCTTATCTGATAATAATAATTATTCTAGTCATTAAAATTCCAGACATTCTTTACAAAATTTTCGATTGTACTGATTTTCTTTTGGTATTGTGAAACTTTTAGTAAATTAAAATATAATTTTAAAAAATCTAAGAAATCCTCTAGTATTATCGCCGTACTGGCTCTACAGAGAATACAGCGTTGGAACTGGAAATTACCACTGAACCATACCATTTATCTCATTTTTACTGCAATTTTGCAATTCATTTAAAATACCGAGATAGAAGTCATCTAAGCTTCCCTAAAAAGCATCTACAATCATATATCATTAAAATATTATGGTAATCTATCAAGACACACCCCAAAACGTCTAGATTATAACGAAAAAAAAATCTATTGACAAAGAAGTTTAACAGGCAGAATCACTCCCAACAAGATATAGTTAACAATGTGGCCTATATTCCCGGAAGCTTAAAAGGAAATTCTCTGAAAAAAGTAATTCAAGGGTGGGAACAATAATTACCATTGCAAATTTTGTTGTTTTTAATTAAATTGTACTCAGGAAATAGGTTATAGTTGTGCCACTGGATGGAATGAATACTGCATTAACGTAGAAAACCTTATTTAAAAAATACAGATATTTTATCTTTAGTATTTACGGTAAAAAAAACACGGTTGTCAGTGCGCTATCGATTACTCTGCTATGGATTGTATCATTCAACATTTTTCCCTTAAGTTATAATACAGATGGTCAGTTCAGGAATTGACTCCCTCTGTTTAAAGGACAGATGTGCTGATAATTATACCATTAACCTGCGTCTTCTGATAAGTCTCGCAGTCATAATCTATATATATTAAAACAGTTCCGTAACTGACTGACTGACAGATAAGGCACAGACCAAACCGCTGGACCTAAAGGGCTGAAATTTTTCATGGCGATTCTTCTTATAGTGTAGGGATGCACTAAGAGAGATTTTTGAAAAATTCTTAGATTTTTTAAATTAAATTTTTAAGCTGTTTTTGAAACATTCTTTAAAGTTTGCATTCAAAATAAAAATCGGAGGGTTATAAAATTTATATCACGAGAAAGATCCTAAATATTCCTTTGAAAAGAATTTATTTTCGAAACTTTACCTCCATTTTCTGATTTTTGGTGAATTTTTAAGATTAATTTTTAGAATTTAATTTATTAAATGCCGATCACACGGTTTCTTTTCTTCTTGTGATACTTTAAATTAATTTTGTGTCACGTGCATAATAACGAAATAAATTGACAAACAAATTTTTTTCTTTCTTTCTAATGCGGCATGCAGACGATTGGACATTATCCAAAAAAATTTTAAAATACAGTAAAAGAAATGTTCCTCAAACTGTACTATATTAACTGTACTATATTCTTTAGTATGTTCTATTAGATTTAATTTCAATATTTTCTTCTACATTATTTTGTCTATAAAAATATCTGTTACGATTTTTTTATAAATATATATTTTTTTGGCATTAATTGCATACATTGACCCTTGTATTTAATTTGAATGTACTCCGTAGCGAAGTACGAGTTTTCAGCTAGTAAAAAATATTTTTAAATGACCACATTTTGGTCTTGTTTTATGTATGTTCTCCAGCCTAAAATTTGAATGATATCGTATAAGGTAGTCTAATGCGATATAGGTTTTCTTTTTAAGGTTTTTCATGGCTTTTTTCCTCATCTTCTTTAACAAGTTTTGGAGATTTATTTTTTGTTTTTTATACCCTATTACAGAGAGTCATTTATTGTAAAATACAGACCATGATATTTTTTTCCCTGAGAGATAACGGATTCCTTGTATACCTACTATAGCAATTGAGTACTTAGGGTGCAAGTTCTGTCATCAGAGAGAGGCCCAAAGCATCGTAACATTTTGGTGGAATACTTTTGAATTTTATCTCATATACCGTGGATGAGCGAGCTATCAGCGGTAGACGTTGTAAACACCAGCGTGGACGCGCATCAGTGGTCCCAGCATTATCATCAGCTTTGTCCATCTATGAGATTGTCACGCTTCATGGAGCCAATTAAGATCGTAGAAGGTGGCTCAAATGAATGGGAGAGACCCTTACTTCCACTTCAAGTCAACAGCGCTTCGGTACATCGCGGACATCTTAAAGCCGTTTTTAATGCCAGGTTTTGAAAACAACATATTGTATATGATGAAGAAAAAAGTTGCGAGATTTTATTTCCGGGAGTTGAGGTAAGATCCGCAAATTGTTTTCGGTGGATAAAAAAAAGTACAATAAAATTCTTTGATTGAAAAAGGAACTATAGAGAAATATCACAGTAACATCGTGGGATATATCCTTGAATTATGCTGTAGGACACGAGATTTTGATCTCTATGATTTTCCTGAAACAGCTGGGTCATCCGTACGAGTGAAGTCGTCCCGGGAAAAGAGTGTTATGAGAATCTCTCTCATACACATACATTGAAGAAATTTTGGATAATAACTTTCATAAGAGAGTAAATGAAGAAGTTTTCAATAATGACCTTCCATTCATTTGCCCATCACTTCTCACAAAAAGTAGCATTTTATTAGATGAAACTATGATACTAGCGGCATGATAAAGTTTGTAGATTTGAAATTTATGTAATAAAACATTGTAAACTAATATCAACTTGTAATTGGTCATGCCAAAGTTTAATTTTTTTGAAGTTTATCATTTAGATCAGAGGTCACAAAATTGGTATATTAAAAGATCTCTTCCTGCCTAAACAAGTCTCCTGATTTACCTACATACATCTGCCGTCTCATGATAACTCTCCCACGACAGAAATTTCTAGTTATATAACGTTCAAAGTTAAGTCTGTAAAGTAAAATATCATACATATATTCTTTTCTCTTGCTTTAGGGGAAGTTTTCCCCCAGCTTTTTATAACGCATTTGCCGCAAGTGGAGAACAGGTCTAACTGATGTTGTCCACCCATCCCCTACAAACAAAATTGAACGAAACAAAATAGTGTCTCTGGGAAAGTATGGGGTAAAATTGTCATTTAGTTCCCTTTCATACACTGACGTCCGTTCCCAAACTCAAACTGGCCATCTAAATTATATCTTTAAAATTTTCTAACTAATTTTGATAAAAAGTTATCTGGTCTGAGATTACTGTGTACAATACTAGCGCTATGTTCACCCCGCACAATAGCCAAGCGCGGGATTGATCATAGGCAAGAGTATGGGGATCTTCTCCAAGGTAACTCAAAAATACATAAAAGAAACATTTAAATAAAAAGACAGCTGATTTTATTGCTATAGATTTAACATTGTTGAGAGAAAATTGATTTAAAACAGATTAGTGCGAAGAATATTACGAATTCTTGTACACTCAGAAAATTTGATTTAAGAGGATAATGGATTTTCAAACCTTACAGCCAAGTATTTCTGATTAATGCTTTAAGAAGCATATTTAAAGCTAATTAGAAATTAGTTATACATGTATCCATAATGAGCAGAAGCGTTAAGAAGGCTGAGAGTACAATTTGTACAACGGTCAATGTATGCAATTAATATAAAAAAAAACATATATGTTTATAATAAATACAACCATCAATGTATGAAATTGATGTAAAAGGAACAAAATGAAAATATATTTATAAAAAGATCGTAATGGATATTTTTATAGACAAAATAATGTAGAAGAAAATATTCAAATTAAATCTAATAGAATATACTAAAGAATATAGTACAGTTAATATAGTACAGTTTGAGGAACATTTCTTTTACTTTATTTTAATATTTTCTTTTTTGGATAATGTCCAATCGTCTGCCACATTAGCAAGAAAAAAAATATTTTTTTGTTTATTTCGTTGTTATGCACGTGACGCAAAATTAATTTGAAGTATCACAAAAAGAAAAGAAACCACGTGATCTGCATTTAATAAATTAAATTCTAAAAAATAATCTTTAAAAATTTGCTAAAAATCAGAAAAGGGAGGTAAAGATTCGAAAAAGATTTCATTTTAAAGGAATTTTTATGATCTTCCTCGTGATATAAATTTTATAACCCTCAGATTATTATTTTAAATGCAAATTTTAAAGAAAGTTACAAAAACAGCTTAAAAATTTAATTTAAAAAATCTAAGAAGAATTTTTCAAAAATCTTTCTTAGTGAACCCTACACTATAAGAAGAATCGCCATGCAAAATTTCAGCCCTTTAGGTCAAGCGGTTTGGTGTGTGCGTTATCTGTCAGTGAGTCAGTCGGTCAGTTACGGAACTGTTTTATATATATAGATAATACAGGGTGTCTGGGCTAAAGGTATCCGAAAGTTATGGCTTATTTTTACGGAACTACCCATTAGAATTTAAAAATATTTATTTAAATTGAAAGAATATCTCACTAAGATTTAATATCAATCATAGATGTCGATCATAGTATCATAGATTTTGATGTGTGCACCTTTTGTAGTACGACTAACGTCTAAATGGTAATCCAGTTCTATCCAAGTGTTTCGTAGCATATCAGGAGTTATTACACGATTTGCTTGATTGATACGCCTCTTCAACTCATCCACAACTTCAATTCTTCGTTTATACACAACGGATTTAATTAATCCCCAAGCAAAAAACTCTAATAACTCCTGATATGCTACGAAACACTTGGAGAGAACTGGATTACCATTTAGACGTTAGTCGTGCTACAAAAGGTGCACACGTGTGATGCTATGATCGAAATCTATGAATGATATTAAAACTTGGTGAGATATTCTTTCTATTTAAATAAATATTTTTAAATTCTAATGGGTAGTTCCGTAAAAATAAGCCATAACTTTTGGATTCCTTTAGCGCGGACACCCTGTATTTTAATAGAAATAAATGGCTATTGGAATTTTTGAGAGAAAAAAAAGGACTATTTAATCAAGAAAAATTCCCTATAAATGCAGAGAATATTTACAAAAATGTTTGATACTGCGATATGGAAAGTATCCTATGAATAACACTTCTTCTAGTGTATAAAAAAGATAGGATCATGACACCATTTTAAATTAGGTTCATATTATTTTAAGAAGTTGAAACTTTAAAAATTCAAATTATTTTCGGTTTGTTGAATCTAAATCCTGGTCATGCTTTTTTGAGCTTCTCACTTCCGAAATAACCCAGTTTCAAAAGCACCCACTGAAAATTTTAAACAGTAGTTTTCAGTCCACTGTCTCGAGGATATCTGCATGTCTGGTGACCTGTCTAGACTGTTGCAGTATTTAGTTTTCCAGCTAATTAATTTAAAGATGCCAGACTGCGGAAATTATACTGAAGCAAACGGTAACAGAACGCCTAGATCCCGTTTTGGTAAATACGGGATGTTCGTCAAATGTATCACGTCAGAAAATTTCAAACGTAACTCCTTCCTTTAACAGAGTATCAACCCCATTTCAGTTAAATTTTAATTTGTTAATGTCCAGACATACTGTTGATTTAATTCCTCAAACATTTCGGGGATTTAAATCCAAATATTTATTCGCTAACTTTGACAAATACTTAGCAACTCTCTAAAGCAGCAGATGACTTTTAGCGTTATTATGGGTTTTAACCTTGAAATTGAGTTCAGAATTTGGTAACTAATTATCGAAATCAGTCCAAAATGCTTTATTCCATATCTATTTCATGAATTTTATTAAAAAGAACTTATCTCGTGGAACACTGAAATATTTTTGGGAAAACTAAGGTTCCGAAAACAAATGTTGTGAGACGCTAATTTATTAATACAAAAGAACTTGTAAAATATAGCAAAATTAATAGATGTTTTTATCTCTATACACAAAAAGAATACTTTGTAAAGTTTATGTTGTTAAATTATGTTCTCACGAGTAAACTGTTAAAGCAGCTGCTAAATATTTTAGCATGTGAATTAATGAATAAAGGCCGTGTTTCTTGATGATATCGCATGCCTATATAAGAATATTATACACTCACTTCCAAAAGTTAAGAACAGAGTGGTAAAATGCGAAAAAATGGACAAGTATTGCTTTGATTGACATTAAATGCTGCAAGTAAGTAGCTCTATGTTTATTCATGAAACAAAACAAATAATTACATACAGAGTTAAAAAAAAATATTGAATTTTCATAAATTATATGATGACGTCATATTTGCGTCATTAACAAAATGATGTTTAAATGCAAAACATACAACAAAAACCGACATTAATAGGGTATGTGAGCACCCATCACCTTCATACAAAGTGTACAGCGTGTGATTATGCTTGTTACGAGGTGATCAACCACCGCAGAGTCCAGTAATCGCCATTCCTCCTGTAGGGCAGTTTCTAAATCTCTGAGAGTGGATGGAGGTGGGAAACGTCTACATACTGCACGACCGAAGGCATCCCAAAGATTTTCAATTGGATTAAGGTCCGTCGAGTAAGCCGACCACTCCATACGCTCAATCCCCTCACTATCCAGAAAGTCGTCAACGATGGCAGCTCTATGGGGACGGGCATTATCGTCCATTAAAACAAAGAAGGACCAACTGCTGCAGCGTACAGTTTCACAGTGGGGTCTAGGACTTCATCTCGATACCGTACAGCCGTCACAGAACCTCGCCTGTAGATGTGCAGGACGGTGCGATATCCCAATGAAATTCCTGCTCAGACCATGATGCTTCCACCGCGGAATGCGTGATGTTCGGTGATGTTCTCGGGCCGATTGCGTGTGACTTGCTCCCTCCATACCCTTATATGCTTATCATCGCGTTGTAGGGCAAATCTGGAATCATCTCTGAACATAACGTTGCCCCAATCAGACACAGTCCAATTCACATGCTGGCGGAACCACTTTAATCGTGCCCCTTTGGATTGGACGGATAAAGGAACACAAACTCGTGGTACCCGGGGGTACAGACCATTCATGTGTAGCCTCCGACGAACAGTAGTGGTAGATTCCGTCTTACCAATGGTCGCTGCAACCATACATGTCACACGTGCTGAGGTCCATCTTCGATTCCGCTTGGCTACAACAGCAATATATCGATCTTCCGAGGGGTTCGTAACCCTTGGACGACCGGCTACAGGTCTTCGGACAACTGTTTGGCCGGTTTGGAATTGTTTCCATAATCGTGAAATGACGGAATGATGAACGCCGAAGAAAAGAGCAACATCTGTGATAGACTGTCCTGCTTCAATGCGTCCGACAACTCGATAGCTCTCGGAATGTTCCATTCGTCTTGCTGGAAGCCATAGAAACACGTCTAGCTTGAAAACAAATCGTACGAATGTTCTAACCACCTTCCATCAGCACTTACATGCAACTCCTGTAACCCTTCACAATGCCGGCTTCTTATACGACTGCCTGTTTTGCATATTTCTCGACGCGAAACCATGATTGGCTGTTACCTAACATATTTGTATACTTCCTTCTACCTTTGCAGCAAATTTCAGCTTCTTTAATTCAGATTGACTCACGGAAATTAACATTTTCCTCTCCGTGCTTAACTTTTGGAAGTGAGTGTATTTTATAGTTTCTTCTGGACAAAGAATTTAACGAAAGATTAAGAATTTTTGTGCGTTTTAAAAAATGTATATAATAGCAGCTATTATAAGACAATGATGCTTATCGACACTGTTAGCATATTTGGTTGCATTAAAGGAAAAGTTAGAATTTGAATCCAATTGTGTTCAATTTGTTATTGAATGAATATTTCGATAAAATAACAAATTTTGATGGCGCTGGTTTTTATTTAAATAAAAAAAATATGTATTAATTGTTTTAATGAAACAAACAAAAAGAAATTAAGTAATGAATATATTACAAATTGCTATGTTGAGAAATATAGAAAATTAATTTGAAGATCGTGTATTTTATATATACACTTTTAAATGTGAATAAAATGTTTTCAATGTTTACGTTTAATACAATGCATTATGTTCAATAGTTTTAAAAAATAAGTGTATTTAACAAGATATATTTTAATGGTACATATCTTATGTGTGTTTTAAAATTATCCTTTTTTTATCATCCCATTTTAATGTTGTTACTAACTGTTTTATAGAGACTGAGTAAACTTTTCAGCCTGTTTGGAACTAGGTTCATAAAGTAATTAAAGCTGAATTGAAAAATGTTTTCTAGGAAAAAATTCACGGCATAAATTTATCAGTTTTGGCAACGAGTTTAGAAAGATCACTCTTATTTACTGGAAATAGCAATATCCGTAATGAAGTATAATTTACCTCATTTCGGGTCAATAAATAATTTTGGATCACCAGGATGTAAAATCCTGATTTAATTAGAAATACAACGGCATGGAATTTTTTCGATGTTTTAAGATTAATAGCATATTGATTCAATTTATTTATCTGTTGATTAAGTGGCATCTACCGTGATTCCTTCTAATTTTTTTAAGTAAGAGGTCATAAAAACCACGTACAGTATGCTCACGAACAAGAGAACGGTTTATGTACCTTTTGTAATAAATAGACTGGTAAAATTTTATTTAAAAAAAATCTTTGGCATGCTTGCAAATTGAATCAAAAAGGTAATTACTTATTTGTCATTAAATTCCCATTCACTTCCTGTCCAGCAGAATAATTTTACGGGTCAAAAACTACGCGCTAAATAAACAGCATTCATCTGCTCATTTCCCCTTCAATTTATAGCTGCAGGTCCGGCCTTCATCTTGATCGTATATGCTCAGCAGTACCTTGACCGAGGCCACGACTTAACGATTTTCACATTTCCTTCTATCAGTCTTGAGGATTCGAGTGGAATACCAAGCGATTAAAGCATTGCATAACCCATCGCTAAAGGGCCGAGTTTTACTACTGGACTCGTTATTTTGAAGGGAAAATTCGCCTATGAGATGTTCTACTACGGTTTACTCGTCTTCATTTCCATTGGAATTTACCCGAGAGAGTTGTTGGGAGATAGTCTTAATTATTAAATAGTCAGATTGTTGTGCAACCGCGAGAGCTTGTCTGTACCCAAATCGTTATCAATGGTAATATTTAATAACATAAAAATATAATTTGGTTTTTCTAAAATACAGTCGAACCTCCATATATCGAAGTAGCAAATTGCCGGAAAAAAATTCGATATATAGAAATTTAGATATATAGAATTGATATTAGTTTATCATAATTCTCCTAAAACATTGAAATTAAAGCTAATTTTCGTATACGAAACTCCATTACTAATTTATATGCGAATCACATTAAATGAAAGTAAATAACTAATATTGAATTAATATGAAAGATTTATTGAGTACTACATACCTTTAAAAAAACAATAATCCAGACAGTGGTTACAATGATCACAGTTACATTCTTTAAAAAAAAAAACTATGAATATCTTGCTGAACAGCCAGTTTTGCTGAAAGTTCATCAAAGAAATGTTCGTATTTATTCAGTCCACTAAAAATTTCATCAGGGACATTTTCCGCGAATTTAAGTCCACGACGTATTGTTTCAAACGCCAAAAATTGGGAGATTTTATTCTAAAGTGGAATAAAACCTCTCAATATGTCTTGAAAAAAAATTTCGATGTATAGAGATTTTTTCGATATATAGAAACAGTTTTTCTATGAACATGGAGATTTGCTAAGAGTTCGATATATAGAAAATTTCGATATGAGGAAGTTTGATATATGGAGGTTTGACTGTATTTCTAGTTATAAGCTCAGCATTCTAATTTTAAGTGACGGACTTAATTCAACAATTTGGAAATAATTTTTTTGATGTAATGAGTTGCTTTGATGTAAGAGTTATTTTTAAACAGTTTCGAGATATCGAATGCTATCGTTGAAATCTTCAAATTATTATCAAAGTCTTGAGATTGATTTAAAGTTAAAAAAGTCATAGTTTATGATTAACTTGGGTAACATATTTTATGAAAGAAATCGAACAGCAAACAACACATAGAACAACAAAGTGCAATTTGTCAACAATATCTAAATATTTTAGATTTTTTATCGAGCTATTGATTTAAAGTTTAAAAAAGTCACAGTTTATGATTAACTTAGGTAACATATTTTATGAAAGAAATCGAACAGCAAACAACACATAGAACAACAAAGTGCAATTTGTCAAGAATATCTAAATATTTTAGATTTTTTATCGAGCTATTACAAGTATTCGTGTTAAAGAAAAACATCCTTACAAGTTCTATTCTACTCTTCAATTCTATGTAAGTACAAAATATTTACTAAAGTTAAAATTATTTATTGGCTGTCATATCGGGGTTATTAAATTATTGTATCCTATCACAGAATCAATTCACTTCGCCGATTTTCCTCATGTGGGGAACTTCCATAGAAAATGACCCAAAACCTACATTATATATATATACATATATAATACACACACAAATACTTAGTCATAGAAAATTATGGCATGGCTTTTACTGCTTATGTATGAACCACTCATGTTTTTCTGGGAATATCCTTCGATCCTCTTTCCGACATTCGTTACCCCAAATTACCTTCTGGGACAAGGCCAATCGTAAGAGTTAAGTACTAAGTTGCATACAAACACAACATTATCAGAATGAAGTAACTTGATAAAATTATCCTCCGTCGGTGAATGTTAACAAGTAAATACGAATATATGAAAACAAATATGAAAACGATAAATATGAAACGATAGTAAATTCAGCTGCAATTTAACCGTTCAATACACGTTTGTATGGGTGTTGAGTTTAGTCATACTCGAACAACCTGTCGTATCATAATCTCGATGCCTAAGGGATGATAAGCTGTTTTGTTTTTAACGTGCTGTATCACTTCTTTTCCCGAGATAATTGTGTTTTCTACCATAGTTGAACTATTCTACGTCGTAGTCTGGGGAGGGGGGGGGCGTGAATTTACTCTGGGCAGGAGAAAGTTGCCATTTCCACTGTAACTCATTATTCATTAAGAAAATGGTGTGGTGATATTTCTTTTACCTTGCAAATCGAGAAGGGCATATTTGTTTTTTATTGTTTTATGTAAAATGGCTATTTGGGTCTGGGCAGTACAAGAATTTTACAAGGATATCTCTCATAAAATTATGCACCCAGTTTAAGTACCAGTACGTAAGAAATGAGAGTTCTGCAACATGCGCGTAGCCGGGAGTGCTCCAAGGTTATGTCCTCTTGGGACCTGACGTCACATGAGAGAGACGGAGCATCGGTCTGCATGATACAACGTCATCGCGACGTCATGAAAACTGAGAACCATACTGATACATCCGAATATTCTAATCTGTATTATCTAATATATCTGTGAGAGTTGACAGGAGCTAAATTTTGCTTTTAAAGGTAGGTATCACTTTAATTGTGTAATCTTCCCCGATGATGTTAAAGTTTTGCCTTCATCTGCCGTGTTAAATTAGAAATATATTTTGAGACCTTCATTTTATTTTCATGTAAGGCGACGTTTATATTTTTGCTTTTAAATGATAGCATCACCTTAGTTTTGTGACCTTTCATGGAGTTTCTTTTATAAGGTAGAATGTTATTTCATGTCTACTATTTCAATCAGAAAATGCTTACTTTATCACTCACAGGGACCCACCCCACGCTATCATTAAAGTGAGTTTGTGAGATTGCGATTTATTGGGAAAAGCATGTACCGGCAAGTAATTGTGATACTATACGAGTTTTTGTATTTGTCAGTTTACTGATAAATATTCTATTCTAAATTTTCCCTCCGGCACTTCCCCGTGGTGGGCCCTGGGGCCCTACCGCCGGAGGAGCGTGGGTGTTTGCTTGTCCCTCAAAAGAAAAATGGAAAATATGGATGAGGGAGAGTGCTGGCGGAGGACTTGGTAAAGTTGAAACATTGGAGACTGAACAGTGTTATCAGCATGTCAAAGTTGATGCCTGTAACCAAGCGTGAGATGAACGAGAGTATTTCTGAAATAATAAACTGAATAGTGGAACAACAGAAAATCATACAGTTCCTGAAGGCATGTATGAAAAGCAGAAAAGCAAGAGCTTTGCAGAGGCAGTCTACAGGAGACCTGCCGACAAGAAAAGGCCATTGAGGATGGCTAAGGGAGAGAGAAGGAGTGAGATAACGATTATTCCTTTGACGAGACAGAACTCGGATGAGACAAAAAGAGAAGAATGAAGAACTGGATAAAGCCAGATAAGATAGGAATCAGAATAAAAACCTGTAAGATAGGTAATGGTGACATAGGATTGGCACCAAAACTAAAGAGGAATTGAATGCATTACTAGCTGAAATGAGATAGATGAATTTGATATATGATATAAATATACCTAAGAAGAACCTCGAATAATAGTATTCGGTGTCACTGAGTCACATGAAATGGAAGAGATGTTAGAGAAAATTAAGAAACAGAACGAAGAGCTCAATAATGCGGACATTGAAGTGGTGGCAAAATATAAGGCCAAGAAAGGTGAGAATTGGATTCTCAACATGAAAGGATAAGTATACAGGAGAATAGAGATATTGAAGAAAATAAGAATAGGTTGGATGCGATATGACTGAAAAGACTATTTAAAGTCAGTAGTATGTTATAAATGCTGGAGGTTGGGGCATGTTGCGAAGCACTGCAGGAAGATAAAAACGTGTAAGATTTGCTCAGAAAAATCGCACGAGCCCGAGCCACGTGAGAGAACTATTGTCAGTGGGAACTGTGACAGATACCAGAAGAAAGTTGGAGGGAGAGAAGTTGACACGGCACACTTGTCGACGGACTTCGGTTGTAGCCGCTATAGGGCTGAGATGGAGAGAATAATAGAAAAAACGGACTACGGTCTCTCAGGCCCTCATCGGTAGTATCTGATACTTGCTGCTTGTTTTTGTTTTGTAGTTTTTCTTGTAAATTTATCTTGTTATTATGAATATCAACATGTCGATTTTTGTATTTGAATTTAATTTCTAATGTTGATTCCACATGCTTGTCGTTTTTTGTTGCCTGTACGAGTGGTACAGGCCTATTGTTTGTTATGTTTAATTGTATGTTTAATTTGTAAAGTGAACGAGTTCTATTATTGTACTTTGGTTGCCTGTACGGTTGGCACAGGACTTCTGTTAATATATTTGTAAAAATAATAGTTAATAAATAAAAGCTGTTAACGATGTGGATGGCAGTGAGATGGCTGCATAAAATTGGGAATAAATGTGAGATTTGGGGTCGCTATTGGCTCTTAGATTGGCTCTGATCGTTGGCCGTGAGTGGGCGGTGTCAAATGGCATATGAATTGTGTTTAAGGAGGGGTGAAGATCAAGACCGGGTGTCTGGCCCTGCGATTCTGAAGTCGGACGGTTGCTGCCGAGGCGATCGGATGTCAGTAGTTAATTTTTTGCCGAATCAGTTTACCGCTGGGGACGGAATCTTATCATTCACAGGCATTTGAAATGGAATCATAGATCCCATTGGGGGAAAATATTACAATTTTTCGCATCCTAAAATTATTTTTAATGACACTGTATGGCTAAATAGTGGTAAACGTCATACAAAATTATTCTGATACTTTAAATCCCTTGTTCTAAACGCGCTCAGTACACTTTTGCCCAAGCATGATACTTGTTTTACTCCGTAACGGATACGCTTAATTTATATAACCGTGTTCTCACCCTAAGAGACTCTATTCAGCCAAGTTTTAATACCTGTTTCCTATCTGAAATACGTGTGGCTGTAAACGAAGAGGCTATTTCATTTCTGATAGGGATACCTTTGAAGATGACATATTAATCAGCTGATGTCTTCAGTATAGGGCTCAGAAAGACTGATCATTCAGTCGTTTCGCGTGCTATCTGAGTCATAGTTTCTTTCGGGCAGGTGGGTGCAGGAATAAATACGTCAACCTCTAAACAGGCAGGAGAAACGGCACAACTGTCGGCTCTGGTTTTAATGTGAGATGCAATAAAAACACAAGTCTAGACAGCGTACAAGTCTAGAGGAATCATTGGCGACAGCTAGCGCAAGAATAGGTTTTGAATATGCAGCTTAAACGACGCGTACCTCTGATATATTATAACCAACAGGTCGGTTTTTAGTTGATCTTAACTCGACAGTATGCGCAATAAGTTTGCACTGTCTCGCATTTTCGAAAATCGAAAGTCATTTCCCTATCGAGTAGATGGAATGAGTAACAGATATGTTTGAAAGAGATCAAGAACGGATAAGCCAGCTTTTTGCATTGAGACACACATTGTAAATGCCGCAAAATAATGACAATGAGAGCTTTAGGCAAAGATATTTGATCCCTGTTGGTATCTACTATTGACTGCCTGGCCGCTTAGTGATACGTTGAGGAGATCGCATGATTTTTGGCTGTTCTAACGAATATCAGGTGCAAGTTTCACTTCGATTTCAGCCCAACATCTCACATGGCACAAGTTTTCAGGTCATCGAGTCATACTAGTTACTATTCCTTAACGTCCTATGATCGGAGGCCGTTCTCTAGTTCTTTGAGAGACCTTAACAAAAAAGTGTAATGCCACTATCTAGCAGCTTACAGGAACTGCAGACACAGCAACGGAAAGATCAGTCCAAGATACCATTTGAAGTCCGACGGGTTGATTTTGCTTTCTATAATTACTGTTCTTTGCGTGCTTATTTTGTATATATTCTTCAGGAAAAGAAAGCTTGCTTCGGGATGTTTCATTTTTTTTGAAGCTGTTGCACAGCGTAGATCTCCGGTTTTGACTGTAAACTTGCCGATCAGTACTCAACCCAATGAACTCATTCTCTTTATTTCACGACATAATGCACGCGATAGGTAGTTTTTAAAATAGTTTCCATGCCTAAATCAGCTTCGTAAATACCTAAAATGCAGGTCGTCGAAAATTCCGAAGAGTTATATTCGCATTGGAATCATGCGTAAAAATCACGCAAACAGTAAAGTGCTACAATGTATAGAAAACGCTACACTGTATAGAAAAATCTATACCTGTAACACATCAAATGGATTTATAAATATATATTTCGTCACTACGGACTTTCCCCATGAAAAACAGGTTCCAATTCAAAACCAACAAACCTGTTTGTCTCCGAAAAGATAAAAAAAGCCAAACTAATGTTCTCTGTGCACCTTGAACTTGAGAACAAATCTAAGACAATGAAATGAATGAATGAATTTCAATATGTAGTAACAAAAATGAAGCACAAAAAATAGAACAAAGTGAAAAACAAAACCATAAACAGATTCTCATTTATGTTATTTTTAGAACAAAGGAAAACAATACATCCTTAGCCTCTATTCGTTTATCTCGTTCTATAGGTTTCATTATCCCACAAATCAATGTAATTGAATACTTATTAAATGCATTCATGTCGGCACATACAGAAGGTCGTTTACACTTTGTGGAAACGAATTTGATAGTTAAGTTTTATGCATGAATGCCATATAATTTGCGGCGATTTCCTTTTGTCTGATAGCCATGGTTCTTGACAATAGCTCTAGCTTGAATTTTCCATGAAAGCAAACTTTTTCTTAGTACTGTTATGGCAATTTACCCAATTCTTCTTGGACCGTTTTCCAAAGTCCGTTCGGTGTTCTTTGGATGCCGATTTCCTAAGGCTCGTTTTAATAAACCGAAAGCGCAAAAATCATTGGAGAAGCGTCAGGGGATTTTACAGGTATTTCATTAAATAGGATACACTTTATTCCTGTTTCTGATTCTTTCTTTGTTAAATAATCTGGCAGCTGATTAAGACGTATGAATAAAGGCTTTGTCCATATGAAGCTCAACTTTATCAATGTACTTTCCATATAAGGCTGGAATTTCTTCTTCAAAAATTGGTTCTAAAATATTCTGATGATAGTAGAGTGAATTAACTTTGGCTTTCCTTGCGACTATTTTTATTTTTAAGTTGCAGTTGTAAAAAAATCCTGTAACTATCATGAATCTCTTTTGGGAACTTTTCTATACACTGACGAAGCCATTTCGTACGGTCATTCCCGTCAGTTGAGGAATAGAAAAGTGATGTTTTTTTTACCACAGTCACTTAAATATACCTATTCCTCATCGAGTGTTATCACAAATTTTCATTTTTCAGCAGCTAGGGGTTTTTCATATAATTTTCTACAATTTGTTTTTCTTTCAGCAATATGCTTGGGCTAAGCAGATGAACTTTAGGTTTAAACATCTTTTTCAACTTCAAATATTTATGAATGAATTTACTTACAGTGCCAGAAGACATTCCTAGTTTCGAAGCAATGGATCTTTGAGTCGGCGTATTTTCTTTGAGGATGAGAGACTTCACTTTCTTGATATTTATCTGCGTTCGAACAGTCTTAGGATGAGGTTTAGTGCTCATGTTTTCCTTTTTACTTTCAGTTAGGTTTTTTTCCTTTCAAATTTAACATATTATAAATACCTTTTTTTGAAGTGCCATAACCACGATTTTACACCACTATGTAATTTGTTGACACGAACATTTCTCCTCGGATAGCTCAGTTACGTAACCTTCGAACCATCTATCAATTTTAGGAGCCATTTTCAAAATAAATCTTTCATTTTACATTCCAATCAAAACAAAACAGTAGCAGACGATTATTTTGAAGTAGCCAAATTTTTATCTCAAAATGCAAACGGCAAAAATAAATTACAAAATCCTTTCCATAAAGTGCGAACGACCTTCTGTGGTTAAGCTACGTAATCTATAACGAGAATAAAATTTGTGATATCCAATCACGAACTTAATCACATTTGAACGTAGCTTAAAGAATATTACTTAAAGCATATTACAAAACAATACATAATACTACATCGTATTTTTCTCCCTGTATTATTGAGATGCTGCGTATCGGCTCACTTATCATGGTTTGCTATCAGTAGTTCTAGAATACACACAATATCTTGCGATGCGATATTTGAACAGATAACAGAAAACGTGCATTGTTATGTCTTAAATTTCAGTCTTTATAGTGACCGATTTGGATAAAGCAGTACATAAACAGTTCTGAAACGGAAAGCGAAAGAACAATTAGTTACGTACTGGGATGAGGCGGAGTATTAAGTTCGATTTAAATAATATTGCAAATTTTGTTAAAAGTAATTATCGGTATTATGTCTTGCTAAATGGCGAACAATATCCTTGTAGAGAAAACTTAATTAATCAATCCTTGAAAGAATAATGGGGAAGACAGATGGTAGTAACTTTCAGCAAAGGAGGAAAATTTGTGCTATACCTTAAATATGGGTCAGAAGACTTCTGTTGCATCTTGTTGACTGCATGGTAAGTTTTAAATGGGTACCGATTGATAATGTTTTCGTAATAGGATATCCAGGGAATATTTAAGGAGACAGATATTAGTCCGGACGTTACACATGCAAACACACGTGTACATAGTTGCGTACATACATACTATTATTAGGTATAGTTCAACAGTACAGGTATTGTTCAACAATTACAAAAATACAAACGTCAATCCTTTTTCAATTCCTACTATTAGTTCACACTCTCCCTATATATATATCTTGTTCAAATTTTCAGTCGTTAATAAAATACTTTTTATTCATCCACTCAAGTTCAAATACATTTTTTTAAACTTGTAGTGGATGACACTTGATGTTAATACAGTTTTTTCAAATATTAATTCATTAATTAAATTTAATTAATCGATTTTAATTTTAGACCTAGAGCGTCTCTTGCTCTTGAATAGTAATTTCCCTACTCTTACTCTGTAAACGGTAGCACTGCGGTAGCGCGGGCTCCTCCCGTCCTGTAGGTTGCGGGATCGAATCCCCATCCTGACAACCTTTTTCTCTCTCTTTCTCCCCCCCCTCCTAATCTCGCACAGTAGGCAAGGTTCTGGCAGGCAATCCTTTTTTTCAATTCCTACTATTAGTTCACACTCAAATTTTTCTTTGTTGACCTAAGTAGGAATTGACTTAAATTTTTTTTTTATATATTACTTGTTTTTATAAAAAAAGCATACGCAAGAGGAAAATGTTTTCCCATGAAACTAACAAAAAGCTTTACTGCATGGGATGTCTCGTGATAATTTTTAAGAGGTTTTATTCCCTAACTCTAAAAAAATATTATTATAACTGAATTTTTGATGAATATCTTAGTAGAATGTTTTGGAACATCGAATAGGAACACATCACTGAACTGAAACAGAAGTTTTGACGTTTCCTTTATAAGCAAGAATGTCTCTGTGGTAGACCACTCACTTAGCAGAGAAGCCATTTTACACAAATAATTAACAATCTCGGTGATTTAAGAGCTAATAAATACATCTATCGATATTTTACAGCGTAAAAATTAATAAAACTAATTACTTTTCACCACTTTTCAGCCCACTTACATGGTAGATTACATTTTATGGGAGAAAAAAAAACTTGATACAATTTTACAATACAATTTAATAGTACAATTACTGCTTAATACGGTAGCTAAATTTTGTAATATTTCTGAGCTGCTTTTTAGATCTCCCAATCACAAAAGTTACTAACAAGAGTGTTCTTTAGTAAGAAATACTGTAAACAGACATGAAAGCAAACATTTCAACTAATGCTTTAAAATAAACTTAAAACGAACAGGATAAAACTGATTTAAGCCTCGACTTTTCCTTCATTTGTTCTGTAATCGTGATTGAAACAATGTATATAACTATATAAACTAATACTTTCCCTATCCCATGTAGCACTGAAGGTTTAAATTGTATACTAGATAACTGATGGTGTTAAATTATATGCTAGATAACTATCAATTCATATTATTAACTACTTCCACTAGATTAATAGTCTCAAAGGGCAAATGTCGAGAGAAGATCTTTCTAATAAAGTTATGTTACTTTACGTTCTAGGAAAACATCGGTAAACCTCGGTCACGATCTTAACATCGACCTCAACTCTTTCTGATTAGTGCGTTAATGGTCGAGCAACAGGCCATCAAAGTGAGACGCACTGAAATTTATAAACGTCTGTTGGGAACTTTGCAACACTAAAACAGCATCAAACAGCTAATTTTTCGAAATAAAAATGCTAGAGCCTGTAGGAGGTAAAACAAATGAAGAAAAATAGTGTTATATCAGTTTAAATAAAACTAAGAGCCTTAGTTGAGAAGCAAACTTGTCATGATTCCGAAAGGTGCAAAAACGGCATGAGGAGTGAAAGTAATGACAGTGTATGCATTAGCTGTAATAATATATTACATTACATTATTATATATATAATAGCCGTTGTCTCTGTATAACACTTCAGGGCTGTACCCATCTTTCAATTGAAGCCCTCAGTAAACAAACAGTCGGTTAGGCTTAATTTCAATTTCAGATGTGGATCAGAATTTTTTCTTACCTAAAAACTAATATCTTCTCCATCAAATCACGTTTGTTCAGCCTATTTTTCAATAAAACATTCAGAACTAAAAAAAAATTGGATGTTTTTAGCTCTATATTTAACAGTTTTTAAAAATCTGTTTACTTTTGCGATGAATTCTGAAAGTAAACGAACTTGAATGTGAATGAATCAAGTAGTTCAAGTATTCATATCGCGTAGTGAGCTGTAAAAAACTGGATGGCAGTGTTACTCCAATCGCATGAAAAACTAAATAAATAAAAAATAATGAAAGGGTTTGCTTTTACAAGGTGTGGATTAAATGCAATATTGTTAGATAATTCGGGATATTTTTTCACGTTCATATACTTTTTCCATTATGACGTCATTATTAGTATTATGAGGTCAAAATGACGGGTTACCTTCTAGTATTATATTAATAATGTAATAATTATTTTAATTATATATATATATTACATTACATAATATAGTAATAATGTAATATATTTATTACATTATTTAATATAATATAATGTAACGTAATATGTCAAAAATTATCATAAAGATGAACTTGCTTGAATTCGCTCCGAAAAAGCACGAAAGAGGTTAACAAAATAAACGTAATACAGTTTTCTATCAAAATTAGAGAGAGATGTAAAATTGTTTTTGATTATTCTCTAAACATAATTAAGATTATTAAGATAATTAAATTTTTATATGAAAGCATAGTTGCAGAACATATTGTAACCGTATACCAGGAAAAATAACTAACTTTTAAAAACACATTTTACGAAATAAATTAAGGCACATTAAATAGATTTTTTTAATGTGATCAAATTTTAAAAATAATTTAAAAATATCTAAAAAAAAGGATTATGACAAAAATTTATGATCACAGACAATCATCTGGAGGGAATTACAACAACAATTAAACGACTCCATAAAAAAATCATTTTAAGATTAAAATAGCATTTATTCATACGTAATATTTGATTTTGAACGAGCGCCAAACAAAAGCTTCCTCGTCAATCAAACACCACTTAACAAAAGAGCCAACTTTTATTTGCGGTTAACGGTTGCCCTTACTGAATGATGAATAGCATCCTAAGCTTACATTGCTTGCCCTGAGTTCAAAACCCGGATACAGCACACACGTAGCGAGGCAGGGCCATCTTCTCGAGACATATTGGTGACCCTTTAAGATGCACTCTTAACTGTGAAAGAGACAAAATTCGCGGTATAGGTGAGCAAACTCCAGATTCCTAACGCATAAGAAAAAAAAATTGAACAGCATTAGATTTTTAGGAAGAATTTTTTTTTCGAAAAGAAATACAGTGAAAATCAAATGATTTTAGAAAGTACTTAGAAAAAAGTACCACTGGATTGAAGTTTATATAAAAAAAATTTGTATTATAAAATCTTTATATCAACGGCAAAGTGAAATTCAAATCCAATTATAAAATCTTTTATTCGCTTAGTGATAAATCTTTTAAATGATATTAAAAGAGAACAATCTATAACTTTGAGAAAGTTCATTTAAAATCCAAAGCAGCACTCATTAAAACAAACTTTTAAAAGTCTTATTTTATATTGAGGCAGTGAAATCACTGCTATACCTGTTACGTCAATTTTGATCGTCAAAAAACTTTTTTATATTAATAATTATGTAATATAATTAATATTATATATATATATATGTGTGTGTGTGTGTGTGTGGCATTATGGAAGATGTTGATATTTCATGTTTTCGGCAAATTTAAAAAGTAAGTTTTGTTGCGAAATATAAAATCACTCGATAATGTTTTTCAATCCAAATATTCTTGAGTTAATACTCATATTCAACCTCAAGCATATGGCTGGTCTTCAATGAAAATTTTCAGTTAGAGATTAAAATATTCAATTATGAACGAAATACTACCTCTTTTATACATAACAGCATTTGCCAATACGAATAACTTAGTATTATTTCATAATTCCACTATCAGCTTTTGCCACATTAATGAACCAATTTTAAAAGTGACTTATCAACATCTGCCACAACGCCACATATACATATATATATATATATATATATATATATGTGTGTGTGTGTGTGTGTGTGTGTGTATATATAATTAATATAATGTAGTAAGATACATTTAATACTTTCATAGTACAACTGAAGACGAGTGGATAAGGTGTTATATCTCAATTTTTCAAAAACATTTTTTGTGTGCATGGTGTAATGTGGTTATCTTTCTCACAGCATCTCCGAATATCTGATAAGTATAAGGGTTCGCAATATTTATCAATGAATATTCAATTATAGTATGTGAGAAATAGACCATAACACCTTCCTCTATGCAAAATAGATGCATAACACCTTCATCTATGCAAAAAAAATACTTTTGTAAAACTGTGAATAACACATTCACCCACTCTCGTCTTAATTGTAAGTGTAAGATATTATCAAACTTATAGATAAAAATTTAAAGATCCTATGAATGTCATCCGATGTACAACATCATATTTCAGTGAATAATTTCACATCTCTATAGATAAAATTTCAGTGGTAACAAAAGTGATAGTCACTATTAAAACGATTGAAAAATACTTTTGAAATTCTTAATGAATTATTTGAAAAAACAAACAAACTGAAAGCTTGATTTTTTTTTTTGAAACCCTTAAAAAACTCTCACATTTTTAATACAAGAATATACTAATATTCTGCCGAGAAAAACTATATACTCGAGAAACGTTATGATGAACAGTTACTAAGGTTCATGGGAACTTTAGTAACTGATGACGTCGTTATTCACCACTATTATCATCAGTTACTAAGGTTCGCAAGATTTATCAAAGAAT
>OU015495.1:172763957-172766457 GCA_907164885.2 Dolomedes plantarius | reverse complement strand
GACGGTTTCATTTTGCTGACTTACGGATAAGCTGCTCGACAGCACTAAAAAGAACATAAAGAATGCATTGAAAATCTGCAAAATGGATGCACCTCTCTTGGCCAGGTGAACGGCAGACTCGTTGCCGAAGACTTCTCAATGACCCGAGATCCATTGTAAAACGATATTTTTATGGTGGCTGCTTAAGCCCCGCAGGAGCTTCCCATACTTAAGGATGTCAGCAGAAAGAGATGTATAATAAGAATCAATTTCAATTAAAGCAGCTTTAGAGTCAAAAGATAACAACTTTGGAGCTATGATTAGCTACCTAGTAGCAGCAAATTGGATTTCACCATAAACGGTGTGCCATTCCAAACATCTGTATCAGATATCGCAAAAATAATTTACTTTATACGGTATGCAACAGAAGTACTAATTTGTTGAGTCTAATTACTTTTTGGAATAATTTATATACATGCATCAAAGAATGTAAAATATTACTATAACAGGCTGAATACTTCTAATCATCGAAATAAGTGAAGATTTATTACTAACAGAAGAGCATTTTAGTGTATTTACGTATATACTGACAAAGTTAACGTATGATAGTTTAATAAATTTCATTTATGACATAGCACATTCATTATATTCACGAAATTCTAAGAACCTACCAAAAGGCAACATGCTGAATTATATAACAAAGACATTGAGAAACGACTTCAAAACCAAATATAGTATATATTTTGGTTAAGAAGTCGAGAATACTTTTCCTAAATTTTATTTTTATGTATTTAAGGTCATAAAAGTTATTTCTGATGATGTTTTTTCAAAAGGTATTTGCGGTGTTATTGTCAATTTAACAGTTCTAAGTTAGAATATTTTATATATGCAGTATTAATGACTATGGAAACCGGAGAGAAAAATCATATTATTACGTTAAGACAGTATTTGCTTCTCTTTTGAGAAACAAATAATACAATATGGATAGGCACTACAGGGCAATGGTTTGTATAAAATAAATATTTTTCAATCTTCTGTTTTATTTGATATCATTTCAAATAACTCTATTTAAACTCTATACAAGTGTAAAAGGTAATCAGGCCTTTAGTACTAAGTTCTATGCATAATATTTGTAATGAAATAGCTTTATTGTATTCATGATGCATTGAAAATAGTTGCTAATTCAGAGTCAGTTCTGCCTAAGGTCCATTCTATGAATATCTTTTTCAGTGTTTACAACTTACTGCCTTTAGTCATGTTGTTGTAAACAACATGACTAAAGGTAGTTCCAACTACCGAAATTATCTTCGTCATCATGAAGTTATGATACTTTTATAAAAAGTCTTCGTGAGATTATATGTTAGGATAGGATAATTAATCGATATCACATACCTGTTTTTAGTTAATTAATCGCTTCTAGGAAGGGCAGGCTATAATTAGGTGTAGAGTATTTATCATTTGTCTCTCAACAGTTAATAGTTCTTTTAACTCTGACTAACTATACTAACAATTATTATTTTTCTTTTACAGCCAGTTAACATGTGATTAATTATTTGCAAAAATGTGTACGAAGAAAATAAAGTATTCTAACCATCTCTAGTAATGTTTACTTCGGTGTTTCATTTAGTATCAAATGAAAAGTTAGAAACGACACAGCTTGTTTTTGACGATAAGGTCACAGAGATAGGCTACAGCAGAAAAATCAAAATAATGTAAGGAGGAGGAGTTATTTTAACCACGTTTTATCCTAATTTGAGTATAATTCAGAAGAGACAGGAAATCAAACTCGAGGCGCTTTGTTCTCCCGAAGTTTAGATGTTTTGCTTTTTATTCAACCGTTAAACATACACAAACTTTTCTCCACATTAGTAAATAAGAAAAGCACACGTGGCATATAAAGAAAAAAAACTGATCACCAACTTTGGTGTTTGGTTGGTTTGGCTCGTTGATTTATCCAGCGTTACAATATGATCTATCCAACTACCGAAATTATCTTCGTCTCAGATTGAAACAACACTACAATCTTCTTCAACCCATCATCTAGCTCCCCAGATCTCCGCAATATCTCATAACCGTATTTGTTTAATGAGAGTAAGAGGTTCGCACAACACGAATTCAAAATACTTTACATACCGTCAAGCGTAAGTGAAAATATTTCTACGTGAAGCAAATCAACTAGAACAACCAAGTCTGATTGAAACTGTTAATAGACAACCTTAGTCCTGCTGTAGAATATGTTCCATGTTTTATGCTATTTAAAATCACATATTTTTATGAAGAGAAATCAAAATCTGAAACTTAGCCTTTCAAATGGATGATTTATTTCCTCTTTAACAAAATTTCAGTCAGAGAGTGAAACGTCTTTTCTTTCAAGCCTCTCATTTATCCATAGAACAAAATTAGGCCTTTAGTAACAGCTATCCGTTTACAGATTGAGTGGACCGCATCTTTTAATATTTATCAGGTTTTCAGAATTTAATATTACATTCCCTTTCTACTGATTCCCAATCCACTAATATTT
>OU015495.1:172618957-172758957 GCA_907164885.2 Dolomedes plantarius | reverse complement strand
CTGGCTCGACGCCTTTGCCAACCGTTCCACCTTCAAACCTGTCCTATAAACTAGACCGGAAGTTTCATCTATTATTTGTATTGTTGTGACATGAATTATGAAATCCATATCAGCTGACTAATATCCTGTTTGAAGTACTTCCAGTGAACGCATAAAATCATTTTGGTGGATTTTTCTATGTATGGATATGATTACGAGACTTACAAAATTTTACCGAGTGTATTCCTCCTTGATTTTAGACAAATTTTGCAATTACTCTACATAGTTTAATTCACGTATTAAGTAATATCGCCGCCGTCAACACCCGAAGGTTATACGGCCCCTCAATAATAAAACAAATCATCCCGACGGCAATCCAGCCCAGCCGGGTCCCGAAGTTTTTCTTTTTGCAATTCGTTTACGTGTCTTTTTTTTTTATAAATCTGAGGGGCTATCCACCTTCCCCTTGTAGGGGGAAGTGTATATTCATAAGTTCCTGCATAATATTCTTGATGTACCTTCTACAATAATAATCCGTAAATAATTTACTAGGGGCCCAATCTTGAAAGCCCAAAGGTAGGTTTTTTCGTGCTTCAGCCCATTTGCTACAATTGTATATACAGTGCTTTATACTAGTTTGTATATTGCCACACTCACAAAGATCTGTTTTAGCAAAAAATCTGTTTTGATAGACTCCTATACAGCCATGTTCAGTTATTGCCTGATTAGCAAGGAAATCTGCCGACAGTCTTTTCGTAGAAACGCTATGGAATACCTCAAATACTTTCCTTCCTACACTGCTTCTCTCCCAATTTTCTTGCCATGTATTTATGTAATAATTCTTAATTTTATTCTTAATCTGTTCTTTAGTTAATTTATAATTTCCTGTGATTTCATTCAGTGTTGTTGCTTGTTTAGCTGCTGCGTCTACCATCTCATTTTCATTAATGCCACAGTGGGCTTTAACCCAGTGTAAGTTTACTGCTATCTCATGACTTTCTATTAGGTTTTTTATATTTTCAATCCTATCTCCCTTAAAATAATATGCGCATATAGCAATATATATTCCTCCTTGATTTTAAACAAATTTTGCAATTACTCTACATATTTTAATTCACGTATTAACCCCAAACCCATTTCACTTAGTGTATTCTATTAAAATCTCAAAGGGCGCAAATCATCAAGCTTGTTAATGAAATGAAAACTTATCCCAATCTACCCGTCAAACAACTATATAATTCAACGTCAGTCTCAATTAAATCCCATCATAATGACAAAAGCAATATTAAGCGAAGTTGATTTTGCATTCATCCTACAGTGACAGGAGATGACACCCGAATCGCGTGCTTAAGTGCATTTGCGGAACACAAGGAGCATTTCTTCCTCCACCCTAAGTAGCTGGATATACTGCTCTCCATCGTAAAACTAGCGTAATTAAATTGAGCGGAAAAGCGGCGAGCGGCCAGCGAGGAAGAATGTGCAGCTCAGAGACCTATTTGAATGAACTTGACCTGCCTACGGAGACCTTCGGGCAACACGTGCGGACTTCGGTTACGTATGAGGATATTCGGGTGTTCCAATTTTCATATTCACCCTCGAAATTGCGCCTGCCCAACACTCGCAGTGAATGCAGATTCTCAGTTAATGACCGCAAAGTTATGTAATCCAGCACAACAGAAGGAAATGATCGTTGAGCTCCAGGGAGGATTTTTCCTATAGCTCAATGGATCGCAGATGTTTAAAATCGGAGCTCGAAGGGTTCCGTGCGAGCTGGTTATTATTGTCAGAGGTTCGTCATCGGATGGCCAGTCGCTCAGAATAAGAAAATGTAACTGTAAACAGAGTAAATAGAATGTTTCAGTTGGGTAAAAAAATATTGGAAATGATCTTTCATTTTTCTTTTAAATGTGTTCAAACTTTTAAATAAATAAATAAATATATATATACACACACACATATATATATATATATATATATATATATATATATATATATATATATATATATATACAGTGGAATCTCGATCGATCGTTTTCGGATCCATCGTGTTTCCGTATGTGTGGTTCATTTTATACAGTCCCAACTATCCTATTGCTTTGTTATGTTTCCGCATCTATCGTTTTCCCGCATTTATCGTTCATTTCAATCGGTCCCTTGAAAAACTATAGATCGAGATTCCACTGTACATATATATATATATATATATATATATATATATATATATATATATATAATTTTTTTTAAAAGGCTATATATATTAAAATAAATAATTTAAAAGATATTTGAATTTTTGAAATCCTCTGGATTCTACCTTTTACATATATATTTTATAATGACATAAAACAGAAAATTTGGAGACAGAAATGATATGTTTTTGAATGACATAAAATAGAAAATTCAGTTGGGAAAAAGAATATTGGAAATGATCATTCGTTTCTCTTTTAAATCTATTGAAACTTTGACTTTTTTTAAAAGGTTATATATGTTAAAATAAATAATTTAAAAGATATTTGAATTTTTGAAATCCTCTGGATTCTACCTTTTACATATATATTTTATAATGACATAAAACAGAAAATTTGGAGACAAAAATTATATGTTTTTGAATGACATAAAACAGAAAATTCAGTTGGGAAAAAGAATATTGGAAATGATCATTCGTTTTTCTTTTAAATCTATTCAAATTTTGATTTTTTTAAAGATTAAATATATTAAAATAAATAATTTTAAAGATATTTGAATTTTTGAAATCCTCTGGATTCTACTTTTGACATATATATTTTATAATGACATAAAACAGAAAATTTGGAGACAAAAAGGATATGAATTTGAATGACATAAAACAGAAAATTCAGTTGGGAAAAAGAATATTGGAAATGATCTTTCATTTTTATTTTAAATGTGCTCAAACTTTGATTTTTTTTAAAAGGTTATATATATTGAAATAAATAATTTAAAAGATATTTGAAATTTTGAAATCCTCTGGATTCTACCTTTTACATATATATTTTATAATGACATAAAACAGAAAATTTGGAGACAAAAATGCTATGTTTTTGAATGACATAAAACAGAAAATTCAGTTGGGAAAAAGAATATTGGAAATGATCATTCGTTTTTCTTTTAAATCTATTCAAACTTTGATTTTTTTAAAGATTAAATATATTAAAATAAATAATTTTAAAGAAATTTGAATTTTTGAAATCCTCTAGATTCAACCTTTACATCTACGCTTTATAATGACATAAAACATAAAATTTGGAAGGTTTTTAATAAAGTAACTAAGCTGTTATAAATATTTTTTTAATGTAAAAGGATCAAAGAAACATATCTTTCCCTTACAAACTATGGCGGCATACAGGCGTGCTGTAAGGGCGACAATTTCACGACAGGAAGTATGAATATTTACAACAGAGAAACAGAAAAGAAAGAGAGAAACAAGAGTTAATTATAAAAAGGGAATTGCAAAGCAAAGAACAACAACAAACAATAAAAAAAATCTAACGAAACAAACAAACAAAAGAAGAAAACAGTGTAGGGTAGCCATCCTTGTTGGAATAAAAAAGGAGTAGAGCTATTGTCATTTATTAAATTGTCCGGATTATGAGTTGAACAGGAGATTTTAAAAATAATCCAATTCAGGAACTGAACTTGGAATGCAGAGGATACGCGGCTGTAAGTTTCGCAAAATTCAGAGATTGGAATTCAGATTTGGCTGATGGTGTCATCTCTCAGAGCACTGGTTTTCGTTCCGAATCTGATTATAATGTCATATTCAATTTAATTAGTTCCATCTATGTAAACTGAAGACGAGTAACCTATAAATTATTTTGTTTGTTCGAATAGCTCTTTTGAATTTCTGACGTCTTGAATATTTAAAAGATCCCTTTTTTAGGTAAAATGCTTTACGAAGAAAAAATTTCATTGATTTAAAAATTTTAATAATAAAGAAATAAAATAAATCATTTAACTTCTTACACGAAAGAATGCAAATTTGAAAAGCTCTGCAAATAAAAGCCATACATGTAAAAATGTTACCTATTCCTTTACTAGATAATTTTTCAAAACTACCAAAAGTAATTTATTATTGCTATAAATCTGTCATCAAATATTCTTCTCAATGATAAAAGGGAATAGATTCCTTCAAAACCAACAACCTATTTTCCTACTTGAATACTATAGAGTAAAAAAATATATTTTGAGGATATTATTACATAAATTGTTGTTTTGTCGTATGACAGAAAATTAATTTCTCTGAATCTTTTAGCATATGCATTACAGTAATTTTGTGGATATCATTTAGACTACATGTTGACTATCATTTTAAAGAAGAAAGGGAGAAAGGTTCACCGGGCCTTATATATATATATATATATATATATATATATATATATATATATAGTATATATATATATATATATATACGTATATATATATATATATATATATATATATATATATATATATATATATAATATATATATATATATATATATATATATATATATATATATATATATATATATATATATATATATATATATGTATATATATATATATATATATGTATATATATATATATGTATATATATATATATATATATATATATATATATATATATATATATATATAGTATATATATATATATATTATATATATATATATATATATAATATATATATATATATGTATATATATATATATATATATATATATATATATATATATATATATGTATATATATATATATATATATATATATGTATATATATATATATATATATATATATATATATATATATGTATATATATATATATATATATCTATATATGTATATATATATATATATATATATATATACGTATATATATATATATATATAGTATATAATAGATCATAGAAGCTCAAAGCATGTAGAGTGCACCGAAATATAAAGTTATTTTTCCACTTATTTAATATTTTTTAAAATTCGTTTTTTAATTTTTTCACTTTCACATCTTACACAGTAATAGAAAAGACACAAAACAACACAGCCGCCACTCGTACTTATTTCAGCTAATTTTAAATATATTTTGTAATACCTGAAGAGAAACCGGTATTTCATTTAATCCACACCTGTCAGACTGAACCACTGCAGCTCATTGAACAAATATTTTCTTTGAGGCATTAAATTGGAGAGGTGTAAAAATTAGAAAAAAGTTGATATGGGAAAGCATGTCTCGTATGGGTTAAAAAAAAGCAGCATGAACACCAAAGGTCAGACAGAGACTGACCTTTTCAGGTCAGCATTCCCCTAAATAGAAAGAATCGCACGCTCAGCCTTACTTTACAATGTCGGACAGGAACTTGACACAAAGAATAAATACTAAATATTCAAAAGATGTTCCAGGAAAAAAGGTCTACACTTTATAAATATCCTACAATTTTTTACATTGCCAACATAACTATGGTAGTTCTCTCATTGACATGAGATTAGATCCTTTATATTGCAAGGCATTTCTTCCTGATTAGAGTACTTTATATGGCACCTCAAATCTATGTATAAAAAAACTGGTCCGTGACTGACTGACTGACAGATAACGCACAGACCAAACCGCTGGACCTAAAGAGCTGAAATTTTGCATTGTGATTCATCTTATAGTGTAGAGGTGCACTAAGAAAGATTTTTGAAAAATTCTTCTTAGACTTTTTAAAATTAAATTTTTAAGCTGTTTTTGTAACATTCTTTAAAGTTTGTATTTAAAATAATAATTTGAGGGTTATAAAATTTATATCTCGAGAAAGATCATAAAAATTTCTTTAAAATGAAATCTTTTTCGAACCTTTACCTCCGTTTTCTGATTTTTCGTAAATTTTTAAATATTAATTTTTAGAATTTAATTTATTAAATGCCGATCACGTGGTTTCTTTTCTTTTTGTGATACTTTAAACTAATTTTGCTTCACGTGCATAACAATGAAATACTAAATTGACCAAAAAAAAATTTGTTTTTTGTTCTACTGCGGCAGGCGATTGGACATTATCCAAAAAAATATTAGAATACAGCAAAAGAAATGTTCCTCAAATTGTACTATATTCTTTAATATGTTCTATTAGATTTAATTTGAATATTTTCTTCTACATTATTTTGTCTATAAATATCCGTTACGATTTTATATATATATATATATATTGGTATTAATTGCATACATTGACCGTGTATTTAATTTTACTGCACTGCGTAGTGAAGCACAGGTATTCAGCTAGTTCACCAAATAATGACTGCTTACTTATACATTTGTATGCTGTAACAGACCACTAATTCCGCAACTGAGGTTTGAGAACGCAAGGGATTTAGGATTTTCTATAATGTAATCATAATTTTATGAAAGCTCCATTTACGAACCGTTTCATGGTGTAAGAAACTCAGCACTTTTGGCGATGGTTCCACTAGGTAATCGAGGAAAAGCTAATTGAAAATTACTTTCAAACAAAAAATAAAAAATCCGAAATTTTTTACCATAAAACTTTTGCCCGGAATTATTAAAAAAAAAAACCTTAATACTAACTTCCATTTTATGGAACTTAAAGAGCTCTCTGCACCTTAACCGACCGAAATCAACCGACCGAGGAACACTACCGAAGAAACAATGTGTCAAATGTTGAAAGTTGAATGTCAAATTGCAATTACCATGGCAAAAAAAAACAACTTTGTCTACAGCACAGCCAATACGAGAAAACCAGGCATTACCTACTTGCATTTGCTTGAGTAAATGCAAGTACATAATTAAAGTTAGTCGTTTTCTAATTTCCCTGGAAAACGACTATCTATGATTTAGTAAAATAATGTTACGTTTATGACTAAAGAAAAAGATTTAAAAAATAGAAACTCCACGACTAAATGTTTCTAATTATTCTAGTTAATTATTACGACTGACGCAAAACTAAATGTTGAAAATGAAAGGGACTTTAGAAACATATCTCTTATAAAAGAATCCGTGAATGTTCAAAGTTCCAGAACCATTGTTCCATGTCAATTAGAATGGTAAAAACAGAAATACAGAGAGTACTAGCAGAGAAAGGAGAAAAACACCCACATGAAAATAATAAAATTTGCAACAGGTTTGTACAACAGCATTAAACTGGCTGCACCTTTATAACTGGCGAAAGTTTCAAAATATGTAAAGACAGTTATAAAGTATCTATGTTCAGCGAAGCACCTGATTGTTGATTCCATACGGTTTAGTTATCATAAATCAAAACTATTAGCTAAAACAAAAAACGCAATGTTTATGCACCATTTTACTTGAGGGTACAACCTAAAGGAGATTAACAAGATAAAATATCAGCATAAAAACAAATTGTTATTGTACAGAATCCCTTACAGGCAATCCCATTATTAAACGTAACCTAACTTTAATTAAGTGATTTTTACCCCAATTCGTTACTTACCGACGCATGATGCCGGCAGAGTTGAAACTTTGATCTCTCCCAGCTGTACTGTTAGCTGGGACATTTAACTTTACAACGGATTCGAAAAACAACTTTGTCTACAGATCAGCCAATACGAGAAAACAAGGTCATATGTACTTTCATTTACTTGAGCAAATGCAAATACGTAATTAAAGTTAGTCGTTTTTTAATTTCACTAAAAAACGACTAACTTTGATTTAGTAAAACAGCTAATGTTACTTTTATAACAATAGCAAAATATTTATAAAAAAAGTTTTTCCACGACAAAATGTTTCTTACTATTCTAGTAAATTATTACGACTGACGCAAAACTAACTGCTGAAAATGAAAGATACTTTAAAAACATATATCTTATAAAAGAATCTGTGAATGTTCAAAATTGTTCAATATCAACCATTGTTCCATATCAACTAGAATGGTAAAAACAGAAACGCAGAGAGTCCTAGGGACTGTTCACATAGGAGTCCGGTAGCGGAAACGTAAAAGGAAAGATGGCGCTGAGACGGAAATAAACCTATCATAGGAGTTTAAAATTTCGTTGCTAATCGTTTGGAGGTTTGTCATTGGTGAAATATATTCAATACTTTAACGCTCCCGCTACCGGACTCCTATGTGAACAGGCCACTAGTAGAGAAAAGAGAAAAATGCCCAAATGAAAATAATAAAATTTTAGACAGGTTTTCAGAACAGCATTAAACTGGCTTCGCCTTTATAACTGGCAAAAGTTTTAAAATATGTAAAGAAAGATATAAAGTATCTATGGCTCAGTTAACTGGCTGCTTATTCATTTCAAACCGTTTAGTTATGATAAATAAAAACTATTAGCTAAAACAAAAAAAACGAAATGTTTACGCACCATTTTACTTGAGGGGACAACCTAAAAGAGATTAACAAGATAAAATATCAGCATAAAAGAAACTTGTTATTGTACAGAATCCCTTACAGGTAATCCAATTATTAAACGTAACCTAACTTTAATTAAGTGATTTTGACCCCAATTCGTTACTTACCAACGCATCATGTCATGATGCCCGCGTTGTTCAAACTTTGATCTCTCCCATCTGTTTGCTCGCGAGGACATTTAACTTATAACGGATTCGAAAAGCGTGGCGTTGAAAGTTTACTATGCATAACACATACAAACTTTACCTCAGTTCGGACATACTTTTTTACTCACCTTTTAGTAGTAAATAAAACGGGTGACAAATAAAAATGTATTAATACCTTACGAACAGTAATATAAAGGGCCACAGATTGATTCAAATAAGGAGAATTATTTCAAAAATTATAAAAGTTCTGTTTTGATTTAATTTATTACTCGTTTTTGAGTAGCAAATAAAACGGGCGACAAACAAAAATTTATTAATACCCTACAAATAATAATATAAAGGACCAATGATTGATGGGTGAGAAAAAATAATAATAATACTTCCCAAAGAATAATTTAAAGGGTCAAAGACTGAATCAAGTAAGGACAAGTATTTCAACATTTATAAAAGCTGTGTCTCAATTCGGATTTCCTTTATTATTCCTTTTGGAGTGACAAACAAAAAATAATTAATACCTTTGAACGAATGATTTAAAGGTCCAAAGATTGAATTAAATAAGGACAATAATTTCAACACTTTCAAAAGCTCTATCTCTGTTCGGATTTACTTTGTTATTCCTTTTGGAGTAGCAAATAAAACGAGTGACAAAGAAAAAATAATTAATACCTTCGAACGAATGATTTAAAGGACCAATGATTGATGGGTGACAAAAAATATAATAATAATACTTCCCAAAGAATAATTTAAAGGGTCAAAGATTGAATCAAGTAAGGACAAGTATTTCAACAATTATAAAAGCTGTGTCTCAATTCGGATTTCCTTTATTATTCCTTTTGGAGTAGCAAATAAAACGAGTGACAAACAAAAAATAATTAATACCTTTGAACGAATGATTTAAAGGGCCAAAGATTGAATTAAATAAGGACAATAATTTCAACACTTTCAAAAGCTCTATCTCTGTTCGGATTTACTTTATTATTCCTTTTGGAGTAGCAAATAAAACGAGTGACAAACAAAAAATAATTAATACCTCGAACGAATGTATTTAAAGGACCAAGGATTGAATAAAATAAGGACAATAATTTCAATACTTTCAAAAGCTCTATCTCTGCTCGGATTTACTTTATTACTCATTTCTGAGTAGCAAACTAAACGGGTGACAAACAAAGAAACATACATCAGAAAGAATGATTTAAAGGACCAAAGACCGAATAAAATTAGAACAATTTTGCAATAACTATAAAAGCTCAGTCCACTTTCTAATTTACTTTAATACTCATTTTTGGGTAGCAAATAAAACGGGTAACAAACAAAAAATAATTAATACCTTAGAAAGAAGGATTTAAAGGGCCAAAGACCGAATAAAATAAGGACAATTTTTCAATAACTATAAAAGCTCAGTCCATTTTCTAATTTACTTTAATACTCAATTTGGGTAGCAAATAAAACGGGTAACAAACAAAAATATTAATACCTTAGAAAGAAAGATTTAAAGGGCCAAAGACCGAATAAAATAACGACAATTATTTCAACAATTATAAAAAACTTTGTATATTTTCTGATTTACTTTAATACTCATTTTTCGGTGGCAAATAAAACGACAAAAAATAATTAATATGTTACAAAGAATGATTTAAAGGGCCAAAGATTGAATAAATAAGAACAATTATTTCAACAATTTTAAAAGCTGTTTCTGTTCGGATTTACTTTATTACTCATTTCTGAGTAGCAAATAAAAGGCGTGACAAACAAAGAAAATTACATCACAGAGAATGATTTAAGAGCCAAAGATCTGATCAAATTAGGACAATAACAAACATGATATAATTGTATTATACCATGCAATTAGATAAGTTCTTCCCAAGTATAGTGCGTCTCACACATAGAAATTACTTAATTGATGACTATTAACAGCGACACAAGCTGAAGCCCAAATTATATGTACATATGTTTCATATGCGGGACTCATGGACTTTTGTCATGCCCTTTTGGTAGTCTTCCTGACATTACATAACCGATGAGTACGCAGACGACTACCGAATTCCACTTCGTAACTCTATTTCTTTCCGATGACTGGATAATTCTAGTAAACATCACCTAGAAAAGAGATAACTGAGTATCGCCCAGACTGTCGTCGTAAAATTTTTATTGATAAGAAATGACAAAAGTGAATACACCACACGTTCATGGGAAAGTTGCTACATGCATAGATGACTTGTATTATCAATGAGGGTTTTTTAATTTTTAATTATGAATTGTTTTTAACACCAATCATTGTTGTCTGAAACTTAAATGAAAAAAAAGAAAAAAAAAGCACGATTGCATTACATTATTGTACTTAAAATTTCCTTATAATTAAATTCAAGTCCTATTCTTTTTATTTAATTAGTTCCATTCATTAAAAGTTTGTAATTGGCCAGCTGTGAAACTAGAAATAGGAACTAAATCGTCGAAACAGAATTTAGAGGTTTCGTTTTTGTTTTCAGTTTCCTTCATCAAAAATCAAGGGTGATAAAAAAATGTAACGCATTTTAATGAAATTTTATAGATATAGGTGACTTGTGTTATAAACATTTTTGAAAAATATAGTTATCAATTATTATTATCAATATAATCATCTTAAATTTATTTTTAAAATATTGCGTATCATCGAACTAAATTTTCGGGAAGAAATTCAAATGTTCCTTCCTATCTACTACATCGTATATAAACTGATAAATAATGTACAGATGACATTAATATAATCTTTAGATATATAATTGGCTTGCTTCATTCATGCATTTTCATTTTTAGAGGATTAGTTTTATTACTTCAATTTTTAAACTTCCACATTGCCAAAATCATTTAAGCCCTTTAATTTACATCTTTATCATAACGTCATATACATTTAATGAGACAAATGTGTATCCGAAAATCATATTATACTCGTTATAAGCTAGAGCTGAACATGCTAGTGTAATATTCCAGGCTAATGCATATGGAACATATGGAACCTGCTTTTGCAGTTAGAGTAAAAGTGGAGTAATCTCTATACTGGAGCCTCGGGTACCTGACCTTAGTGTGATGATTAATTAGTTCATTCACACACACTTCTAGTGTATTATTGACAGTTCTGAGTATTCAGATGGAAGTGTATTCTAGGGAGCGAATGTGTTTACATTTTTAGCTTCATTTTCTACTTAGAAAAAACTGAAACAAACCAAGGAGCAAATTAGCAGGAAATCCAATGTAAATAAATCACAAATAGCAGTAAGGTGCAATTTTGCATACGGCCGTTTCGATGCTGCAAAGGAGCTTCTTCATCAGTGCAAAGAACTTAGTGGCAGCTAAAAAAGCCGAAAACTAAGCCTTAGCTTAGTTTTTTTTTGAGCTGCCACTAAGTTCTTTGCACTGATGAAGAAGCTCCTTTGCAGCAATCGAAACGGCCGTATGCAAAATTGCACCTTACTGCTATTTGTGCTTTATTTACGTTGGATTTCCTGCTTATTCCTCGAGCACAAAGGTTTTGTCTTTTCTTTTCAAAACCAAGGAGCTTTAAACAGAGATATGTAAATACCTCTAAATTCATTCATTTTTTCAAATTCTAAAGAAAAATATTATTTACAAGATCTACTTCTTGAATACAAGAATCTTTCTTGCAGATCATACGTCAATAATATGCTATTATAATACATTATTTTCGATTTTTCTTTAGTCGAATTAAAAGTGAAATGCTGTTTTGATCACACTGTACGCAGAATAAACTAACCAATATAAAACAAAATAGAAGTTTCATTGCCTGTTTTCAGTTTATAGTACCACCGAAAATCTAATTGTAACAATCATATTTTGCGTTAATATAAAATGATTAATACTGGTTACCCGCTGATTAGACTCCACTTAAATAGATATTAAATATTTTAGCAAATTTCTTAGTTTTTTCATTATTTCATTAAATTAATGTTTCTGTATATTAAAGGCTTAATATTTAATTCGAGTGGTATTAAGCTATCTGTACCTAGAAGATTATTTTAAAATCTTACGTCTGTAGAGGACATGGATGTTACAATAGATTCAATCTAGGTAACGACGAGACCAAAATTTTTTTTTAGTATTGCACTTGCTAAGTTAGCATTCAACATAAAAGACTCTCTAATACATGTATGAGTGCGTATCAAGGAGTATCATCTATATATATAAAGCAGTTCCGTAACTGACTCATTCATTCATTCACTGACTGACTGACATACAACGCACAGACCAAACCGCTAGACCTAAAGGGCTGAAATTTTGCATGGCGATTCTTCTAATAGTGTAGGGGTGTACTAAGAAAGATTTTTCACAAATTCTTCTTAGATTTTTTAAAATTAAATTTTTAAGCTGTTTTTTAAACTTTTTTACGTTTGCATTTAAAATAATACATTGAGGGTTATAAAATTTATATCACGAGAAAGATCATAAAAATTCCTTTAAAATGAAATTTTTTTCGAATTTTTACCTCCATTTCCTGATTTTTGGTGAATTTTTGAAGATTCATTTTTAGAATTTAATTTATTAAATGCTGATCACGTGATTTCTTTTTCTGGTACTTTCAATAAATTTATCGTCACGTGCGTAACAACTAAATAGACAAAAAAAATATTTTTTTCTCTTTCTAATGCGGCAGACGATTGGATATTATCCAAAAAAATGCATATCCCTTACAATTTTTTTATAAATATATATATATAGATAGATAGATATTTTACATCAATTGTATACATTGATCATCGCATTTATTATAAATATATATATTTATTTTTTGGCATAAATTGCATACGTTGACCGTTGTATTTAATTTGAATGTACTCCGTAGCGAAGCGCGGGTTTTCAGCTAGTTTATTTATAAAAACTCTGTGAGCATTCAAAAACTCCTTTCTCGACAACCACATTAAACTAAATAATCAAAAAGATTTATATTTGATCCCATATTTACTTTCAGCTTGAATTTTGAAGTGAAGAGAAGAGGAAAAAACATAGGTATCTAGATCAAGAGAAGCCTTTAACATTAAAATAATAACAATAATTCAATCTAGGAATGATACTACACCGCAGGAATTTCAACAGTGGTGTTACTGTTTATTCACAGCGTAAATAAACATGAAAAAGAAAAAATATAACGAAAATAAAAAAGGAATAGTTGCAAAGCAAATTAATACTTTAAAACTGTTTTATAACTTCTGAGAATAAGTGTAAAGCGTGATCTTGATCTACAAGAAAGCACCTTTATATTTTCTTTCTTTTGCTCTAAAAAGCTATGATTATTTATAATTATGAAAGTATATTTATTTTAAGTACATATCTTATAAACTCTAAACAAAAATTATCTTACTGAACATTTTAAATCGCGTTCTTGATTGAGGATGAACGAAATTCGACTTTTTATTCAATTTTGTACGCAGTAATTATTTTACATATATAAAACTTTTTCTTATTCTGAATTCTGCTATGTAAATTTAGTGTAACATTCACCTCTACGCCAGAGCATCTCTTTTTCTAGAGCATCTTATTCAGAAGTTCAACGTGAAACTACAAGAAATTAGGTAAACGGCACAACGCACAAGAATAAAGGAGGTAAACCCTAAGAGCAAAAAGAAATTATAATGATCAGTCCACCACTCACTCTCCCATTTATCAATAGTCCTGCCAAGTTAAGTTATGTTCTAAAATAAACCTCACATTTTCGTCACGCCTAAGAGAAAGAGTGGCTTTCTAACACCCATCGAAATCACATATTACTATATAACTCCTAATCACACTTCTATATAACTGCAATAACCACACATTCTCTCCTTTTTCATTTTTTTTTCATCAGCTGTAACACAACTAAGTAGCCCTTGTATCGATCCAAGTACAGTAAAAATTGCTTATAAGAACACCGGTTATAAAAACATATCGCTTAAAAGAACGGAATTATGAGTTCCCGGCCAATTCTCATGTGTAATGATGGATACAAAATCCGGTTATAATAACATCGTTAATAAGAACATATCGCTTTTAGTGACTTAAAATTAATTGGTTTCTGGGAAAATAAATCGCTTATAAGAACATGTTAATTGTGAACGGAATTTCCAGATTAGAAAATGGTGAAAAAAAGGAGCATTAGCCAACGAATTAAAGGTTAGTCATGCCACGATTTCAAATATATTTAAGAATAGAGAACTAATATTAAGATCGGACTAATATTAAGATCGGACTAATATTAAGAAACTTCGAAAAAGTCCACATTCTGACATAGAAGAAGCCCTTTTGCAATCGTTTAAGATTCAAAGGAGTGCCAACATTCCCCTAAGCGGACTGATTTTGCAAGCGAAAGAAAATGAATTTGCGAAGCTCTTTAAAAAATATGATTTCGATTGTTCAACTTCGTGGATCCAGAGATTTCAGCAGAGGCATTCCATTGTGTTCTGGAGAATCAGTGAAGAATTGAAGGCCGTGACACCAGGAGTTTCTGATAACTGGCTTAAAACCGTTTGGACCACGTAAAGAGAAAGCCATGAAGACCATGAAATCTTCAACGCTGATGAAACTGGCCTATTTTATAGGATGACCCAGGATAGGTAGTTGTGTTTTAAACACGAACCTTTGATTGAACATGAATCTTTTAACCCTTTTTTGAACGTCATGTTTCAGGTGTAAATAGAAATTATGTGACTATTTCCAGAAGTTATCTATCGGATATAAAAACTATCGATTTTAAGAACCAGTTTTTAAAGTCCCCTGGATGTTCTTATAAACGACTTGTACTGTACTTTCTGCTCCCCCGAAAAAGACTTATTAAGGTCTGCCATGATTTTCATTCATAAATTTCACTATGTTAATTAGTAAATCCCAACTACAATAATTAAAAATGCATTTGAGTTATATTTATCGCACTTAAAAGGCAATTTAAACTACGGGTAACTGAAAAACCATCTCAATCTCATGACATATCAAAAAGTCATTTTGGATCCCGTAGTTCCCCTTAAAAAATATTTCAGCTTTAAAAAATCTCTCAGAAATATTTTTAAACGTCTTAAATTGGAAATTTATTTTTCTTTTAGGAAACGGTAAAAAATGGTACGAAGAAAAAAATGATGTCTTACAGAGCAGTGAAACCATGGATAGGATATTCTAAGGAAAAAAGGCTATAAATTTTCAAAATATACTATTCCGCATGTGTATGTTATATAAAAAGTAACCTCTTTAATACTAAAACAATACTGCATTTTTGACTTTGTATTAAAGAGGTGACTATAAAGGTTGTTGGGTATATTTTTTAATATGGTGAACAGTGAGCTAAAAATGGCAATTTTTCTTGGGCTATTCCCAAACTAGCCATTGATTGTCGGGAGCATCGCGAAATAGGATTTGTAAATTAGCAATTATTGCGGGCTTTGGCCTAGCGACTTCAACAATGCTAGAAGTGGCCAGCCATTTCGCAAATTTGGCCCTAACACACACACACACACACACACACACACACATATATATATATATATATATATATATATATATATATATAAATATATATAAATATATATATATATATACATATATATATATATAGATATATATATATATATATATAAATATATACATATATATATATATAAATATATATATATATATATATATATTATATATATATATATAATATATATTATATATATATATATATATATATATATATATATATATATAAATATATATATATATATATATATATATATATATATATATATATATATATATATATATATATATATATATATATATATATATATATATACATACATACACACACACAGTGGAATCTCGATTTATCGATTTCAAGGGACGGATTGAACTGAATGATAAATGAGGGAAAATGATAGATGCGGGAACATAACGAATATATATGATCGTCGGGACTGAGTTAAATAAACGACACATACGGGAAAACTATGATTCGGGGAACGATCGATCGAGATTCCACTGTGTGTGTATATATATATTCAAATAGATTGCATATAGAAAGATAGGGAGAAAGAGGAGCAAGTTTACTGGTTTCATTCCAAGAGAAATAATATCAGTGACTATGCATTATGATGCAGATGTTGCGTAAAATAAACCATACTAAAATAAATTTGGAATTCTAAAGCTTTGAAATACTAATTAACTTTGAAGCCATTTTTATCATAATATTAAGTGTACATTTGTTACCAAAACTCGTAGGTGAATAATTTTTAGTACATATCTCCTACAAAATGTTTTTCAAATTAACTTACAGCGTTCTAGCTTAAAGGTGAGTTCACGAAGTAAAACTTTGGTCAATAAAAGAAACTATTCAGTTTACATATCTATGTTATACAGATCAATTATATATTATATATATATATATATATATATATATATATATATATATGTCTATCTCTCTTTCTCTCTCTCTCTCTCTCCAAACATTAATTTTATAGAACTGAAGCATCCAATCAAAATAGCAAAAACACTAACATATAAAGGTAACATGTGCAGAATAATGCAATATATCTCCAACGAAAATCTATGTTGGTTCTATAATATTACGTATCGAATTAATATTTATAACACACCATCTTCATCTTATTCGTTTATTTTATTTTAAGGGAAAAGAAAATATTGTGAAAAAAATGGATATCAATGTTAAATTTAGGTCTATTTATTTTATTAACCACGAAAAGCTCGGTAAGAATTATGTTTAACTCATATTTGCTTTATATGCGAATAGTGTTATCTAATAAATATATGAATTATAAAAGCTTTATTCACTTTTATATAAATTATTAAATCTTAAAAATGTTAAGTTATGTACGAACGTTAAAAACCTTCTACAATAATTATGATTGTGATAGGATTGTGAATTACGTTCATGAATTAAGTTAACTCATGCAGTATTAAAAACAGTCGTAAACCTTAAAATTAATAGTAATTTTTAAAAATAGCTTGGATTTTATATTGATAGCTTCGATTTTACATTTGGTCTGCATAAAAAAGAAAACATTAAGAACATTGTATTCTTTTCACTACAGCATTTGAATACTGTAGTGAAATGAATAATTCACAGAGTATTGAAATGTCGGTATATTACATGATATTCAAACATTATATTTAAAACCAGAAATCAGTTATTGTTAAAAAAATCAACTTATTGTTTACTAATAGCAATTTTTAAAAATAGCTTGGATTTTATATTGATAGCTTCGATTTTACATTTGGTCTACATAAAAAACGAAAACATTAAGAACATCGTATTATTTTTAGTACAGCATTTGAATACTGTAGTGAAATGAATAATACACAGAGTATTGAAATGTCGGTATATTATATGATATTCAAACATTATATTTAAAACCAGAAATCAGTTATTGTTAAAAAAAAATCAACTTACTGTTTATTAATAGTAATTTTTAAAAATAGCTTGGATTTTATATTGATAGCTTCGATTTTACATTTGGTCTACATAAAAAAAGAAAACATTAAGAACATCGTATTATTTTTACTACAGCATTTTAATACTGTAGTGAAATGAATAATACACAGAGTATTGAAATGTCGGTATATTATATGATATTCAAACATTATATTTAAAACCAGAAATCAGTTATTGTTAAAAAAATCAACTTACTGTTTACTAATAGTAATTTTTAAAAATAGCTTGGATTTTATATTGATAGCTTCGATTTTACATTTGGTCTGCATAAAAAAGAAAACATTAAGAACATCGTATTCTTTTTACTACAGCATTTGAATACTGTAGTGAAATGAATACTACACAGAGTATTGAAATGTCGGTATATTATATGATATTCAAACATTATATTTAAAACCAGAAATCAGTTATTGTTAAAAAAAAAAATCCACTTACTGTTTACGGGCTGAGTTACAATAAAGGTGTTCGACTTCTCCCAGGAGAATCTTCTTTCTTCGACCTTGATACAATTTTGGCGAAATAATAAGCCTCAGACCAAACATCTTTATTTATCTCTGTGGACAGTGCCACCTGTTGAGCGTTTTAAAAAGGTAGGTTTTTTCCTGGACTTCGTAAGCATATTCAGGAATATTTCTAAATTTATATTTGTTTTCTCTAAATTAATCTTTTCCTTACGGGATGGGATAGCATGTATCCCAAGAATACGGGCCCAAGAATGAATGTGGTGTGTGTATATATATACAGAGGCTGTTCGCACATTTTTTAGACGATTTTGGTAAGCGGTAATAAAAAGTCGTTTGCTGCAAAAGAAATAATTTCAATTGTACTATGTTTTTAAAAGTCAAAATTATCGTCTACTGCTTGAAAGTTTTGTTTTTATTCAAAATGGCGTTTTTAACAAAGCAGTGGCTCGAAGGCAACATTTATGCTCTTTCCGAAGAGAAATATGCATACTCCATTATCCAAAAACGATGTGAGAGTCATGGTTTTGTGATATCTAAAGCGTCGATAGGTAATATCGTCAACAAGAAAGGAAAAAAACGTCAAATTGGAGCCTCGAGTGGGACAAAAATTCCAAACAAGTATCCAAAGAAAAAAACGGACATCTTCGACTATTGCAAAGGTACGTTGTTTAATGTTAAAAGAAAATCCCCCTAGTCAAAGGACAGTTGCAAAATCATTAAAATGCTCGGTGTCCACAGTAAACAAAATGATAAACGTTGATTTAAATCTTAAGAAAGCGAAAAAACGCAATGTGCATCGTCTTCTTCCAAATCATACGCAGGAAACGCTGCAGAATTCTATATGAGAAACACTTATCCAAAGAAAAATGGAAAACAATTGTCCCAATAGATGAATCATGGGTGTATTTAAATGATTGCAACAAAAAAAGAGCCATTTATTATCATAAAAGGGGAGAAAAAAAATTAAGTACATGGTTCAAAGAATCGAAAGAAAGTTTTTCTAAGGGATTCATGATTGTTGCTGGTTTTTCTTATAATGTCAAGTTAAAAATAAAGAGAGTGGAAAAAATGTCAAGATTAACTCCAAATACTATCAGGAACATATTTTATTGCCAATTTTTCTGAATGAAATAACATCGCTTTACCCACAGTGCCACCAATCTGTGAGACTCGATCAGGACAAAACTAGCAGTCACACATCAAAATCCACTGTAAATTTCCTAAAAGAAATGAACAAAAAACTGGTATCGAGGCAATACCCTTCACTGATATCCCTACTAAATCTCCCGATGTATCACCTATGGATTTTTGTGCTTTCGGACTTTTAAAATCTGCATTATCCAAACGTCGTCCCAAAACCCTTACAGGACTCTGGAAAGCTGTTCAGGAGGAATGGGATAGAATACCTCTTCTGACACTTCAAAAGACATTATTATCCTGGAAATTGCGGTGTCGAAAGACAGTTCAGAATAAGGGATGTCAAATAGAACATTTAAAACGCAAGAATTTTATGTAATTTAGTTTTGTGAATACAATATGCATCGTCTAAAAAATGTGTGAACAGCCTCTGTATATATATATATATATATATATATATATATATATATATATATATATATATATATATATATATATATATATATATATATATATGTATATATATATATATATGTATATGTATGTATATATGTATATATATGTATATGTATATATGTATATGCATATTTATATTTATATATATATATATATATATATATATATATATATATATATATATATATATATATGTATATATATATATATATATATGTATGTATATATATGTATATATATGTATATGTATATATGTATATGCATATTTATATTTATATATATATATATATATATATATATATATATATATATATATATATATATATATATATATAACCCCTTTAATGACTGTTCTTACAAAGGGGATATGGAATTTCCCCTTTCTAAAGATGGGATCGGAAAAAAGGGCCCCGTAAGCTAAAGGTTAAGCAATTTCATCTATCATGTAAATTTGAATTATAAGTATGGTTTTTATTATTATGATATACTATATGAATACCCATGTTTCGCTAAGGAGTACATTTAAGGATAATAACAATTAAAAAAATAATGAAATTGCTTTTTAAAGGATTATAATATAGCACAGTTAATATAGTACAGTTTGAGGAACATTTCTTTTACTGTATTTTAATATTTTCTGCCAATTTATTTCGTTGTTATGCACGTGACGCAAAATTAATTTAAAGTATCTCAAAAATAAAAGAAATCTCACGATCAGCATTTAATAAATTAAATTCTAAAAATGAATATTTAAAAATTCCCAAAAAATCAGAAAATGGAGGAAAAGATGCGAAAAAGATTTCAACTCAAAGGATTTTTTATGATATTTCTCGTGATATAAATTTTACAACCCTCAGATTATTATTATTTTAAATGCAAACTTTAAGAAATGTTACAAAAACATCTTAAATATTTTTAAAAATCTAAGAAGAATTTTTCAAAAATCTTTCTTAGTGCACCTCTACACAATCGCCATGCAAAATTTCAGCCCTTTAGGTCCAGCGGTTTGGTCTGTGCGTTATCTGTCAGTCAGTCACGGAACTGATATATATATATATATCTATCTATATATATATCCATGTATATATATGTCATATTATATATACATATATATGTATGAAACAGAAAAAACATATTAAAATAAACCAAAATTAAATTATTTCATAAAATACATATTATTGGTAATATCTCTTTGCCAACACTGCTGCTATTATCAGCAAATGCAGAACTCTTCCTGAAAGTCAAGATCTTTTATTTAGTGATCTTACCTTCATGTGTTTGTTAATTTTCTGTTTTAACTGTTATATATTTATTCTCAAACTTAGGGAAAAGCTGGAATTTGCATATTACTATGTAAGAATTTATTCTAAGAATCTACTTTTCAAGCTTTTGATTTGTTTGAATGAATTACAACAATCTTTTTTTCTAAAGTGTATTTCCAACACCAACCAATCAACACACACACACAGATATATATATATATATATATATATATATATATATATATATATATATATATATATATATAAATATATATATATATATATATATAAATATATATATATATATATATATATATATATATATATATATATATATATATATATATATATATATATATATATATATACAGTCGAACCTCCATATATCGAACTTCCCTATATCGAAATTTTCTATATATCGAACTCTTAGCAAATCTCCATGTTCATTACATAGAAAAACTGTTTCTATATATCGAAAAAATCTCTATATATCGAAATTTTTTTTCATGACATATTGGGAGATTTTATTCCAATTTAGAATAAAATCTCCTAATTTTTGGCGTTTGAAACAAGACGTCGTGGACTTCAATTCGTGGAAAATGTCCCTGATGAAATTTTTAATGGACACAATAAATGCGAGCATTTCTTTGATGAACTTTCCGCAAAACTGGCTATTCAGCAAGATATTTGTAGCTTTTTTTTTAAAAGAATGTAACTGTGATAGTTGTAACCACTGTCTGAATTGTTTTTTTAAGGGTATATAGTACTCAATAAATATTTCATATTAATTCATTTTTTAGTTATTAACTTTCATTTAATGTGATTTGCATATAAATTAGAAATGGAGTTTCGTATACGAAAATTAGCTTTAATTTTAATGTTTTAGGAGAATTATGATAAAATTAAGATCTATTATATATATCGAAATTTCTATATATCGAATTTTTTTCCGGCATTTTGCTACTTCGATATATGGAGGTTCGACTGTATATATATATATATATATAGTGTATGTGTCAGTGTGCCCCATTTGTAAGCCTAGTGCCACATATTGTTAAATATCTGGCGTATTTTCTAATTAAATTTCACTGAGTTTACTTAACTGTCTGATTTGTGCTTCTTCTGTTTGAAAAATGGAAAAAAGTAAATTATTTTCAATAATTATAATCAATTTACAAAGATATATGTAGAAGTAGATAAGAAATACATTATACATTTAATACTTATTACACATATACATATACACACGTACACAACCAAGCTTACACGCATAACTTCCTACATATGCATAAACATATGCGTGTAAAAATAACAAGCACGACTCAAAGCTTGATATATTGCAATTTGAATCACAAATAATTTTTGCAATTTTCTAATTAAGTGATTAAATGATGGTACAGCTAACACAAATGCCTATGGTTTACATCATTTCTGTTGCTTTTAGTTAGTTTATAACAAGGGTGTGTTCTCCATATACAAATTTTGTAACCAGTAACTATTGCCATTAATATCTATCTATAAATTTCTATAGTCTTAGAAGTCTTGGTTTAATAAGCCGTCATGTAGAAATAAAAAGACCGTTGTGCTCTAAATCAACCGAACTTAGTAGTCTTAGCTACAATCATTCTTGTATGGGCAAAATCCCAGTTTTCACTCTTAATATTTACAAGAATCCTATAGCAAAAACCTTATATATCCTAATAATATTCAAGCAAAGGAATATAATTTCTTATTTACTGCATTGCAATGTCTGGCGGCTTATCAGTTCTCTATAGAGAATGTTTCGGTTTTTATCTCTAAACAACGGTCCCCTGAGCGAGTTTAAGGAAGTTGTTGTTATTGACAGTTCTTGTGTAATAATTAGTGTTATGGTGGAACAAATTTGTCTTCTCACCTAATGCATCTCGATAGTTATCTCCTTCGACCCTTTGTGGTGCCTAATTGCGGCGCACTTTGCAAAGCGTGGGCCGTCAAACATGCTCTGGTAATTTCACGATATACAACAAAGAAAATTACCCGACAACTGCACCAGCCAGTCCTTCCCTGTTTCAACGCCACCCAATGCATCCATTTTCGTTTTAACTGGATATACCGATTTCAGGGTCTTCCAATGCGGTTTCTGCCTGGTGATTTGTGATTTTCATGAGTCATGGATTCGGCTGACAGTTTCAAGCCATGAGTATCAAATCTCCTCGAAAATCAACGCGTCTGTAAAATACTGATATGTTATGCTGACGGTTCCGAGTTCTTCTTGCAGGTTATGATGGCCGTCTAAACGATGCTAAAAATGATCAGGCATTTGGTCCGTCACCTTGCCATGCCAAATATGACAGTAATTCAGTCTGAAGGGAATTTTAGCTCTTGATATAAGTGAAGTTGAAGGAAATGATTAATATATATATATAAAACAGTTCCGTAACTGACTAACTGAGTGACAGATAACGCATAGACCAAACCGCTGGACATAAAGGGCTGAAATTTTGCATGGTGATTCTTCTTATAGTCTAGGGGTGAATTAAGAAATATTTTTGAAAATTCTTCTTAGATTTTTTTAAAAATTAAATATTCAAGCTGTTTTTGTAGCATTTTTTAAAGTTTGCATTTAAAATAATAATTTGAGGGTTATAAAATTTATATCACGAGAAATATCATAAAAATTCCTTTAAAATGAAATCTTTTTCGAATCTTTACCTTCACTTTCTCATTTTTGGTGAATTTTTAAGGATTAATTTTTAGAATTTAATTTATTAAAGGCTGATTACGTGGTTTCTTTTCTTTTTGTGATATTTTAAATTAATTTTGCGTCACGTGCATAACAATGAAATAAATTGACAAAAGAAATATTTAAATACGGTAAAAGATAATATTTAACCACTAGACTAATTGAGATGGAAGTTTTTAAAGAATTTAATTCAAATTAGCATGTTTTATGGATATTAAACTTACAAATTCTATTGCATACATTGACCGTTGTAATTTAATTTTAATATTTTCCTCTGCATTATTTTGCCTATAAAAATATTCCTTACGATTTTTTTATAAATAAATAAATATATATATATATATATATATATATATATATATATATATATATATATATATATATATATATATTTGCATTAATTGCATACATTGACCGTTGTATTTATTATAAATATATTTTTTTGTTGTTTTGGCATTAATTTCATACATTGACCATTGCATTTAATTTGAATGTACTCTGTAGCGAAGCACGGGTATTCAGCTAGTCTTATATATACACCATTTTTATGGAGTAAATGTGCGTGTGTTTCAATAATAAAATTTATTAAGCTCAAAAATCAGATTCAATAATAATATGTTGATACGTTTTGTTATTTTAACAACTTAACGAACCAAAAGAGAAATAGAAACTACATTGTATATTAAAAATTAAAAAAAGCTTACAGAATCTTAACTACAATATTACAAGATAAAAAAAAATGGTTGTAAAAGAAAAGATCATAGGTCAGTGCAGCCCATTGACTAATGTAATGTGATTTAGAAGAAGTTCTTCTAAGAGTGATACATTAGTTGGAGATTTTATAACAATGAATGGTGCGTTATAATATAATACCATTGATTTTAGCCTTGGGGAAACTAAAATGAAGGCGTTCTTTATTTGGTATATAAAATACATAACACAAAAATATCAAAAAGTTATGAAATGTTGTAAAGAATTCTTATATAAATCTGTTGTAATGAATACTTATATAAGAGTACTGATACATTTAATGTGGGTTACGCGAAACAGGAACACACATCCTCTTAAAATTTTCAGCAAAAATTAAGCGTAGCAAATAGGTTCGAGATAATAAATATAGTTTTAATACAGGAGGTTTAGATGTGATTTTCTCCATGGACAATTCCAAATTGTGAAGCTTATTATACTCTCTGATATAAATAGTTGAAACAACAGAATTTTCTAGAATTTATTGGGAGACATTCAAGTGGAGTCTTGAATGGAGTTCGTCCGTCAGAGGAACAGTATATGGAATTTGATGTGTTGAAGTCCACGCAAAGGGACACACCAGAAGCAATATAGGGGAAAAACGTTGGAAAATAAAACCCAGAAGACGGAATTGCGAAGTGGAATTAAGAACTAAAGGAATATGAACAAATAATTAGAAGAAAGCAGTAAAGTGTGATATTAAAAAAAAAGCATTTAAGGGCAAATATTTTCAAGGCAGCTGATAAAGTATACATGCTATAAAGAACTGGTATAAATGGCAAAGTTTTCTAGGAAATCTAATACGGATATACTCCTGGGAATTTGGCCACAAATTTAAATTTTCTGCAGCTAAAATTATTCACCAGACTCATTTCGTATTTGATATAGACTTAGATAGAAATAAATATATTCTTGTGCAATCTGAGATTAAAAGGATAAGGCAGAGGACAATAAAAGCAAACTACCCTATGTCTGAGCAGTGGCGCACCCAGGGGGGAGGCAAGAGGCCCTGCCCCCTAAAGAAATAGAAATTGCATTATGAATATTGATTTTGCATTATAAATATTTTTATCCGTTCATCTCGCCCCCCCCCCCAAGAAAATATCCTGGGTGCTCCACTGTCTCTGTGTGTCTTATTCTATTAACCACAATCCCCGTAAGAAGTTACCATTAGGAATTCAAAACCTACTGAAAAAAGGAACCAAGTTGTCAACGAGTTTCTAATTAAAGTAATCGAAACGGGACGTTCACAGAAAAAGATATCCAGAAAACTGAATACGTCATAAGACTTCGTCTCGAGGCATACGAGATGATTTTAACTTACAGGAGAGGTTTGACGCTAACCAGTGCAAGATTGTCCGAGTTACAACTCCTCTGCAGGACTGAACTGTGCAATGCCACTGAATAATGCATTTAGGTAAGTATCTAATATGCTTAATTTACAACCACTTCAAAAGAAATAAGAACTTTCAGAAGAAATAAGAACAAACTGTTTATTAGATGTTCGGGACAAGTTTCCTCTGCGGCAAATGGCCAGTATGTGTGCTCCGTTTACCGCGGCGAACAGACGGAATCTTTTAAATTAGTTCGAAAGTGTGGAACAAAACTTTGAATCAACTAGAGCTATTCTTTTGACTAATAAATCCATTTCGCTCTTCCCTAATACATCCAGATTGAGTCTGCAGATGGATCTCAATCAGCTCACTTGATCATCTCTCTCAATCAGCTTCATCTCTCTCAATCAGCTTGACAAGACCAATAGCGCTTTTGAAACAACGGTAAGGTTGTAACAATTCCGTTTAATTTAAGGGATCGGGCAAATTGGTGGAGATCACGGTATGTGCAAGAATTACGATTTAAGATTGCACAGAGCTCCCCATCTTATAATGAGGTACTCTTGATCTCTGGAGGTGCACAGTCAAGATAGTGGTACCTCGTTTTGACTTTTCTGATATGTCATGGTACTAGACACTATATTCGTTCAATATAATGCACGCTTTCGCTAAGCTTATATGGTGGATGATTTCATGGAGCACCCACGAAGATGTTCTCTAGGCGAATTGGGTGAGGCACCAAAGGAAGAGACTACATACCCTCAGCCAATACCAACGGCATTGCTGGAGCTCAGTACTACTCTTTTTTAACTTGGTATCCGCAGAACCTTTGGCAACCTGATTAGATGGATGCAAAGTCAATGTTACGCAAACGTGATACCGAAGGTTTAACATCGTGGACATTAGTGGTATACCGCATTTTTGTCTCTTTCAAATGCTCAAAATGAAAACCGTGCTGTGTTAATCTTTCGAAATTTGAATAATTAATGCAATGCTATTTTTGCTCTTTTTTTTCTTGTTGCACTTATGATATATTATCACATAAGTATTCCAAGATCGTGCGAATAAAACACCAGTTGATATAATAGAGAAATGCTGAACCAGCAGGTTCAAAATATAGGTATGTAATTAGGAAATGTAGGAAAAAAATTAATTCTTATTGATTCAAACGTGTAGATATGTGTACTTTTATAGATGTATAATGGTTGTAGGTTGATACCCAAGTATTCCTTTTTTTCAGTCCCAGTTTCTAGCATGTTGCATAACGAATGAAGATATATGCGTTAGATACATGCCCGTGAGTAAATCTGCAAGGCAAATTACTAAACTGCACATTAATGGGAAGTAGTTACTACTAGTCACTAGTTTTCAAGAGTTTTCTTTAACATAATTGTTACTTACCTTTCCTACATGTATCTCATGGGCATTTACATTCAGTTATGGTTATAACCTTCCTTATTATTTTCAATTATTTTCTGCGAACTACCGAGTGGAACGGAACCTGCACGAAAGGATTCATAAATGATCTTCAAACACGCAAAGTCTCCAGCAACTGAAAAGAAAAAAAAATGAACTGTCTTTAATATATAACTGAAACCGGCAGAGACATTAAGAGAGTTTCCTAAAGAGGGAAATATTCGATTCCGTTTCACACATGTAATTTTTTCGACACAATAAATTCAATGTCCCAAATATTCTTTCAGATATTTTATGATGTGGTTAAACGTTCCGAAATCATTTTATAAAAATAAACAAAATCTAAAAAATTTCTAAAAAATGGATGCAGTATATATTATAGGTACTTACAATATGTATTCCAACAGGGAATCATGATTTTCGCGACCAGAGGGGCTCATATATATATATATATATATATATATATATATATATATATATATATATATATATATATATATATATATATATATATATATATATATATATATATATATATATATATATATATATACAGGGTGTCCGTAATTAAAGTCCCACTTTCAAACGGCTGCAAAAAAAGAACCACTGGTCAGAATGACTTCAAATTTAAACTGAATATACTGGAAGAAGGGAAACGATTTGGCATAATAAAAAAAGTTCCAGAATGTATTAATAGATGGCGCTGTGAGCGGTTGGAACTCTTTTTTTATTATGCCAAATCGTTTCCCCCTTCTTCCAGTATATTCAGTTCAAATTTGAAGTCATTCTGACCAGTGGTTCTTTTTTGCAGCCTTTTGAAAGTGGAACTTTAATTATGGACACCCTGTATGTATACAGTAACCACCGCTTATAGTGATCAGTGGGTATAAGAATCAACCGTTTATAAGATTCAATATCACAAAAACAAAAACAAATGTAGCGGCCCTGTGGTACAGCGCGCTGGTTTTCGGTGATGAGGGTGCTCAGATCGAATCCCGGCGTTGCTCCACGAAAAATGCCTCCGTTCGTGTAGTCCCTTCATAGGGGGTAATGTTGTCCGCCTATATGGTGCCCCCATAATAAAATGGGCAGTAAAATTGCGGCGTAGTAAAGGCCAATGTTTGATTACAAGTGCCTCCGCATTGGTAAAAAAAAAATTTCCATGTTAAAACTTTCGCTTTAAAGAATCAATCCACCAGTTTTAAGAATCAGTTTACACTCTTCGCTTTCCTTTCATTTTTCCAAAAATGAAACTTAAACCCTCAAATGGCACGAAGTTCTTCCTTTATTTTTTTTAAAGAAAGAGTGATAAGATGGGATGGAATACAGTCGTAAAATGCATCCCTTTCTTTGTTAGACATAACATAATAGTTTCCCCCTAAACGCTTTAGCTAAACACTGTCCTATTAGCTTGACCCAGAGGCATCCTACCCGTCCGGATCCAATTTCACTTTTCTCCATTGACAAACAAAGACAGGGAATCTTTTTTCCCACCTCCCGCATCCTGGTTGCGGCTTCCTGGACCCTGAAACACATAAATTTTCGGCAAAGTGTCCACTATCACTTAGGCAAATGTGACATTAGTAGATTCCGCACGTTATCAAACCGTGAAACGTAAGCTAGAAGGTGAATATAGGCCTGAGACTATTGGTATTGAAAGAGGTATAAACAGCCTCCTGAAAACTTCATTACGTCAAGATACCACAGAAAACTTTTTCTTGCACCCTTCCTGTAGCTGAAATGTTAAACTGTTAAGCAGGTATGTTGTACCAAATATTGAATTTTTTTCTTCTCTTACTATAATCATGTGCATCTATTTAATGGACTAGTAATTAAGTTGTATTTTAAAATTATAAAAAATAATTTTAATAAAAGATAATTAATGCAATAAAGAGTATTTTATGGTAAATTTTCTAATATATGCATATATAGGTGTGTGTGTACCTGTCCAAAACTCAAAATTTCGGCTATAAGAATCAACCGCTTATAAGAATCAAAAACAGTAATAACAAACGTGATTCTTATAAGCGGAAATCACTGTATATATATATATATACATATATATAAGATAAAGTTGAAAGAGAAAAACCAGTATGAGCACAAAAGCTACTACAGCCAGGAACCAAAAACATGAAAAGATAAGATTGAAAGAGGTTTTAGACAATATCTCATCATCAGCGGTGTCAATACTGTCTAAAAACCAATGGATTGTTTCACATAAGTATGATCTATACAATAAACATACTCAGACACCGTACAATCTATGAGTAACTGTAGAATTGAATATGTATCCACTCAACCATAGAACACGAAGCCTGGCGCCAGAGTGGAAGTTAAGAATAAGTAACCGCAAGATGACTGACGTCACAAAACTTGCATCCAAGGAGCTAATGGAAACACAGCTATCCAACTTTAAAGACTGTGTTTAGGACTACTTAACCTTAAGTATATTAGCTTTATTATTATTACTAAGAGTATGTAATTATTGTTTTATTTTTTGTTTTAAATTTATTTTTTATTGTTTTTCTTTATTTTATTTTTAGTAGTTATTTTCTCTAATTACTTATTTTGTTGTTTTACTTATTAGTTGCAACAGAACTAACTATTCATGAAATCTAAAACTACTAATGTGCTTCGAAAGACTATCAGGGTAATTATTACGTGTTAGCACAGCTATCAAGTCTAAAATATGCTTATTCCTATTGTCTTTAGAACAAAGCCTATTTATACGTACAAGCTGATTTACAATAATGTTCTTAAAAACAGATATACACTGCTGGCCACTGTAAATGCAACACCCTGAAGGAAACATGCAAATAACATGAAATTTACAACATGCATTAGCGGAGGTGAGATATGCAAATGATTAGAATTTCAGCGCAGACGCACATCACGCGCGCCTGTGGCGCCACTTCAAAGCGCTATTTAAGGCTTGGAGATTTCGACGATTTCAAGTTCGGCAATTGTGTTTATCTTGTGGTTTTTTCAAAAAAACGATCAATTATGCCTCGTCGAAAACAGCGATCATCTTTTGATCAAGTAACCGAGTTCGACAGAGGAAGGATAGTGGCCTACCGAGATTGTGGATTATCTTTCAGGGAAATCGGTAGTCGTGTTGGATGAAACCAAACAACTGTAATGCGGATATGTGATCGTTGGATGCAGGAGGGTACGACGGACCGGCGTGTTCCATCGCATCCACCTCAGCGCACCACTTCACGTGATGACAGGCAAATTGTGCGCATGGCAGTGACGATCGCTCAGTCACATCACGAACCACAGCACAGCACATGCAGTCTGTAACGCATCATCCAGTGTCTGCGCGTACCATTCGACGCCGTTTACAGCAGAGTGGTCTGTCCGCAAGACGTCCATTGCTTAGTCTACCCTTGACGCAGAACCACAGACGTCTCCGCCGCCAATGGTGCGATGACAGAAGGATGTGGACGACAGAATGGAATGAAATTGTCTTTACTGACGAGTCACGCTTCTGTCTGCAACACCACGATGGTCGCATTCGAGTCTGGAGACACCGTGAAGAGAGGATGCAGAACAGCTGCGTTATGCACCGCCACACTGGTCCTGCACCGGGTATTATGGTATGGGGCGGTATTGGATATCACTCTCGCACACCTCTAGTACGCATTGCCGGTACTTTAAACAGCCAGCGCTACATCTCCGAGGTGTTGGAGCCAGTTGTCCTTCCTTACCTTCAGGGCTTGCCCACAGCCATATTTCAACAGGATAATGCGCGACCACACGTAGCACGCATTGTCCAACGGTTCTTCGTCAATCGCCAGGTTGAATTGCTTCACTGGCCGCCTCGCTCTCCGGATCTTTCGCCGATAGAAAACATGTGGTCCATGGTTGCTCTACGACTGACCCAGATTCCATCCCCAGCTACCACAGCAGATCAACTTTGGCAACGTGTGGAAGCTGCTTGGTCTGCTGTACCCCAAGAACTCATCCAAAGTCTCTTTGAATCAATGCCGAGGCGTGTGGCAGCGGTGATCTCCAACAATGGCGGCTACTCTGGCTACTGATTTTGGCAGGAACCACACTTCACAGAAGTCTATAAATTTAATCATTTGATACTTGGTCAACATGTTATCTACAAAATAAATTTTGCTGTGATATCTCTTGTCTTTCTTAGTGTTGCAATTCGGGTAGCCAGCAGTGTATATATACCGGGTGGTCATAAAGAAACTTTGCTGATATGTGGACCTCTAGCGGCCGTTCTGTTCAACCTATCGAGATGAGATTTCAGATATAGTTATTCAGAGGTATGTGCTCGGGATTATGAGAACGGCAACTCAATGACGCTCACGGTTACGGTTATAGGTATAGAAACTCGAAATTTTCAAATGGCAACGCCCACTTTTTCCCGTCGCAAAATTCTCAGCGCATGTGAAAACCCTAAAAAGCGTTGGAACGGTACGTGTATCATAAAAAACGGACGCGTTATGCACGCACAGAAAACAGCTCTGCGAACGGCCAACAAAGACACGATTGGGGCGCACGGAGGAAATTTGCACATGACAGAAGCTAGAAACCAATCACAGAATGCCGTTCACCAGATATTAAGCGTAGAAATCCGATAAAAAGCTCTCTGATCATGTTTTTGTTAGCCATTCGCAGAGCTGTTTTTTGTGCGCGTCCGTTTTTTGTGATACACGTACCGTTCCAACGCTTTTTAGGGTTTTTGCATGCACTGAGCATTTTGCGACGGGAAAAAGTGAACGTTACCATTTGAAAATTTCGAGTTTCTCTAACCGTAACCGTAAGTGTCACTGTGTTGCCGTTATTCAGAATCCCGAGCTCATACATCTCAATAACTATATCTGAAATCTCATCTCGATAGGTTAAACGGAACGGCCGCTAGAGGTCCATATATCGTTTTTGTAGGCCGTTCGCAGAGCTGTTTTTTGGGCGTGAATAACGCGTCCGTTTTTTGTAATACACGTACCGTTCCAACGCTCTTTAGGGTTTTCGCATACGCTGAGCATTTTGCGATGGAAAAAAATGGGTTTTGCCATTTGAAAAATTCGAGTTCCTGTACCTATAACCGTAACCGTGAGTTCCACTTGGTTGCCGTTCACGGAATCCCAAGCCCATACCTCTGAATAACTATATCTGAAATCTCATCTCGATCGGTCGAACGAAACATCCGCTAGAGGTCCATATATCGGCAAAGTTTCTTTATGACCACCCTGTATATATATATATATATATATATATATATATATATATATATATATATATATATATATATATATATATATATATATATATATATATATATATATATATATATATATATATATATATTATTAATATTTTATGAATGTAATACTGTTCTGTTATTTCCGATGTAAGGAGCCTAAAAGAGCCATTTCAAAAATATTACAGTGAAAAAAATTGGAACACACAGTTCCTTAAAAGCCACAAATGCGGTATTTGCGAATAGTTCGAAGAGACAATCACACATAATGCTCCCCATCCTGATGAAGAATTGTATTAATTTGTTCGAAATTAGTATGCGCTTTTGACTTTTATTATGGCTTTTAAGAAGCTGCTTATTCTAACTTCCATCAGTAGGTATTATTCTCGTTTAGAAAAATTTATTTTCGAGAGAATTTCGTCATTTTGCTGCAGACAAAATGTATTTTATAGTTGTGGAATTGCTCAAAATCCCTGATATTCCAACTATTAACTTCACTGTTACATTTGAAAGGTGGAGGACTTTCTATCATGAGCGAGCACATTGAGAAAATGTTTCAAGATAATGTGAAATGCAATTCTCAACTTTAGACGTTGTCTCTGCTAATTACATACGAAAGGATAGTAGATACAATAGAATCCAAGAGTAGTCTTGAAGAGAAAGAAGAAAGCATTCTAATTCTACGAAAAAAAACTGTTTAAATACGTACCTATCGTTTTTAGCAATACAAAACTAATTTGGTGCAGGATATTTTGTGTGAAATCGTAAAAGCGAAAATCAAGAAGTCTGAACAATGAAATTTCTACAGTCCGCTCTCAGGGATGTTGAGAGCTGATGCCAGTGGAAAAGGATTTTTATTTCGCTAATTAGCTCTTGCATTTGGCCCCAGAGCACAGGGACTCAAACCCGTTTTTTTCCATTTCGTGTCGGGCCTTAGGGTCATGCCGATACTTTAACAATCCAAAGTGACAAGCTATTATAAAAAGCTGATAAATATAAAACCTTTTCATTTTTTAATAATATTTTTTTCAAGATACCTTTTTTTTTTCCCAACGCGACAGGCTTCAATATTCGCTCTTTCAAATTCGCCCATGAACATTCAGTGTTTCAATATTCGCCCATGAACACCGTGGAAGTTGTTGGTTTCTTGCAATTGGGGCACTCTATAGGAAAACCAACGTTGCCCCCTTGTGCTATCTCAATTTGGGCCGAACACATCCAGGTACGACATCTTGGGGCGGAGGGCTCGTACCCTCCTCAAAACCCTTACCACCACGAGGAAGGACCTCCCGGCCTACAGATTTAACTTGCCCGTCCACAGTTTAGACACGAAGGCATCCACAGAATTCGAACTGGGTACCCTCGGTACTAATTAACGACTTGTTTAGCAGTAGGTTATACCTCGGTCTCTTTTCCCAAGATATTAAATATTTTTAAATCAAGATTAACATTATTTTTTCTTGTTACGGCTTTATATGGAAATCAATACATTTTATGTAACTCAGTAAATTGATAAATGTTAAAAAATTAGTAAATCTATAATCTAATGTTAAAAAATAAGTAAATCTATAATAAGTAAGGGGGTCCAGGACACAAAATTGTTCGAATTTTCGCAAAAAAAATTTATCGCATTAAAACTTTTTGTGTTCTTTTGCGCTTAAAATGACGTTTAAATCATGTTTCTATCTTAATTAGAACAGGAAAAATTATAATTTTTTTTGGCAACATTCTAATATTAGCCAATCGTTGTTTAAACCTGTAAAAGCGTTTTTCTGCATGAGGGTTTTTTTCCCCATTTTTCGTCTTTAAATTGTTATAAGTCAAGAACCGTTGAAAATAAATGATCGAAACTTGTAACATGTCTTTTTCAACTATTTTACTTTAATTTTGATTCAGCAAATTTCAAAAAACATAAATTTACTTTTGATAATATGATTTTTTAAAAATAAGTTACATCATTTTTTTCGTAATTTTTAATCCAAATATTTTTAATTCTTTTAAAAATTAATATTTTAAAAAATGGAGAATTAAAATTGAAACTTAACTATTTCTGTTTAATTAAATGAAAAAATTTTGAAATTCGACAAATAATATTTCGAGTTACAACGTTTTAAATTACCCCACTTTTATGAAAAATTTTAAATTTTTAAATTTTTTAAAAACTTTTTGAGAAGTTTTTTTCGATGTGATTTTGTTTACAAATTATATGGTTGACCATTACAAATAAATTCAATATTTTAACTCAATAAATAAAAAAATTTTCAAAATGTGTCCCGTACCCCCTTAAATGAACACGTCGGCTGATAGCCGAATGACTAAGGCGCTGGCATTCGGTACCAGATTCCGTGGGTTCGAGTCCCACTGTTGGCATGGAGTGTGATAGCCGTTCGGAATCGGCTTTAAGCTGTAGGTCCCGATCTCTTTATTCCTCGTGTACCAAAAAATGACGGTAGTGATCTGAACCAAACCAACCTAAATGAATACAGGTATGGGTTATGTCAAGTATCTCCTCTGCTTCATACCATGATTTTTACTATGTTTTTATTAACTTGCATTCTTGTTTGTGTGTGTTTGTTTGTCCAGTACAAATCTTGCAATCGATTTTTAACTAACTTCCCGACTAGCTAGACATTTGAAACTTTTAGAATAGCTCAGAACACGACGACAATGCATTTTTTGAATACTTTTAGCCATCTTTAAGCAGATTTTTACCGTGTTTTTATTATTTTCAGTTAATTTTATTTTGTAGATTGGTGGAGCCATCTGTCGGCCGGAACGGGAACGAAAAGTTAAACTCAAGTTAACTTCCAATTAACTTAATTTTCTTTCAAATTGATGGGATAATTCATCAAAAAAATTTTAAAAAAGTATTTATTAATACATAAAATTGTCAAGTTTATATGATTCAACAGAAAATTTAAAAACATGGTACATAAAAAATTCTTCTTATCTTGTAATTATTCACGTTAAAATAGCTTTAAATTTGGCGTTATAGTAGTTTCAATTTAATTTCAGTTATATGGCCATTCAGCGTTGGTGGATATTTTTTTTTTTTTTTTTGAAAGAGAGAGAGCTTTATTTGCTTTTAGGTGAACTGGAGTTCTCTATCTGTTATCATATCAGATGTAGGTAAAGGAAATTAGATGCTTCCTGTCATAATAAAAATCTCTCTATAAGTTATTGCTAAAAGAAGTTATTGATGTCCCTCAGTTGTTTCAATAATAAAGCTACAATAACACGAAACAAGCATAAAATTTCAGTTCTCTGAAATGTAAATTCTAAATCTATAATCAATGGATTCATAAACAGTATTTACGAAATAATGACTTCAACATTATTGCGATGGAAGTATAACATCCCTGACTGCTTTATTATCACTCTTTTACGACATCTTGATGTCCCCCAAAACTCCTAATGCGTTTTTTATTGCCTAAAAGTTAGCATAATAATATAGTTATAAAACCTTTACATATTTTTATTGGAAATTGTTTAGGCAAACCCACAAAATATTCTGAGCGTGGCGATAAATGTTGAGATGTCACTAACAGATAAAACATTTTTGATAATAATTTTTTAGAAGGGCGGATATAAAAAGAAAAAATAGAAGGATCTGTTCACATAGAATCCGGGCGTAAACGTAACATTTTTTTAACCAATCATATTCCAATCAGTGCCGACAGAACCAATCAGCGCCAACGGAACCAATCAGCGCCAACAGAATTTTTAACACTGACGAATTCTAAGTGAACAGGCCCAAAGAAGCAATACTTTCCATACATGTGAATAAGGAAAATATAGTTTCACATGCTCGGCAGGATCACAACCGTGACTGTGTTGATCGCATTTTACCTTATTGAGAATTGTAATAAATGAGAAGCTAATTAGCCCCTGTTCAGTTCTAATTAAAATTAAGCACTTGAAGGAATTGTCTCAGTATTGTCTAGCATCTTCCACCTGCATTGAAAAATGGAATCATGGATCTGGAAGAAACGAAGTATAGACAATGTTCACAAGTTCGCTGTTCGTGGGAAGTCTAAAATACGCCTTACGAAGTATTCTGAACCGTTCATACTAGCATTACTGATATGTGGTATTTCAGTTAAAGGAGCAAGCAAGTGGCTAGCAGCTGTAGCATTAGCTGTTCGATTGTTTTTTGCGATGTGTTACTGTCTGACATTTTCTAACACGGTATCTTGCATGGTACAGGAATTCAGGAGCTTTTACATGTTCACTCTGGTGACGAAAATAGCAGCGCTCATTTGCTGGTCTTCGCTGTACCGGAAGGGAGGGGATTTTACTAAACTTCTTCAGATATTGAAAACTTTACACAAGAAGGATAAACAGAAATGTTCAAAAGCGGTAATACTGTCAGGAAGGCTATCTGTTGTTATATTCATTACCATTATTCTAGTGCCGTCTTTCAGAGCAATGGTGCAAAATGCAAACAGGAGAAAACCAACATGTCACGAATTTTGGTTGCCCCTGTATGGCGTAGATAAATCAATATATCACTTTCTAATAAGCATCGCACGTCAGTTTACGAACTGGGCTGTTCCATACTCGGGAACATTCTTTTACAGTCTCTACAGCATTGAACTTTGCAGCAAAATCCGAACTTTTCAGAAAAGTCTTAGTGTTTCAAATTCTGCGACAAAGGATTCTACCGCCATTGAATTTTATGAAACTGCTGTATCTGCCATTTTGAAGTTAGAAGATTCTTTGTCTTTGACAGTGCTCTTTATTCTACTGACAGATTTTGCAGAGATGTTCCGGATATTTACGCTTTTCATTTACACGGGTTCAAAGGACAGAACTTTCGCCAAGCTTAATCACATAGGTGTGTATTTCACGCAAACATCTCTTCAGTTCCTGCTGCTTGTATTTGCGGCCGATATTTTGCAAATACGTTTCAATTTGTTACGCAAGAGCATACTTCAGTCCCCTTTCATTTTCTCCAAAGAAAATGAGCACGTCCGTTTTAGGAAGAAGTTAATATTAATTGAAGACAGAACGCACGTGAAATTAACTGCATGGGGGGTTTTTGAAATTAAACGCACGCTAATTATGTCAGCCGCTGCTTCCTTGATAACCTATGGCGTTCTCCTGCAACAGTTTAAAAAATAGGTTCAAATAAAGAAAAAAAAAACGAGAAGTCACAAGAAAAAAATTGAAGTTCTACATATATGCAGATAATAGCTTTGTTTGTTGCCGTCATGACTTTGTTTCACATGTAAGAAGGCAACAGCCCATGAAAATCATGCAAATTTCGCTTTACCAATACACTGTAACGAAAGAGTCACGAATTTAACCAAACAGTCAAGGTTTGTCTTGTATGTGTGCTAGCAAATTTCCTGATAACATTATGTTTTGGTCGTTGAACTGAAACCTAAAACCTCTCCCCGATTAAATCACGGCGCGAACTTCGACACGAGTTGAGATCCCTTCCCCGACCTACTCGTTAAAGATTACAACCAGGAGTGAAATCAGCAATTTTGTGATTGTTTCCTGACTATGATAATCGAGCACAACGTGTCAACATTTCCTGCAGTAAAAGCCCTTATGCTTATTGTTCTTTTTTTCTTTGTGAAGGCGTTAATAACTAAGCGTCCGTTTCACCCAAAAAATTAGATGGCAACGTTATCCATTTTTTTTTTCAAACACTCGACTTCCCGAAATTTTTTTAAATCTAAACTGAATGAAATATTATCTACATATATAAAACAGTTCCGTAACTCAATCACTGACTGACATACAATGCACAGACCAAACCGCTGGACCTAAAGAGCTGAAATTTTGCATGGCGATTCTTCTTAAAGTGTAGGGGTGCACTAACAAATATTTTTGAAAAATTCTTCTTAGATTTTTTAAAATTCAATTTTTAAACTGTTTTAGTAACTTTTTTTAAGTTTGCATTCAAAATAATAATTTGGGGGTTATAAAATTTATATCTCGAGAAAGATCATAAAAATTCTTTTAAAATGAGATCTTTTTCGAATCTTTACCTCCATTTTTAGAATTTAATTTATTAAATGCTGATCACGTGATTTCTTTTTCTGGTACAATAAATAAATTTATCGTCACGTGCATAACAACTAAAGAGACAATTTTTTTTCTTGCTAATGCGGCAGACGATTGGACGTTATCCAAAAAATATTAAAATACAGTAAAAGATATTACGTTCTTCAAACTGTACTATATTAACTGTACTATATTCTTTAATATTTCCTATTAGATTTAATTTGAATATTTTCTTCTGCATTATTTTGTCTATAAAAATATCTCTTACGATTTTTTTATAAATATATTTGTTGGGGTTTTTTGTACATCAATTATATACATTGATCATCGTATTTATTATATATATATATATATATATATATATATATATATATATATATATATATATTGGCATTAATTGCATACATTGATCGTTGTATTTAATTTGAATGTACTCCTTAGCGAAGTACGGGTTTTCAGCTAGTTTAACATAAAAGGAGAGGTAGAATTTTTAAACTCAAAAGAGTTGAAAAGAATCCCTCATGAATAAGTAATTCACCAACCCCGAGATGTCTCCCTTATTCCAAACAATAACGCCAGATTGAGAGAGAAATCAACAGTTTAATGTTTTCTGTAAAGTCTTCAACGTTGGTTACTATGATTTTCTACGATTTTTCGCCACTTCTCTTCAAGTTACGAAGCCAGACATCTAATGTTTCGTATAAACCCCGTGGAAACAAAATGGGAGGATCCAATGATGTTGGAAAATCAAATCCTTACTACCCCACATCGTAAAGAAAATCAACATAAAATCAAAATTTGCTTGACTGAAAAAGTCTAAAATGCTCCGATTAAACAAAGTTTCCAGAAAGTAATATTTTAAACTATTACCAATTTATGCCAATTTTTCTGGGATATCGCAATAAATTCAACAAAAGGAAAAATTCCGAAATATTTTTGAAAATGAGACTTCAAAACCTCTCATTGGAGTTTTATCCCGGTGACTGTGAACGGAAACACGGCATTTGCAATTATTATCATGTAAAATGTAGTGAACTAACGCTTTCAGATGTTTTAGGTTGCAATTTTTAGTAAATTTCTTCCTGATTCCATCCAAATCTTGTTTTGTGGTACATTACCTATTAACATACAGGGTGGCCCAAAAGTCACGAGACCGTTTCAAAATAGAAAAATTCTTTTATTTATTAAAAATTCACATTTATTCTTTTATAATCAAAAAACACACCTCTTGGAAATCATTATAAACTAGTTTTTTAAATTACGTCCTTCAAATAGCTGCTATTTTGCTGTTGATAATGGCGGACTCTTTCTAAGTAGTGCTATATCGTATCGCATTTTTATTCTCCTAAATGCGGAGGCCTTGTCCCTTTAAACATTCGCTTGTTATCGACGGGGTTTTGCTAATCAATTTATTATGGGAGCACCACATAGGTGGACCAGCATCGGTCCCGTAATTTTGAACAGAGTCAAATGACGAGACCGGAAACACTCGACCCCGCACCTTTTGGAACTTGAAGGACATTGCAGCTACGACAGATTTTGCCCATGTACCAGCCGCCATTAGTGTACACATCGGTGGATTTGTCAGCGACGGGAATGAAACCTGCAACTTGCAGGTTACTGGCTCGATGCCTCTGCCAACTGGGCCAACTGCGCCCCACCTATCGTAATGTTCCGAGGCTTATTCCTTCGATTTCTTCCAGGATGTAGGTGTTTATTGCAGGATGATACTAGGTTTGTTGCGGTATACCCTGTCTTTCACAACCCCCTGTTCTTGAAACCTCCGGAATCAGTTTAGTATCGCTTCTTTAGACGGTGGTTTTCTGACCCCAAAATAACGAATATAAGCTCTTTGGGTTGGCCCAATTCATCGTTTATTTTCTGTATAAAATTCGATTGTTTTTTATTCGTTGCACTATCACGAATTTCTCCATCATTATTTTTCGAGGATTACAGATGAATAATAAGAAACAAAATATTTTTAAAAAATAACTATAAAAAAGTTATTATATTCTAGAAGAGCCACCCTGTATTACTTATGTCAATAAATGCTAGGTTTTTATAGCTCAAAAAAAGAAAGAAGAAAGATCATTCAGAAGAAAAATCTTACGATGCATGTTTTTGAAAATGTAACCATTTGATCACATCATTACTTTATTTATCAGGAATTAATAGTTTTAATTTTTTAATACTCTTTTTAGTTTCTCTGAATTTTGTTTTGGTTTATGCAGTGTTGTTAAAATATCATTAATAAGTCTTGAATTTTTGTTTTCTGTGTTATGCTAATGAATCTTGAATAAATTATATAGAAGCTTCACTTCCAAAAATTTTGTTTATTTCAAGGTTTTTTTTTCTGGTCTTCGGTGGTTTTTATTATCATACAAATATCAGTACCACAAAAGATGAATAATTACAAGATAAAAAGAACTTTTTATGCACCATGTGTAAGGTATACACAAGATTCGATTCACAAGAATCGAACTTTTGAGTGAATGAATTAAAGAAGCTGCTTGGGATATGCTAATTTCGGCATACGCGCTTAGTATAAATACCATGCAGCGTCATTAAAAAAGAAAGTTGTTAAGGTTGAAAAGATGTTATCCTGCGCTAGTGCTTAGCAGGCCCAAAGTTAGTCAAACCATTCTTTTTTAATGGCGCTGCATGGAATTTATACTAAGCGCGTATGCCGAAATTAGCATATCCCAAGCAGCTTCTTTAATTCATTCACTCAAAAGTTCGATTCTTGTGAATCGAATCTTGTGTATACCTTACACATGTTTTTAAATTTTCTGTTGAATCATGTAAACTTGACAATTCTATGTATGAATAAATACTTTTTCAAAAATTTTTTGATGAATTATCCCATCAACTTGAAAGAAAATGAAGTTAATTGGAGGTTAACTTGCATTTAACTTTTCGTTCCCGTTCCAGCCGATAGATGGCTGCACCAGTCTACAAAACAAAATAAACTGAAAATAACTGAAAATTAATTTAATTCTGCTTAAAGATGGCTAAAAGTATTAAAAAAATGCATTGTCATCGTGTTCTGAGCTATTCTAAAAGTTTTAAATGTCTAGCTAGTCGGGAAGTAAGTTAAAAATCGATTGCGAGATTTGTAAGGGATAAACACACAAACAAACAAACAAGAAAGCAAGTTAATAAAAGCATGGTAATATAAAATACTGTGTAGCGGCTCCACAGCGCTACATCTAAGACTTTTTTTCCTACTGATTGTAGAGCAGAGCTTGAGCGATAAAAATTTTAACCAGTCACAGAGCCTAACGCAAAGACCACGTGATATGTCAAACCAATCACAGGTTATACCAATGATCTTGTCACCAACAGAGGTGCGCGATCCTCCGTTGCTAGGTTTCTGCTCCGGAAGCAATGTAAACAAGGCCAAATACAAAACTTAATAGCGCAGTTGCCATGACAACAATTTCTTTATACGATATTTAAATTATTTTTAAATCGTTTGAAAATAAATAGTTTTAACAAAGTAGTCAAAGATTCAAAGCTACAGGTTACTATGGTGACCGTGAAGGAATTGTAAAATTGTAAAAAAATTTCTGTCAACAAATAAAAAGAAAGAGATTATTCTTTGGAATATAGTACGTTCATAAAAAAGCGAGGTAGTAGGAATATTGTTTTCTTTGCACTTCCAATGGAATTGAAAAATGTTTTTCAAAAATGTAAATAAATTATTTATATCGTTGTGTTTTGCTATACGCTTATTTATTTGGATGAGTCAACATTTCGGGAGTAACCAGCGATATCAATTTGAAAAATGTTTTTAAAAATGTAAATAAATTATTTATGTCATTGTGTTTTACCATGCGCTTATTTATTTGGATGAGTGAACATTTCGGTAGAAACCAAAGATAACTTCAAAGTTTTCAATATGTTTTTCTTCATAAACAATGTAAATATTAAACGAATCTAATTGTTTGGTCGTGCGGAAAGGTACTGTTTGTCTCGCAACACTCCTCTCCTTAAAAAAAAACAACTCAAGAAACACGAATAGAAACCCACATCTAAACACAGTTAAAAACATCGCAACAGAAACGATTGAGAATACACCATATTGAAATATTTATCGCCAAAAAAAATCGTCAAATTTTCCGGCACAGGATATGAGACCTCTCCCCCTCTAAATAATGCTTCTTTTTTTCAATTCCTACTATTATTTCACACTCTCTCTATATATATCTTGTTCAAATTTTCAATCGTTAATAAAAGTACTTTTTATTCATCCACTCAAGTTCAGATACATTTTTTTAAACTTGTAGTGGATGACATTTGATGTTAATACAGTTTTTTCAAATATTAATTCATTAATTAAATTTAATTAATCAATTTTTGTTTTAGACCTAGAGCGTCTCTTGCTCTTGAATAGTAATTTCCCTCTTGTTACTGTGTAAACGGTAGCACTGCGGTATCGCGGGCTTCTCCCGTCCTGTAGGTTGCGAGATCGAATCCCCAACCTGACAAGCTTTTTCTCTCTCTTTCCCCCCCCTCCTAATCTCGCACAGTAGACAAGGTTCTGGCAGGCAATCCTTTTTTTCAATTCCTACTATTAATTCACACTCAAATTTTTGTTTGTTGACCTAAGTAGGAATTGACTTTAAAATTTTTTTTTTGATATATTACTTGTTTAGTTTGAAATTTTATCAACGTTGGTTAAAAATTCTACTCCCCCAATAGTTGCGATAATTTTCATTTTTTTCATTTTTTTTTTTTTTTTGGGGGGGGGTAGTTATTCATGACTGTTTAAATTTAAGGAAAAGTAAAACAATCCACGAAATGGATAATTTAAGTTTTCTTAGAAGTTTCATTTTAAAAATCCTTTTAATTTGAAATGCTAGGGATTCCTCTTTAAGCTATGCGTGTTCATTCCTCCAAAACAAAAAATACAAGGTGCTAATTGTACAAACGTAATTTGGCTACTATGAGTTAATGATTTCGGCACGCTTCTGTGGCGTGGAAACCTTAAATTAAATTAACTTGTTACACAGTCTTAACAGCCTTAGTGTCTATAACGATGTCTGAGCTGAGGGAAGACTACCTTGTTAGTACAATCAAAAGTTCTGTACTGAAGAATTGAAGACACGTCCAAGGAGAGTTCAGCACACGTGAAAGTACTATTAAATTGTTCTGTACAAGAGTACTTTTTAAAAGGAAGGTAGTGAGTATGAATTCAGGAACAGTTCTTGGGACTAAGAAAGTTCTCATTCACTATTTAGCACAATGGAAGGTACGATACAGTTCGAAGACGCTGAAAAGCTGGAGATCGGAAGTAAGAACATGTAGTGAAAGAATGCATACAGACCGGATCGTCGAAGCGTAGTGGTGTAGATTTACCGCACATACCCAGATTCTCCACTGTCAACTTTCTAGTAGTAGTACTTAAAAAAAAACTAGACTTGGTTACGAAAAAAAACTTATTTATTATAGCAACGATCGTTGACTAAATCTCTTGAATACACAAATACAAGGGCTATAATAAGCTATATACATGGACAATGAAAAGCTCCAGTTAACATGAGCTCAACACATGAGGCGGCGAACGGCAAAGTGGTGTGAGTCAAGTGTTGTTAGGGCCTGTTCACATAGGAGTCCGTTGCGTAGCGTTAAGGAAAAGATGACGTTGAGACGAAAATAAACCAATCATAGGCGTTAAAAATTTCATTGCTAATCGTTTGGAGTCCTGTGATTGGTTTATTTTCCTCTCAACGTCATCTTTTCCTTAACGCAACGCAACGGACTCCTATGTGAACAGGCCCTAAGTCAAAAGCGTTTTACTGCAAAAACTACAAAAATTCCACTATAAATTGATCAAATTATAATTCAGAATAATTATTATAATATTGCAAATAATAATCATTTGCAATTCCACTGTAAATTGAACATGGCGATTACATTTTTGCCCTTAATTAAACTAAGTTGAAAATGTGACTTATACCACTTTGCCTTTAACCGCCTCACATGATGACCACTCAGGTCAAAGCTAACAGTAGTAATGAAAAATGAGAGCAAAAATATCAAAAAGATTAGCTCCCCCCACAGTCGGCAAGCCGAACTGAAAAGGGGTGCTTAAGCACAAAAAAAGGAAGCAGCTAGCTATCAAAAAAATGTAGCTCTATCTAAATCTGACTGAGTAATCTCTTTTCATTCTGGACAAAACGCAACACAGGCTAGGGTTGTATTAACTTAATTTTAAACTAAAGTATCGCCAAATACGATGAAAGCCTACCGGTGCGCCGCAGAGAGTAGTACCGGAACCCATCAGTAAACGCTGAAAAGAACAAACCTTCGTAACTAGAAAAACGGCGATTCACCGCCAAAAAAAGTAGCCAAGTAGGAGCGAAAAGAGTGGGACGGCCGCTGATTGGACTTAGCCAAGAGTGACGTGAAGCGGCGCCGAATATGATTGGCGAAACTCGCTCGAGCCCAAGAGGAGAACCTTTTAAGAATTTTCTCACGGGGATGCATGGGGATGGTTGGCGTCGCCAACAGATGTCGTAGATTAAAGTCTGGGAAATAGATACGGAATGTCAGCGCCATTGTACATAACGCCAATTAAAAAGCAATTTCTACGACCCCCTAGATGGAAAACGTCCGGTCCTTTTTAACAGGTCGGCAATAAGCCATAAAACATCTAATTATATGTACGAGTAAATTGCAGTTTCAAATAAACAAAACTACTTTTAAATTGGGTTCTTGGAAAAAATACATTGCTGAACAAAATAGCGGAAGCTATCAATAGATAGTACTGGAGTAAAGACATACCATTTTAGACCTCCCACGTAAAAAAAGAGGCTATACATGAATTACGCTAAAATGCTTATAGCGAAAGATCATAAGATTAATATTAACATTGCAAACATTAAAGTGATTACATCCTTTAAATTAATAATTACTCGCATTTAAAGTAGGTGCAATTAATAAGAAAACTGTAACGATAAAATCCACGTTACACTAATAATACTTGCTAATTTAATTATTGCATGTTAACTTCAACTTACTAAATTCTAATGTTTTTATTCTTATTTTTGTAACTTCTTTAATTAATTTTATAATTAAACGTTACCTTTTTACCATGTTTTTATTAACTTGCTTTCTTGTTTGTTTGTGTGTGTGTTTGTCCAATGCAAATCTTGCAATCGATTTTTAACTAACTTCCCGACTAGCTAGACATTTGAAACTCTTAGAATACCTCAGAACACGATGACAATGCATTTTTTAAATACTTTTAGCCATCTTTAAGCAGAATTAAATTAATTTTCAGTTATTTTCAGTTAATTTTTTTTTGTAGACTGGTGCAGCCATCTATTGGCCGGAACGGGAACGAAAAGTTAAATGCAAGTTAACTTCCAATTAACTTCATTTTCTTTCAAGTTGATGGGATAATTCATCAAAAAAATTTTTAAAAAGTATTTATTAATACATAGAATTGTCAAGTTTATATGATTCAACAGAAAATTAAAAAAACATGGTATATAAAAAGTTCTCTTTATCTTGTAATTATTTTTAAACTTAATTTCTTTCTTCTTGGACCATGCGTGAAAAGCTTCAGTGCTTCCCATATCCAAACCGAGGGTAAAGGGCTTTCTTAGCCCTATTAGGAACATTACGAAAACTTTATGTCCATGTTTATGTACAGTTAAATCAGCAAGTAACATTCAGATCAGTAACAAAAGTCTTACGCTGCTGCGCCATAATTAGTTACGCCCTCGATGGACGTGACGAGCTAGCTCTGCAATATTATCTCAATATCGGAGTTTTTCTGCGTGCACGATGTAAACAAATCACGAAGCGCATGGCGAGGGCGAACGTGGTCTGAGATACAAATGACGAATAGGAAGTCTGTAAGGTATGTGTTGGTTACGTTGGTGAAAGGTTGAAAATTAAGGGGGTCCGGGACACATTTAAAAATTTTTATTTTTTTATTATGGTTAAACATATAATTTGAAAACAAAATCACTTCATAAAACTTCTCAAAATGTTTTTAAAAAATTTTTAAATTTTAAAATTTTGAAAAAAGTGGGGTCATTTAAAATTGTTATAACTCGAAATATTATTTGTCGAATTTAAATTCTTTTTCATTTCATTAAACAGAAATATATAAATTTTAATTTTGATTCAGCATTTTTTTAAATATTAATTTTTAAAAAAATTAAAAATATTTATATTGAAAATTACAAAAAAATTATGTAACATATTTTTAAAAAATCATATTTTCAAAAGTAAATATTTTTTAAAAATTTGCTGAATCAAAATTAAAGTAAAATAGTTAAAAAAGACGTGTTCCAAGTTTCAACCATTTATCTTTAACGGTTCTTGACAAATTAAAGACGAGAAATGGGGAAAAAACCCATCATGCAGAAAAACGCACTTACATGTTTAAACAACCATTGGCTACTATTAGAATGTTGCAAAAAATTATAATTTATCCTGTTCTAATTAAGATAGAAACATGATTTAAGCGTCATTTTAAGCGTAAAAGAACACAGAATTTTTTAATGCAATAAAACTTTTTTCGAAAATTCGAACAATTTTGTGTCCTGGACCCCCTTAAACCGAAATACTCCGCGTATCAATAAAGAACTCTTAGTAAAATCTAATAATTACAAGATAAAAATAACCTTTTATAAACCATGTTTTTAATTTTCTGTTGAATCATATAAACTTGACGATTTTATGTATTAATAAATACTTTTTAAATTTTTTTGATGAATTATCCCATCAACTTGAAAGAAATTGAAGTTAACTTGAATTTAACTTGTGTTTAACATTTCGTTCCTGTTCCGGCCAATAGATGGCTGCACCAGTCTACAAAGCAAAATTAACTGAAAATGAATTTAATCCTGCTTAAAGGTGGCTAAAAGTATCAAAAGGATGCATTGTCATCGTGTTCTGAGCTATTCTAAAAGTTTCAAATGTCTAGCTAGTCGGGAAGTTTGTTAAAAACGAATTGCAAGATTTGTACGGGACAAACACACAAACATACAAACAAACAAGAAAGCGAGTTAATAAAAACATGGAAAAAATAATTTAGCATCACTTTGATTTCCATCTAGGGTGGAAAAGGGGTAGGTAAGAGTTTAAGGTTATGAAGAAAGGGTATTAAAAGACTATCAAGAAATGCAATTTGAAATCAGTCCACGGCAGGAATAGTGAGCTACATTTCATGTCATGCTCGCTTAACTACAACTATGGTTTGTATTTCCGGAAGTGTATTTATCATTTTTGGCATTGATAGAAATTGTCTTGTTACTAGGCTGACTATAAAACATGTTTACACATGCCTAGCAATATTGGCAGCCCTGCAGAAAATTCACGAAACACGAGAAGAAAAATTATATTCAACCTAATTCTCCAAATTGCCAGACTCGTCCTTCCAACTCTTGGACAGATTTGACTCTTGATGGACTCTACACTAACCAACCAACCAACCATGGCATTACATTAAAACATATAATCCATAGAGTTAATCATGTTCACTGATGTGTAGTCATATGCTCTACACCTCTAAGGGCCTGTTCACATAGGAGTCCGTTGCGTAGCGTTAAGGAAAAAATGACGTTGAGACGAAAATAAACCAATCATAGGCTTTCAAAATTTCCTTACTAATCGTTTCGAGGCCTATGATTGGTTTATTTTCGTCTCAACGTCATCTTTCCCTTAACGCAACGCAACGGACTTCTATGTGAACAGGCCCTAAGTCATGCTACTTATAAATGATCTATATTTTCTTTCATTTCATTTATCTTACGATATCTGTCAGAATAGTAGACTCTCATGACGGGATATAAACACTCGTAAAAGCTGAAATTTATAACCTCAAGTGAAAGCTAATTTTGCTCGTGATTGTAAAATGCATGTCAACTTTTCTTCAATTTTCAAAAGTAATTTATTTACATCAACATATAAGAACGTATGGAGCTTAATCTTAACTGTTTTCTGACGCGAAAATCAAATTTTCAGACAAGAAATGAGAGCTTTTTGTGATATTTGCTGTGAGTTATTCGAGGAAAATAGTCAAATCGCTACCACTACTTGCGGACATGCTTTTCATGAAAACTGTATAAGACTGTGGATAAAAAAGTCCGAAACTTGCCCTAAGTGCCGGGATCCTGTTGATGAAGATAGCATAATTAGACTGTTCATCAGCATGTCCCCAAGCGATACACAAAGCACAGAACACTTAGAAAACGAAGTTAATCGTTTAAAAGGGATAATTCATATGCTGAACGTAGAGATACAACGAAGGAAAAGGGGTGACGATAAAATCCGAAACCATCTGAATAATATCAAAATGGGTATCTTAAAACTTGAAAATGGAATCAGAGACTCGCAGATTAAATACCTCCAAGCCATTCTGGCATTGAATGGTATAATTTGTTGAAAAATGCAATTTGTAATTTGGTGAATTTGGCGAACACTGTCAAAAATTCTTGGGAAAGAAGTGCGATTCACCAGAAAAATTTCGAAATGAGAGTTCTGAAACTTCAACAAGAATTTGAAATGTTTAAAATGCAGTTAGTGGTGTGCGAAAGTAAATTAAAAGATAAAGAATGGAATGACTTAGAAGAGGACCCCAAAACCAGACATACCAATGGAGAATATTCGGGTTCCCCCCCAAAAAAAAACAATAGAATAGATCGAAATAATAGTTCACCAAACTGCCGATCAGCAAATACCAGAAATACCGCAGTTCGTTATCGAGGAAATAAAACAAGCTTTTTGGAAGTTCTGGAAAAACGCTTTGAATCTTGCAAGGAAACAGAAATAAACAAACCCTCGACGTAAATTCGTTAGATACACAAGTTAACAAAATATACATTTAAATGCCTTGAAAGAACAATATAATGACATTTGAAAAATTGTGGAATATATATAAAGAAATAAATGTTTCAGCATATAACAAAATTATACTTTTGACATTCCTCCGAATATAAAAATTATTAAAAGTAGTTTGGAAAAATATTTAAAAGATTATTAAGTTAACAATTAACACAAACTTACTAATTAGGTTCTTCCTGTTATATTCGGTAAAGCCTCGAGGTTTTGCCAAATATAACCTGTCAACGATCTGATCAGATCGTAGACAGGAGAGAAAAACAGTTTTGTTTGATTGTCGATACCAAAATCTTCTTTGTAAATATCTAAAAGTATTTTTATACCCATTGCAATATCTGCTAGCTAAAGTTGGTATCGATTTGATGAGTTTATAAACATGAAATAAAATATAAATGTCGTGAGAGATTTTCAGACTAGATTTATAAATGTCGTGAAAGATTTTCAGACTAGATTTGAAGAGTTCTATACAGTAATTTTTTTCAAGAAAAAGTATTTCTCTACATGCCCTACCGCTAGTTTTTAAGCTTTTATTGGTAATTATAAGCGACGTTGTTTAGAGTATGATTGCTTTACAAAAATTTCAGCCTCTATTACAAAGTTCTCCCGTTTGTGAATAGCATTCAGATTAATGTAACTAAAAGAAGCACTGCTTGATGTTATGTAATATTTCGTTGACATAGACGCTAACTTGGCGAATTTGAGGAGAAGAAGACGCGCCACCATTCTTAACAACGAGATCATACCTTGTACACGGATGTTGGCAGCAATTCCAATAAACAACCCAATTCATGTTTTTATCACTCATTTGCATTATTTCTCCCTAAATGTAAATCAGGGTAAAACTTGCTCAGTGCAAACCTAAAAAATTGCCAAATGGCAGAAATTGAAAATTCGTATTAGAAAATAGATTTTTTTTTGTGTGTATATGGATTTTAGAAAATCCTATTTATATGATATATATATATATATAAATATAAATATATATATATATATATATATATATATATATATATATATATATATATATATATATATATGTGTGTGTGTGTGTGTGTGTGTGTGTGTGTGTGAAAAGAATTCCCTCCCCAGTGCTCGAGAAACGTACTACCCGACTCCTGACAGAGCTGAGATGCCGAGATGCCGAGAGGGCAATGACCCCGCCCCCCTTGTCCACGAGAGGAGAGATTATGTCGGGGGAAAAAGGGCTTCGCTGGCTGTTATGAGACAGACGGACTCTGAGACGAACTCCCGACGACATAGGAGTCAGACGCTTAAAGACAACCTGTAGACGGTATAATATTTTAACCATCCTTTAAATAAATATACCTTTGTTATTGTTAGATTTTAGGAGTGATTTCTGATTTAATGAATGCAAATACTCCTTCACACTAAAGGTATCCCACATATATACTATATACACTGCTGGTCAAAAAATTTCAAAACCAGGAAGGAAAGCAAATAACAAAACTTTACTTATTGTACGTATACAGCATAGTAGGAAGAAAACATAATTAAATTTGTCGGCAATTTGGGGGTATACAGGGTCCGAAATTAGTACACACAGCTGCCGCCTCTGGCAGCTAAACTGTCTCTAACCCCGTTAGGAATCGAGTCGAACTTGGCTTGGATGATAGATACGGGCAAGTCATTCCATGCTACTTAAAGTCGATGCCACACTTTATCAATCGCAGTGGCTGGAGAGCGGTGGCGGCCCAGTCTCCCAGCAACCCATGACCAAATATTTTCAGTGGGTGGAGGATCTGAAGAACGTGCTGGCCAGGGCAACAGTCGAAAACCCTCTTTGTCGAGGTAGATCAAGATACGACGGGCAACATGCGGTCTTGCATTATCTTGTTGAAAGATGACGTCTCCGAGGCCTCGAAGATAGGGCAGAGCCACAGGCCTTAAGATCTGAGAAATGTAATTCTGGCTGTTCAGATTACCGACGACGTGAACAAGAAGTGTTCATGCCGTGTACCCAATGGCTGCCCATACAATCACACCAGGTGCACGGCCGTATGACGATATCGAATGCAAGCAGGCCATGTGCGCTGTCCTCGGTGCCTCCAGACACGGATACGTTCATCATGATGTTGCACCCTGCACAGGGACTGGTCTGAAAAGACGCCGTGATGCCACTCCGGTATCCAGTTTTGTCATCGCACTGTCCGTGCGGATACTTGTCGTGCTGCAAAGGTACTTGTCGTCGCTGCAATACTTGTCGTGCTGCGAAGGGGCAGGGCCCCTTTGCCCCCCCCCTCCCCGGGTGCGCCACTGGTCGTGACAGGTAATGGTGTAAAAGCAGAATACAGAGATGACTTTGTGCCCTTGCGCATTCCAGCTTCTGTAAATAGAGACATTGGGTAAGGGGCTAATTCATAAGTGAAATAGTTTTTCAAATCTTCATCTGACTGCTTAGATATGCACATTCTCTGAAAAAGCATAAGTGGATTAATCATTTCTGTTTCATCTCGTACAGTTACAGAGCTCACTTCTCTGGCTAATGTTACAACCTTCTTTTTTCTGGACATTTTCACAGATCCAAAATATTGACCAATGATCAGGGAAACTGCTTCCATTCCCACCATCTGGGATAAGTGACAGTTTACATTTTCACTGCCCACGATTCCACAGCTGATAGATATCACCATGTTAATGGTTGGAAAATGAGAGTGTGTGGAAAACCACTCCTTCAGTTTTTGCACATCTTCCTCATCTCTTGTTATCCGGGATGGTCTCATGTCTACATGTTGTTCAGATGTAGTTGAACTTATGTCAGTGAATTTAACCCTATAATATGTTTAACCCTATAAGTGATAAACCCGAGTCCAGCTAAACGAATTGAGCTCGAGCACCTATTTCCCCCGATAAAAGGAACAAACGAGTTGGGCTCGCGTCAATGGATTTTGCTTCATTGGGACCCTTGCAATGGATTTGCTTCATTGGGACGAGCTGGACTCTGTTACTTTACAGGGACATGCTTTTATTGTGAAGGAAAGAGTACGGGCCAAAGAAAGAACAGTTGAAAGAAATTCAAGGAATTTAGTGCCACAGTTTTAAGAGAAATACGGATAGTCCAGGGAATAGAGATGTTTTACCTAGCAAAAGGTCGGAAAGTTCTGATTTTTTGATATGTTGTATATATCGGGTTCGTAGTAAAAAACCCAAGTTTTCGATCCCCTCTCCCTCTGTGCGCACGCCGTTTAATTCACGTAATTCGTGTTTGTAATTCATGTTTGAAGTAGTAACGAGTGAAAAATGAGTAGATAGTATTGATAACCTAAGTAAATTTGACAATGATATGACATTTTTGTCGTTTTTGAAAATTTTGCTCAACTTTGGCGAACCGTAGCACCGGAGTCAATGGTCATGGAATAAAACTTTACATATCAAAGTTGTCGTAAATTTTATTTTCTATACGTTTTGTACTGAAAGTTTTTCTCAAAAATGTACGAATACGAAAATATGAGCAAAAAATTGAAAAAACACCAAAATTTTTTAGGTTTATTACGCCCCACGGGGCGCGCACAGGGAGGAGGAGGTCGAAAACTTAAGTTTTTTACTAGGAACCCGATATATATAACATATCAAAAAATCAGAACTTTCCGACCTTTTGCAAGATAACCCCCTATTTTCTTCCTCTATTTCCTGGGCTAATTTACTTTTATTCATTTACAACAATCTACATGTACTCATGTAAAACAAGCTACACTTTTTCATATATTCATGTACAGAAATTTACGGTCATTCAAGTACAGTCATGTAATCTTGTTCTAGAACATCGCTGTAAAGCTTCAAACCCCTAATTTCGGCCTGCATTTCTTGCAACTTCATTTCCAGTAGAACCATTAGCCCTAATCTTCATTCTAGCACTAGAGCACTTCTTCAGTGAGCCCTTCTTGTTCGCGTAGCCTGATCGTAGTGGATTAGCCCAGCTGTCAGTGATTTTATCCCAGGAATTCTTCAACCAAATCACAATCTCTTGCAGGCTAGGCCAAAATTGTGGGAAAATACAGGAACAAGGGAAATTTCATAACCAGTGGAGGGCATGTAAATTGACGAGACATCTCTCTGATCAACATCTCTCTGATCATTGTAGTTCTAGATCCTTCACCCATAAACACTGCAATTTCACCCATAGCAACCATGTTGGAGAGTTGGTATTTATAAAAGTCAACGCGATCAACAAAAGAATTGAATTCAAGGGCACGTTTAATAACTTCAGTATCTTCAGCTTGAACAGTGTTGTCGATCTTCTTAGAGACAGTTCATATCGCTGAAGAAAACCATCCATCCATCCACTGTTGTTATGCTTTGAATTCGTCTGGGGATATGTCTAACTGTGGTGCTATTGCAAGGGCAAATGCTTAAATATCAGCCATACGATCAATCAAAGCCTTTACTCTTCTGTCAGCAATCCATTCACAAAGGATGTCCTCCAAATTAGGAAATAATGTTTGACGACCTGATCCTCACTTGCGCTTCTTAGCAATTCCCGCGTACACCTGTTGACTGAGGTTATCGTACTCTTATCCCCATTTTTTTGGAACATTCGGAGATCGAACTTCTTTTCTATCCAGAAAGCTGTAAGACTCTTGCCCCGAGAGTCCTCAACGATCCCTTTCTTGTACTCGACGGAATAGCTTTCTTTTGCACTCATCAAAATAGTATTCCCTTTAAATCTATTACAAAATCAAGTGTTAATATAAGACTTACGAAACAGGAGTGGGAAAAAAACTGTTAAGAATGATGATCACAAAAAACGACAAAAAATTGCAGACATGAAATTCAGAAAATGTTTCTTTATTTCACACGAGGGCATCGGGTACGTCCGTTACAACACACGACGCATTGAATTATGAAGATTCTAATAAGTCACAACCACGTCTGTTCGTTATCAAGCACGCACGTGTGTTGTGACTGCACTCCGATTGGTCATTCAATAAGTCTGACGTCCGTCTGGCTGACCATCTTAACTAGGGCTTATTTTTGGGGTAGAGCTTATATTACGTCCTGAGAGCTTATATTTGTCCTGATGGAGTCTCACAGATTGATGGCACTGTGGGTAAAGCGATGGTATTTCATTCAGAAAAATTGGCGATAAAATATGTTCCTGGTAGTATTTGGAGTTAATCTTGACATTTTTTTCCACTCTCTTTATTTTTAACTTGTCATTATAAGAAAAACCAGCAACAATCAGGAATCCCTTAGAAAAACTTTCTTTCGATTCTTTGAACTATGTACTTAAATTTTTTTCTCCCCTTTTATGATAATAAATGGCTCTTTTAATGTTGCAATCATTTAAATACACCCATGATTCATCTGTTGGGACAATTGTTTTCCATTTTTCTTTGGATAAGTGTTTCTCATATAGAATTCTGCAGAGTGTCCTGCGTTCAGCGATATGATTTGGAAGAAGACGATGCACATTGCGTTTTTTCGCTTTCTTAAGATTTAAATTAACGTTTATCATTTTGTTTACACTGGACACCGAGCATTTTAATGATTTTGCAACTGTCCTTTGACTAGGGGGATTTTCTTTTAACATTAAACAACGTACCTTTGCAATAGTCGAAGATGTCCGTTTTTTCCTTGGATACTTGTTTGGAATTTTTGTCCCACTTGAGGCTCCAATTTGACGTTTTTTTCCTTTCTTGTTGACGATATTACCTATCGACGCTTTAGATATCACAAAACCATGACTCTCACATCGTTTTTGGATAACGGAGTATGCATATTTCTCTTCGGAAAGAGCATAAATGTAGCCTTCGAACCACTGCTTTGTTAAAAACGTCATTTTGAATAAAGACAAAACTTTCAAGCCGCAGACGATAATTTTGACTTTTAAAAACATAGTGCAATTGCAAATATTTCTTTTGTAGCAAACGATTTTTTATTACCGCTTACCAAAATCGTCTAAAAAATGTGCGACAGCCTCTGTATTTGCATCTTCACGCGTATCTCCCTATGAGCAAGTTCACGGAACAGATTCTGGCGCATGTATTCAAACGCGCAAGTTCATTTCTGCTGACAACTGGTGGCACTTCTGAATAATAAAGTGTTCCCCACAGTCCCCAAGTACCGAAGGTACGAGTAGTTAAAGATACCTTGGGTTAAATCGGACATGTCCAGAGCGTGTAACGGTCACTGGTACATTCTCAAGATCTTGCTAGTCCTTAGAGAAAACTGACGGCATTGCACCAGGGGGAGACAAAGCGTCAGGTTTGGAGAAATCTCGAGGAGTCGTAATATCATCGCTGTCATCTGCCGTGAAAAATGCCGGTTTCAAACGATCGAGGCTAATGACAGACTGTGAACCGTTGACGAGCAATGTAAAATGCTTTGGTGTTCGTGTCACGATTTTGTAAGGTCCACCATAAGGGGGTTGAAGAGACTTCTTCACTCCATCTAGCCGTATTAAAGCATGAGAGCAGGTCTCAAGTGCAAGATGCATGGACATTTTTAATTTTATTGTGTGCAGACATTTGTGCAGGAGTCAATGTTTGCATTATCTCTGGCAAATGTTGCTCGAAAATGGCTGGCTCATCCACCGGAGTTGGACAGAGAAATTTACCTGGAAGACAAAGAGTAGAACCATAAACTAATTCTGAGGTCGTGTACTGTAAATCATTTATAAATGCGGGCCGAAGTTCTAGAAGAACCAACGGAAGTGTTTCTGTCCACTTGATGTTTCAGTAGCACATAAGAGCTTGTTTAACGAGCGGTGGAAACAGTCATCTAGCCCGTTACTCTGAGGATGGTACGGTATTGTGCGGATGCGCCGCGTGCAAAGTAAGGACGTTAATGAACGAAATAACGACGACTGGAATTGGGGTCCCTGATACGTCGTGATCACATATGGTACGCAAAAAAGGGCAATCCATTGATTTAGGAAGGCACGAGCGACAGTCTTCACTACTGCTGACATCTGGTGGCCCTTCTGAATAATAATGTGTGCCCCCCCCCCCCACACACATATATATATATATATATATATATATATATATATATATATATATATATATATATATATATATATATATATATATATATATATATATATACAGTTATTTCCGCTTATAAGAATTAGGTTTTTTATTACTGTTTTTGATTCTTATAAGCGGTTGATTAGTATAGCCGAAATTTAGGTTTTTGGACAGGCACAAACACACCTATATATATATATATATATACACTGCTGGACACCCAAATTGCAACACCAAGAAAGACAAGAGATATCACAACAAAATTTATTTTGAAGATAACATGTTGACCAAGTATCAATTGATTAAATTTATAGACTTCTGTGAAGTGTGGTTCCTGCCAAAATCAGTAGCCAGAGTAGCCGCCATTGTTGGAGATTACCGCTGCCACACGCCTCGGCATTGATTCAAAGAGACTTTCGATGAGTTCTTGGGGTACAGCAGACCAAGCAGCTTCCACACGTTGCCAAAGTTGATCTGCTGTGGCAGCTGGGGATGGAATCTGGGTCAATCGTAGAGCAACCATGGACCACATGTTTTCTATCGGCGAAAGATCCGGAGAGCGAGGCGGCCGGGGAAGCAATTCAATCTGGCGATTGACGAAGAACCGTTGGACAATGCGTGCCACGTGTGGTCGTGCATTATCTTGTTGAAATATGGCTGTGGGCAAGCCCTGGAGGTAAGGAAGGACAACTGGCTCCAACACCTCGGAGATGTAGCGCTGGCTGTTTAAAGTACCGGCAATGCGTACTAGAGGTGTGCGAGAGTGATATCCAATACCGCCCCATACCATAATACCCGGTGCAGGACCAGTGTGGCGGTGCATAACGCAGCTGTTCAGCATCCTCTCTTCACGGTGACTCCAGACTCGAATGCGACCATCGTGGTGTTGCAGACAGAAGCGTGACTCGTCAGTATAAAGACAATTTCATTCCATTCTGCCGTCCACATCCTTCTGTCATCGCACCATTGGCGGCGGAGACGTCTGTGGTTCTGCGTCAAGGGTAGACAAAGCAATGGACGTCTTGCGGACAGACCACTCTGCTGTAAACGGCGTCGAATGGTACGCGCAGACACTGGATGATGCGTTACAGACTGCATGTGCTGTGCTATGGTTCGTGATGTGACTGAGCGATCCGTCACTGCCATGCGCACAATTTGCCTGTCATCACGTGAAGTGGTGCGCTGAGGTGGATGCGATCGAACACGCCGGTCCGTCGTACCCTCCTGCATCCAACGATCACATATCCGCATTACAGTTGTTTGGTTTCGTCCAACACGACTACCGATTTCCCTGAAAGATAATCCACAATCTCGGTAGGCCACTATCCTTCCTCTGTCGAACTCGGATACTTGATCAAAAGATGATCGCTGTTTTCGACGAGGCATAACTGATCGTTTTTTTGAAAAAACCACAAGAAAAACACAATTGCCGAACTTGAAATCGTCGAAATCTCCAAGCCTTAAATAGCGCTTTGAAGTGGCGCCACAGGCGCGCGTGATGTGCGTCTGCGCTGAAATTCTAATCATTTGCATATCTCACCTCCGCTAATGCATGTTGTAAATTTCATGTTATTTGCATGTTTCCTTCAGGGTTTTGCATTTACAGTGGCCAGCAGTGTATATATATTAGATAATTTACCATAAAATACTCTTTACTTTACGTTAATTATCTTTTATTAAAATTATTTTTTATAATTTTAAAAGTACAACTTAATTTCTAGACCGATAAGTAGATACACATAATTATGGTAACAGAAGGAAAAAATCCAATATTTGTTACAAGATACCTGCTTAACAGTTTTAACATTTTAACTACAGGAAGGGAGCAAGAAAAAGTTTTCTATGGTAGTTTGACGTAATGAAGTTTTCAGGAGGCTGTTTATACTTCTTTCAATACCAATAGTCTCAGACGAAGATTAACCTTCTAGCTTACGTTTCACGGTTTGATAACGTGCTGAATCTACTAATGTCACGTTTGCATAAGTGATAGTGGAAGATTCGCCGAAGATTTATGTGTTTCAGGGTCCAGGAAGCCGCAACCAGGATGTGAGAGGTGGGAAAAAGAGTCCCTGTCTTTGTTTGTCAGTGGAGAAAAGTAAAATTGGACAAGGATGAGTAAAGATGCCCCCGGGTCAAGCTAATAGGACAGTGTTGTGCTAAAGCGTTTAAGTTAAAACTATTATGTTATGTCTGATAAGAAATGGACACATTTTAAGACTGTATTCCATCCCATCTTATCACTCTTTCTTTAAAAAAAATAAAGGAAGAACTTCGTGCTTTTTGAGGGTTTAAGTTGCGTTTTTGGAAAAATGAAATGAAAGCGAAAAGTGTAAGCTGATTCTTAAAACCGGTGGATTGATTCTTTAAAGCGAAAATTTTAACATGGAAGTAATACATTTGTTTTTGTTTTTGTGATATTGATTCTTATAAACGGTTGATTCATATAACCACTGATCACTATAAGCGGTGGTTACTGTATATATACAAAGTGCGCCCATAAAGTAACTGGACATTTTTTTTATAAATAAGAAAAATATTTCTCACCTTCAAATAAATTTATCTCCTTCAAAATAATCTCCAAAGGAGTCTATACAATTTTTCCAACTTTTCTTCAAGTCATCGGAACACTGTTTATAGGCGTTGGAACTAACCGTTCGCAAAATACGCGTAACATTTGATTTAACATCCGAGACGTTTTCATATCTCTGTCCTTTCATGGCCCTCTTAAGCTTCGGAAAAAACAGAAAATCAGCTGGTGATAAGTCGGGAGAATATGGTGGGTGATTTATCACTGTAATTGAATGTTTAGCAAGATATTGTTGTACAGAAGTTGCTGTATGGGGCCTAGCATTATCGTGTAAAAGAAACCATTGCCCAGAATCAAACAGTTCCTTCCTAACTCGCCTTATCCTGTTTCTTAATCGAAAAAAGCACCTCCTTGTAAAAATACTTATTAATTGTTTGATTTTCAGGAACAAATTCGTGGTGAATAAGTTCTTTGTAATCAAAAAAAGCAAAATCCATGAAAGGAGAGAGATTTGAAAACTTCTCGGATATTAAATCAAATATTACGGGTATTTTGCGAACGGTGAGTTCCAACGCCTATAAACAGTGTTGCGATGACTTGAAGGAACGTTGGAAAAATTGTAATGTACTCCTTTGGCGACTATTTTGAAGGAGATAAATTTATTTGAAGGTGAGTAATATTTTTCTTATTCATAAAAAAATGTCCGGTTACTTTATGAGCGCACCTTGTATATATATTATTTTTTTATTTCTCTGGGGGTACGCGGGGATACAGCGTATCCCCCCCTTTTTGAAGTATTATTTTGGGTTAACTTGACCGAAATTTTCAGAATCTATTGTTAATATAAAACAAAAAGTATTTTTTTTAATTGCGAGTTTTTTGTTCCCCTGTGACGTGACGTGTGAAAACACGGCACTAAAAAAATACGCACCTTAATTTGAGAAAGCACCGTATACCCATCTATGTTTTTTAGAAAAAAAGCACTGTGTATAATATATATATATATATATATATATATATATATATACATACACAAAAATTACTCTATAAAAAGACCTTCGATTAATGGACAAAATAAAATGCAAAACATACCAACGGCCTCTTTGCTTAAAGGCAAAAAAGTTGCACGCTTTCGTAGATCAGGATGCTGCAACAAGAGAAGTAATTCGATGCGTGGTAATTTTTGCTTTAGTTTTACATTGGACTCCAGCACACTACGGGATTCCAGGAATGAACTCGCGGACGGACTGACAAATAGAAAAGATGCAGTTATGCAGAGCCTATATAGGCCGATCGCATCAGGGTATTTAACCGGAAAAAATTGAAGGACCTGTTTTAACAAGTATTTAATAGATAGAGATTCTAATTAATCATAGTTTTCTAAAAGTGCCTTCAGTCCAGATTGTCAGAGGGAAAGATTTGGTAACAGTGATCCGCCTTTTAACAGGCTACGACTGATTAGCTAAACATTTGAGCCGCTTGACAATTCGCCATAGTCTTTTTTTTTAATACTAGGGGCTTCGCCCCTAGGCTCGATCCTCTGTTATGGCTAATAGCGAGATACATAGGGGTGATTCTCGGGCAATGTAACAGCTTCCATCCATTTACTGTTGTCACCTTTAATGCGAAAGGCGTTTCATCACTGTTGAATTATCAGCTTTAAAATTCAATTAAAAAATCGAAAATTTAAGATATAGACTTGAAATGAGGTTTATATGAATAAGATAGCTTTCAGCTTCCAGATGATGTAAATATTTTCTTTGTAAGAAAAAAACTCGAGAAGCATCGATATTACATCCACATAGGGGACGATATTGCTTGAAAAACCGTGATTCATTTTTTGATGTAAATATCAGTCTGTTTTAAAATACACTGAAGTGCCACTGAATTAGGGATAGCAAAGCCTATGTAAATTGTGTAGCGCTGCGCATCATGTATGCGCAAGTGAGGGCGCTGTGGTAACTGCATATATAGCGCGTACTGTGGTTGTTCTGAATTAGTTGTTGGAATTGCCAGTATGGGTAAACTGCCTGATTTAGACGCCTTGGATCGCGGACAAATCGTAGGTGCGCGACGCATGGGCCATTCAATTTCCGAAACCGTCAGACAGCTAGGATTTTCAAGGTCGACAGTGTCAAGAGTATACCAAGAATACATGGATGGTGGAAAAAAAAATAGCGATTGGGCAAACTGCAAAGGACAATTAGCCTTGACCGTGCGTGGTGAGAGACGGCTCAGGCGTATTGTACGTAGCCAGCGAAGCCAAACATTAGCTCAAATTACCACCCAGTTTAATGACGGTGCCAGTCGTACAGTCAGTAAACGGACTGTGCAACGCTCGCTTCACAGTACGGGTTTTGGGAGCCGTCGACCTACGAGAGTACCATTGCTCTATACTCGCCATCGGGCTGCACGTCTTGCCTGGGCAAGAGAGCACAGAGACTGGAGTGTAGAGGACTGGAAACGAGTAGCATGGAGTGATGAGTCTCGATTCCGACTACTTAACGCCGACGGGAGGCTGAGAATATGGCGTCAGGCTCATGAAGCCATGGATCCTGCATGCCTGGCTGGAACTGTACAAGGGCATGGTGGCTCAATCATGGTCTGGGGTGTTTTTTCGTGGCACAGTTTGGGATCCTTGGTGCGTGTACCAACCTCCCTCAATGCAATTCGGTACGTAGAGTTGCTGGGTGATCACCTCCATCCGTTTATGCTGTTCTGTTATCCGCACGGTAATGGAGTTTTCCAGTAAGACAACTGTACCTCTCACAAGTCCCGGTTGGCTACTGGCTGGTTGGATGAGCATTCCTCTGACTTCTCTGTCATGAATTCGCCACCTAGAAGCCCAGACTTAAATCCTATTGAGCATCTTTTGGATGTTTTGGAACAAGGCGTGAAACGCCATCACACAGCACCAAAGAACCTTACTGAATTATGGACAGCTTTAGTCAATATTTGGCAAGCCATTCCCGTGGAATGTTTCCAGAAACTTGTTGAATCTATGCCTCGTCGTGTGGCAGCCGTTATCAAGGCCAGAGGAGGCCCAACTCGTTACTAGGTAGGTATCCCTAATTCAGTGGCACTTCAGTGTATTTCTAAACAATTGAGGTCTAGTTTGAAAGAGAAATGTCTGTAGTCTTAGATTGTAAAAAGATCAAAATTCTACGATCATTTTTTGGCGAGTTATCGTAATCTGAAAATGAAAAAGTCAATATTTTATCACAAAACATAAAAAAAAAGTCCGACGAAGATGAGACATGTCTTACTTTGGTCCCCCCCATTTTTCTGCATCCATTGGTATCACTCTCGACCCCATTCCCCCAGCGGCTTTGGAGGAGATAGCGTGACAAGCTTTTGAAACATGATAGCGTGACAAGCGGCAGCGGGAGTTACTTTTTTTTAGAATAGGGAGATTTGTAATAAACCACAAGGTATGGACATTTCACACCTTCAGACCTGTGAGACACTGTCGGCTCGGGATCTCTGTAGCCGATATTGGGAGGCAAGAAGAATATTGAGAAACTAATACGTCTAGTTATCTTCTCTGTTTTGTACTGGTTATTTTTACTTCTGTATATTGCTTGCCATTGGAAATAATAATAATTTTTTTTTTTATAGTCAAGGACGAAAGGCATCGATAAATTCGTATGTTTACGCATGTCCAACGTTTATCGAATAAAATACCAAACGCATATTCAATAGCAAATAATTTTTACTTCCTGCAGCAGAATTATACCACAAATAAAGTTCATTAACATTAGGGTATCAGTAGAGGCGAATATCACTGCAGTCTTAACGAAAAACTCGGCATTCTTGCTACACTATAGCTACAATATTTTGTGTAGTGCCCAATTTACAGTGGTTTATCTCCTCCTAATGTCTATCTGTCATACCCAGGGCCGCCCAGAGGGGGGGGGGGGCAACTGGGGCACTTTGCCCCTGGCCCCCAATAAATTTAAAAAGAAATTATTTATTAGATTTCCTCCGAAAGAAAATTCTGAAACTTGTACCGTACTTCAAAATTCAAATTATCTCCTGAAAAAAGGGCCCCCCCCCCCCCAAAAAAAAAAAAAAAAAAAAAAAAATTGTTCGATTAATCAGATTTCTTGGGGCCCCCAACAGAAGTTTGCCCCAGGCCCCGTAAAGTCTCTGGGCGGCCCTGGTCACACACCCTTTTACTTTGGTTTTCAGTTATTTTAATAAGGAAGCTATAATTTACCTCAATTTTATTGGGTGTATTCAAATATTTATTAACGTTCTTAAAATATGAACGCCTTGATAATGAATTGTTTAGAGACGCGTTTTACTAAATCTTGTACATGGGAAGAGCAGTAAACCTTGGAATAATACACTACACCCGCGTCACACACTATGCGAAGCGTTCCTAAGCAGTTTTTCTCTGAATAACCGTTTAACCTATTTTGTTATACTAGTTATTTAAATTATCTTGTTATGATTTTAAGTTGAATAAATTTATTTTCTAAGTGATGATGCCAATAAATCGAATTTATATGTACTGGTGCGTATAAATAAAAGTGCTTTGTTAAATTTCCGATAACCCCAAATTTTATGTGAACTTTAGTGATGTCCATAGTGCTTCCTGAATTATTTGAAATCCTGAATTATTGAAATTTATTTTCTAAGTGATGATGCCAATAAATTGAATTTATATGTACTGGTGCGTATAAATAAAAGTGCTTTGTTAAATTTCCGATAACCCCAAATTTTAAGTGAACTTTAGTGATGTCCATAGTGCTTCCTGAAATCAACAAAAAGTAGCCCGAGGCTCATAGGTTAAGATGTGCAAAACATTCCAGCTTATACCGTTGTTAAAAAAATTCACATAAGCCACCTCTTTGTTGCTGACTGTCATTCTACCCCTTGCTTTTCGGGCACTAAGGTTCCTGAAAAGCACATTATGTATGAAACTATGTATGAAACTGGAAACAAAAGCACACATGGTCTCTTCATCTTCAAAGGGTGTAAATAAGCAAAAACCATTTTATCAATGTCAGGTTTCAAGGTTTAAAAATTTAAGGACTTTTCAAATTTTGTCAAAAATTAAAGATTTAAGAGTATTTTAATAAATATTACATACTTTAAGAATTTTTAAGATCTGTAGAAATCCTTGTATATTAATTCCTTGTACAATTTGTAGGAACATAAATAAAGCTGCAACCCTAGTTTAAAACTTCAAATCCTAACAAACGATCTCTAGATGCTTACACATAAAATTAATAAAATTTATACCTTTTTTTTAAAATTTTTAAAATGCTTTTAACAGAATAGTGTTAGCAAGTGCTTCAATGATGATATTAATCCCAACAGCACACACATTCACATCTTAGGGGAATAGTTTCTTTTGATAACTGGTTACCTAAAAAAATTCCTTTATAGTAATCCAAAAGCACACACCTTTTAAATACCAACACCTCTATATTGTCAATAAAGTAATGCTTAGATACACACCAAGAAAATCTCCCTTAAATCTCCAACAACATTCTTCAAATAGGCTTGAACTAATGTAACAATCGATTATATGAGGTAAAATGTATTAAAAGATAGCATTCAAACAGATATATGACATCCCTACCTATATTCTTGGGCATCATTTTCAAAGATCAATTTACAGCACAAAAAACTTTGTGCATATTTAGATGTGAACTCCTGATATTCGTGAGTATTGCTGCATAAAATTATTGATAACATTATCACATCAGTGTCAGTGAAATTCAACTGATTAGCCAATTTTTTGTCTCTGGGTTCTTTTTTTTCCTCCCTTAAAATTTTATTATAACATTATTAGAAATTAGGAAATTTGCAAGCAGATAGCTTGGTGTTTCAGATCATACAATCTGAAATCTCATTCATACCAATCCTAGAAGGTATATAGGATTTTATTTGTTATGATATAGTTTCTTAAGGTGTTTCTCGATTAAGATTTTTTTTACATAAAAATTATGCATTTATTAGAATTTAGATTGTTTTCTCAATTACCTATACACACACTTTATGCTTCTTACGTGGACCTTTCATGAAACGACGTGGCAGACAATTTGGCAAAGAAGGGTGCCAATGAGCTGTTATCCACCTCTCACTCTTTGACATCTCTCAAACTCTTATTCTATTATAAAAAAATCTTGAGAGACAGACATGGATTGTGTCCCCGGAACTCTTGGTATCGTCCCGGAAGAACCCTTGCTTTCATCTGCGACAAACCCACTCAGATGGCACTCTCTCATTTTCTCAGTGGACATCTGAAAAGTCTCACATACAACTGTGGTTGTAAGACTCCCAAAAGCACACATCAGGCCCGACCTGGCCGAAGCCCCACTGGGTTAATCCTGATGGTGCGGATAGACCCGCAGCAGGCAACCACTCCACGCACGACCCAGACAAGGTCCCACACACACAACCCACAAGACCCACAACACAACAAGCAGCACAGTCGGGCTCCAGGCAGAACAGACGGATGTGCCAGAAGAATAATAACTTTTAATTTAGAAGACAAAAAGCTCTGCCGGAGGACACTCGAACACACCAACCTTCAAGACGATAATAGAAAAAGAAGGTGGCGAAAAAAGAAAGAGCCCAAACGAAACGACAGCACAAAATTAGTGACTGCGAGCGATTACGCGAAGACAAGTTACCTGTATAGAGTTAGTAGCAATTACTGGCACTGACTAAGAAAAATAATTAAAAGAAGACGGCATCGATACAAATCCCAGATAGGAGACCACCTGGCCTAAATTGGGAATGGTCGATTTTGAGAGGGTGGTCGTAAGACTCATCCCATCTGCCTTAAATGCCATTTAGACCAGGCCTCCCAAGCACACATTTTTGAGTGCCTGGGGTTCAATGCTCTTGACAAAAAATTTTTCAGATCCTCTTTTGGTATATGATATTGTGTGGGTGAATGGACTCGTAGATTTAGTCTAGCTGGGGCTAGACGTGGAGATTAGCTATGACAATAACACTTTATGCAATAAACATGTTCAATAAATTTAAATGCAGCACTGAAGTAACAAATATATTTTATATTTATAATATATTAATGCTCAATGGGTAACTACAAAAAGTAGCAACAAACTCACCATTTAAAATCCATTTTGCCCCATAATAACATACTCTAACATTCGTTCATTCAGTTAAATACAACTTACCACAAGACAAAAGTTTCTGCAGTTGTAATATAAATTAAACAAGAATTTCTTAACCCATTAACCGCTGATGTTGCGTTGACGCAACGGTCAAAATAAATGCGTATAAAAATTTAGCTATCAAATGATTTTTATATTAACAGTAGTTTTTGAGTAGGGTTAATAATAGAATAGAAAAATATTTGCCTTCAACTGTTGTTTTAATTTAATGATGAGTTCCAAACTTAGACAGTTAGTTAAGCATTTTTGAACGAGAACTTTCTCCTGGTCTTTTTCACAGAAGAAATATAGGGAGACAAACGTGAGCTTTACGGGTGATCTATTTTTAGCCAAGGTCAAAGTTTATCAGAACATTCCACCAATTGGTTGCTTTTGTTTGGGTGGGGGAGGAAGAGAAAACAGGTGTTGCGTTGGCGCAACGTCAGCGGGTATAGGGTAGTTCCCTAATTCACATGTGGTGTTCGACTCCGTGGAACTTTTCCCCATTCTGTGCTTATAGAAATACCTAAAACTAGATACTTTACGTTTAAAGAAGGTCTTCAAAGAATTTTCGATGAAGATTCAGATAATGATGACAAGAACGAAACTGATATTGTTGTTATTCTACCAGAAACAGCAGAAGCTAGTGATGAAGAAGAAGGAAATGATAATATTTTGAATAATGACAATGGTGATTTACCATGCGATACTGCTGTCGAAATTGAAGTGTGAGTAAAAAAGAAGTTTTTGCCTCCTAAAAACAGTACAAGTCTTTAGAAAAAAATTAAAAAAACAAAACAAAAACTGAAGATTTGAAATGGGTAAAGAAGGGACCATTGAATATGTCTCAGCCGAAAAATGAAGAAAAAGATCAAATCGGAACTATGAAAAATATAATACAGGATAAAACTAGTGCAGAGATTTTTGATCTTCTCTTTGGCTCAGAGGTTTCTTCCCTTCTCGTCGAATAGACAAACTCATGTGCCCAACAAAAGAATCCCCCCCATTTTTTAGCATCTGAAGCCTACATGAGACGGACCATTGGAATATTGTTGCCGATGGGATATTATTCTTTACCTCAGGAAGAAATTTACTGGTCTCTCGATAAGGACATTTCTGTTCATATTTTGCACGAATCGATGTCACGTTTTCAGTACAGGAACATGAAACAGAATTTGCATTTGGCTGATAACAGTCGAATCAATAGCAAAGATAAGTTATATAAGGTGAGACCGTACCTAACTTGCTAAATAGAAAGTTTCAACAATTTGGTTTGGATACGAAGCATTAGACGCGCAGTTGTGTTGTCACTTTTCCAAACACTTTTTTTAAGTGAAGAGTTAGCAGGAAATAGATTAGCAACAGGAAGGACTAGTCAGCTCAGCATGCAAAAGCCATTACGTGGAGAACGTGGACATTTTATTGTCAAGTCCGAAGACAGCAGAAGATTGCGTAGTAAACAATGCCATAGCCAAACAATTTATCCATTCAAAGTTTGTGACGTTGCTCTACATCGTGATTGTAGTGAAGCTTTTCATGATTGAAACTGTGTTTTGGATATTATCAGTAATTTTGTAAAGGAAAAATAAGTTAAATCTTAATAATAAATTAATTACCTGTAAAGTGATAATTTTCTTTCTAAAGCATAACAAAGCTAAAAAAAATTCCCAGTTCTCAAATCGAAGAAAACCCTGCAGAAGTTCAGTTGAACTCCCTTAATGTCAATACTCTTATTACGCTGACGTTGCACGAACGCAACACTTGACTTTTCGAAAGTTAAGACCAGTTTTGCTATTTTCCCCATAAATTAATGTTGTATATGTTCAAATGAATAGCCAATATTATTTGTATTAAAAAAAATTCCCCCCTTATAGTTTTGGCGGTTAATGGGTTAAAAGAATTACATTTATGGGAAACAACTTTTTTATGATATTGGCCAATTCAAATATTTTGTTCATCATAATAAACAATCTACATAATTTATTGCTTTTATTTTCTGAAACACACAGAAAAATACACAACTGAAATATGACAACTATTTTTCAGTAAATTTGTACAAATGTATTTAGAAAAGCTTTAGATAAACAGAAATAACAATATGTGTGAACAAAAACTAGTTGCTTTGAAATTGATTAAATTTTTAAATGATGATACAGAAAAATAGATATTGCAATTGTGATACAGAAAATTAGCTAAGAAATTCATAACAGACTGTAATTACAATGGAAAAAAAGCAAATGATAACCACTTTTAAATTTCTTCTATATCAAGGCACATATTGGAAAACTAAAATGTCTCCAGCTTGAAAAGAATCTACATCACTGACAGAAATTTAAAGATATTCTCCTTTTACCCTAGCACATGGTAAGGTGTAAGAGACTGAAAATAATCAACAAGCTAGTAATAATCCAGCAAGTGTATAAAAAGTGTAAAAATTTCTAAATGCTATTTATTAACATACACAATATAACAATATATAAATTATAAATGTAGATCAAATATGTTTTTAAAGGTAACAAACACAATAAACAAAAGACAGTTCTTATCTCTTCTTACATAGAAAAGAAGCTGATGGATATCTTAAATGCTATGCCCCCCATTCCCACAAAAAACTATATAATATAAGTTTATATAAACACCTTGAGGAATGGATATTTTATTCTGTTTAACCATTGTAATGTTCTTATTTTTTTTAAAGAAAACTATTTGCTTTGCTGAAATACTGTAAAAAAAAAGTCTATATTTATTCAGTGCAAATTTATTGAAATTATATGATCTGCCGAAAAATCTCCAAAATGTTTTATGTATTTTTATGAAAATATTGTTGAAAATTATTATTTGGATAAAATTATTATTCAGATCAAATGAATCAGTTATTTTGAAAAGGGGTCATCTCCACTTTTCTCCAACTTTTCTGCCTTCCCCCCTAAGTTAAAAAAAATATAAACAAATTATATTTTTGCATCAGAATTGATGCCTTATAAACATAATAAATACTAAATTTAGTCTAACTAATAATGCATGAAGGCAAGTTATAGTTTTTTTCTTCTCCTAAAAAATTTAAAAAAAGAGAGAAGACCCCTTTTTAAAATGACCAATTCAAATGCAAATAAACTAACAAAAATGCTTTAATTGTGAGGAAAAGTTTGAATGCACTGACAGAACCAGTCTGGCCCACAAGTGCCTATAAAGAGTCCCTTATTGTGTTAAGGATTTACTGCTTGTAGCAGGAATTTTTCTAGCTAGATTTGGTTTTAATTTTGTTAAAAAGTATTTTTTGGTCATATGAGGGATATTGCTAACAGCAAAAAACACTATACTATACTAAAAAAATGAAAAGATATGCACTACTACTTGATAATTTAGAAAAACTTAGTACTTTAAAACAGCTCTCTAAAGAACATAATTACACAGTAAATTTATTTTGACATCAGGGCAATCTCTTTTAAATAATCTTATACTACTTCTATAGGAAAAATGAGGAAGACAAGAAGCCCACACATTATTTTGGACTGAATAAAATTTCATAAACAGATAGTACAATTCTTAACAGCATTTTGGAAAAAAAAAAAAAACTTTATTTAAAGTACAGTCATAGCAAACCTTATGACTCACAAGAAATTATAACAAAAAAAGTATATAATTTGACATTACAAAATTATTTCTTTTGTTTGGTTAAACTTGAAGGTTAAGAAAAATTAAAAAGGAGGTGAGAAAAAGAAAAAAAAAACCTATCTGATCTACATGAAATAAAACTATTGCCAAAATAAAATTACATTCAGTATGTATTGTCTTTATTTTATTAAATAATGTAAAGAATTAAAGAATGAACCCATCTCTAGAAGCTTGTCTTGTCAAAGCAATATCAAGGCTCAGGTCTGTTAGTACCACAAACATATATACCTTTTAACTTTTATCAAGTGGTATACAACTTATTTTCATAACTTAAAAGCTGGAGATCAAAATCAACTAGCCTTTTACTTATTTTTCAAATCAATTTCATAGACTGAGTTCTTATTTCAGTCATTGCTGCTCTATCAGTAAATATATCTCCCCAGCTTTATCATAAGTTAGTATTTCTGCCTTTAGAGAAGACATAAAAATAGATTTAAGTTCAAATAATGCATTCATACCAGAGAGATTAAGGTTCGAGGACAAGCCTACGATAGCAATCATTTGGCAAAGAATGCCTAATAGCAGCAACATTAGCAACATCTCTTTTAAGTTGTTCAATTTCATCTTCATAGTCTCTCATCCATTTCTTCTGTTCTTCCTGAGCTTCTCTCAGAGCTTCAGCCCGAGTTCCGAGGTCGGCATTTAGCAGTTCTCTTTCAGCTAAGGCCAGGAGTCGTTCTAAATCATCTAACTGTGAGTTATCAACAGTGTCCAAGTTACCTGCATTGGATTGAAGAGAGAGATTATTAAAAAAGTGAAATATCCTGGTGAAAACATACCACGTGACAATCAAAAGCTTACTGAAGACTAAATAAGCTAAAGAGAAGTGAAGAGTGTTTGATTTGAACATTTATTCATTTATATACTTTTACATGTACTTCAGTTACTAAAAAAATTCAGTTATATGTCAACAGCAAAAAAACAAGTCCATGTAAAATAATGAAGAGGCTTATTTAAACACATTTATCCCCCCTCTCTCTATATATACATACTAGCTGAAAACCCATACTTCGCTACGAAGTACATTCAAATTAAATACAAAGGTCAATGTATGAAATTAACCCCAATATATATATATATATATATATATATATATATATATATATATATATTGTGATATAAATTTTATAGCCCTCTGATTATTATTTTAAATGCAAACTTTAAAGAATGTTACAAAAACAGCTTAAAAATTTAATTTAAAAAAATCTATGAAGAATTTTTCAAAAATCTCTCTAGTGCACCCCTACACTATAAGAAGAATTGCAAAGCAAAATTTCAGCCCTTTAGGTCCAGCAGTTTGGTCTGTGTGTTATATGTCTGACCTCGTGTGTCAGAAGTCATACGATCTTTCGGAAGGCGCAAGAAAAACTGGTGAGGTTGAATCATCTTGTTTTTGAAAACAAATCTTACTGTTTAGCACATGGGTTAAGGGATAATTTAGCTGGTTAATTCGTTTTTCCTTAAGTCATAATTTGAAATAGGGGGCTATACTTTATTGAAACGTTAACAGGAAAATTTAGAACATGCGTTAATTAATAAAGGTGGAACATTATATATATGTAACAAGAAAACGCATCTTCCTATATTACTTTACTTTAAAGCATATTCTCTTGTTAATAAAGCACAACCCCCTTTTCAAAAATTGCAACCTAAAAGTAAAATAAGATAATTTATATTAGCCCTGCAGATCATTAAGCAGGCATGTGAACAATCTGAACTCAATAGCATCCCCAGATATGAGTGTTGGGGGTTTATGAGATTCCGAATGTCAGTACAATGTCAAAATTCTTGAAGAGCCCTCAAACCACTCTATATTTATGCCTTCTGTAACGTCAAAACCACACTTTACAAGAACTTTATGGCCACTTATCCTGCACCCAGGTCAATAGGTCGCAGCTCTAACAAGAGCGGGATCTATCAGTTCCCGGGATAACCGAAGTGGACACGAGAACTCCACGAACCTAAAGATACCCAATTAAAATATTAAGTAGTTTAGGCCCTCTGGCGTCAATATCACAAAACACCCATTTAATATTGCCTGAACAGAGGACTTTTTTTCTCTTTGTTTCTAACTGTCATTGCTGTCGGACCTCCTGTCCACAGTCCGGTGGCGACAACGATCTTCTCTTAACTCTGGCATGTAAACACTGCTGTTAACATGTCCCATCCTGGCATGAACACTGGACAAGTCAAGTGGCCGCTGCAGCCTTCATGATGCTTCATAATTAAATAAAGGTGATTTCCTGGATATCGTCAGAAATCTGTGTTCCTCTTCTATGGCTCCACGTGTGTTACTCTCCTAAATTTCGTAAGTGCTTCCCTGGATCAACACTATGCCCGACTGCATCTCTCCAAGTTGTGTGCAGCGATTTACTGTATGATCAACACCCTCGTGCTGACTGCATCTCCAATAAGTTCTGCGTATCAATTCCCTTGTGCTAAATTTTCCAAATGTGATTATTATCACACACACACACACACACACATATATATATATATATATTGTGTGTGTACAAAACACATAATAGCAACCTACCCCTTGATAAATGTTTGTTTATAAGCTTCTATTCAAAAAACAACAAATAAATGAACAATGATAATCATCATGCAGAAAGTCATTCCATTTGATGAATATTAATCAAACTTAACACAATATGCATTAAATAACAAAACTACAAGAGAAATTACCAATAATAAAATGTCAGAATACAAGGCTTTGGACATTCTGACTTCACCAAAGAAAGTATTAATCAAAGTGAAGGAGAGGTTTACATATCTTGAGAGATTTGTGGTTCCAAAATGGGAGAAATGTATTACTTTTCGAAAGACGTTGAGACTTTGCATAATAATATTATGATCAATGTTTGAGAATTTTCCCTGTTTGTGGATTATGTAAACCAAAACATTTCTAGATTACATCTACAAATACCTGAAAATGCCTTATAACCATCAAGACGATTTGAGCCTAAAAGTCATAGAATAATCACAGTGGAAAAGCAACACATTTATTTATGTCTGCCACTACCAAAATTAAATAAATAAATCTTGCAATAAAAAAATTCAGCTGATCTACTCAAATAGATCACAGGTTCAAAACCAGATTTCATAAAAAAAGTATTGTTCTTCATAATTTTTAAAAGATAAAACAAAAAAAAAATTACCTAAAGCATCTAATATATCATTTAGTTTAGCTGCAACATTTCTTCCTTTATCTATAGCTTCTAATGCAGCAGTTTTGGCTTCATTAGCACTCCCCAATGCCTAAGGAATAAAATTTTAAAAATAAGTTTCACACAGAAATATTTATAAATTAACATCACTGAAATTTTTTTTTATTATTATCACTTGCTGTTAGTTTTAGGAGAGTTCTCTATATAACCTTCTTTTTTTATCACCAAACGAAAACAAGAATTTAAAACTGATGTACTATAATAGATTTAAGAGAAATCAATCAAATTATCATTAATCTTCTATTTCTTTGAAGACTCTTATTTAGCAACCATGACAAATTTTGAAAGTGACATAATAGCAAGAAAAATGGACAGGTAATCAAAGTAACAGGCACTAAATAAAAATTTCCAAATTTCGAGGGTTCAATGTTTAATTACTCTTTTTTCAAATATTACAATAGTCTAAATAATATTTCAGAATAATCTCTTGACATAAACAACAATTGCAATTTTAGACCAAACTGACAGCTATGGACTACAATTGTGAGAACTTTGGGACCAAAAAAATTGAAATTGCATAATATCTGTTGGTATATAATCTTGTTGGCCTAAAATTTTGCTGGTCAGTTATTGCCTTAAACCAGGGATTCCCAACAGGGTCCAGGTGGACCCCTTGGGGGTCGATGGAAGTTTAAAAAAGGTTCTATAGTATTCCAGGGATCTAATGGGGGTCGATGATAAATTTTTCTATTTTAGACTTTAATTGAATTTTTTAAGGAGTTTAATTATTAGATTATAATATCCGTTTTAATATGTATAAATACAGATTTGCATAGGGTGGAGTGATCCACCCACCTAAAGTCGAATGTCATGACGCTTTTGTACATATGTCGAATGAAATTATATTATGATTACATATAAGTCAGTAAAATTGTTTAGTAAAATTTATATTTATATTCATTATGTTAGTTATTGTAACTATACGATGATAGCTAATTTCAGGCCAAACATTAAAAAAATTGTATCAATGCATCAAGCACAACCACCACATTAATTGAAATCGAACTTTTGTGCAATTACAATCTGTGTTTCTGAAATCCTGTTTATATTTGTGAAATTAAAAATTAAAATAATACAAAAATAATAAAACATAAACCTAATTAATCACTTTTTCTAATTTTGTTCATATTCTTGGTCAAATTGTTATCTTTAAGTATTTTATGTGCAATTATTAGTATTATAATTATGTTGTAAAAGGGGATGATGTACAGAAAAGGTTGGGAACCCCTGCCTTAAACTATACCCTTTTAAAAGGTATAAAATATTTAAATAGCAGAGTTCATATACCTGGGTTGAAATGAACAGAATATTGAGGTGAGATATAAAGTAATTAGTTTTAATTCATACTAAAAGTAATTAATAACATAGACAAAGCGACTATTGCCGCTGGTACAACAAAATAAAAACTAGTGCTGCTTGCTGCAGATTGCTGACAACGGAGCTCAAACAAGCTGACTCCAGAAAAACAAATGACAACACACAGAATAACATGTACATACTATGTATAGCAAATAGGTAAAAATTTGCCTATGCTTGTGCAAACTGACCAATTAGAAAACATCATGTGCTGATATAATTTGGCTAATCCAAATCAGCATGTGATGTAGTCAGAAGCAAGAATGCATGAGATATTTGCATAAAAGTTACAATATCATTGCTATGCAGGAAAAACATATACCAGGAAACTAGATTAATTTAATCCTGTTTAAACTTTTTTTTTACCCAGATGTCTAACAATATCAAAGATACCAATATTTAAAGATAAGGTTACTTTTGTAAAATGGTTCCATGGTTCAATACAAGGATGGGATATCTTTGCATTAGCTACTACATATTTAAAAAAATTTTTTCAGTTAAAATTCCTTCTCATAAACAGTCTATACTGTAGCTTGATTTGGAAAGTAAAATTTGTTTAACCCCTTAACGATCGCATAATTTTCAAGAAAACGGTAATAAAAGTGCCTATTTTATCTGGAAGATTCCATTTATTTCTTGATCTGCCACATCTAGTTTAAAAAAACCCATCCCCAATTACATTATAAATAGTCTGGTGCTGCCATCTGGTATGTAAAATAAGAAATAAAAAAAATTCAGGTTAAATGAAACGGTTTGTTTTAACATTTTTGGTGCATTACTTTTAAACACTCCAGCCCGGAAATATCACAGGCACAAGAAATAGAAGGCAAAACCTCACCCCATAATTTTGGCGGCAGCGAGAAGGATGGGGTTAATGAAGTTGAACAGAGAAATTAAAATGATCACTGATGATTATATTGATGGCAATTTTACAAAATAACTAAATGTTTATTGGAAAGTCATTAATACAAAGTGTAAATGAAAATTCAAATAATCTTACATCTTTTGAGGAAATTCCATCATTGTCAGCTTCATCTTCAAAGCCCTTCATTCGTTCATCAGTGGCAGCAATTTGACCAGTCAACTGACCAGCCTGAACCTTTAGTTTTTTAGCATCGGCTTTTGTTTCTCTAGCATCTTTACGAATCTCATCAGCATCCTAGAAAGGTTTGCACAACTTTGAACATTTTATTTTTCAATATGCAATTTAAAGCAATTTAGACACAAAAAAATAACTTTCATTATAGAGTATCAAATTTTCCCATAGATAAAATTACTACCCTGTTTGCAAGGGGGGAGGGAAAATATCACTGTTCTTGTACATTTTAAAAGCATGAGTCATAAAGATTTCAAGTTTATTTATTTATTTTTCAAAGGTCTTCCAGAATAAATAAAGGCATTTATATTGTCTACAAAAATGCACCCATGATATTATCAAGAAAACTGCAATAATGAACAATTTTTAAACAATGAGAAAAAAAACCGTAATTTGTAGAGCAAAGTAACATTTTAAAACTATACTGTTGACATAAAAGACAAGTACATGAAATTGAGTGGTACTTTTTAAAAATTTTTGTGTTTCCCACGAGCTTTAAAAGCTTGACTAATGAATATAGGAATATTAAATATAGTGTGCAGTAATATTGAAAATATAAGTAAGATTTTACAAAGAAAACAGCTAAAACTGATAAATATTATAACTTATATAATTTCTGAATATTTTTTTACATCTGAATATTTAAAGCTGAAATAAAATTAGTATCATGACAAAAATCTTTCACATATCTGTTTCAATAAAACTCTCTGAAATAGGGGAACAAGTGAAAACATTAGCTGCTAAGTAAGGTAAATATATTAAGAATGAAGAAATTTAATTCCAAAGTAAATAATATTGATACTATGTTACCAAAAATATACTCAAAGTAAATCAATAATGTCTATTTACTAAAGGGATAGAAAAATTAGCAGCCATACCACTGATAGCATCATACAGAGTACTTAGTGCTAGTGTAGGGCGCAGTGGACCAGTTGGCAAGAGCAGTGGGTCAGTGATCTGAACGTCCCTGGTTCGATGCTCATCGCTGCAAATTCACTGCCATGTTCACTAATGGTGGCCGGGGTACATAAAATAGGTCCTGGCTACAATGTCCTCCAAGTTCTAAAATTTACCTCTGGAGGTGCGGGGTCAAGTGCTCCGGTCTGGTCACTTGACTCGGTTCAAAATTATAGGACTGGTCATTTAGCCAAGTCGAACTCCGACCCTTGTGGTGCTAATTCAAAACAGGAGCCGCCCCTTTCAGCCCAATAGCCTATTAGGACCTAGTGAATGGAACCTCCAACCAGGGAACATTAGCAACAACTACAACAACTTACTGCTAGTAGATCCGGGAAAGTCCTTTTCGTAATTTTTTCTCATCATGAATAAAGAAATTTTTTTAAGTGTTAAAATAACAGTCTTATAAGTTGAAAAATTACAAGCCATTGCAAAAGTATATCAAGAAATGATAAAAATAAAATTTATTTTGTTAAATTTTAACCTGAATAAATGAAATAAAGGTTTATTTTTTACTCACTTCAGATGCCTGTTCAGCTAATTTTTTTGCCTCTCGTGCAATGTCACGGGCATCTGCTGCGTCCTGAGTAGCTCCCCGCAATGCATCTTCCGCATCAAATGTTTTGTTTTCAGCTTCACCAACTTTTCTCTTGACAGAGGGTATTTTTTTTAAGGTTTCATCTGCCCTCTCAGCACTTTCTTTAATTTGCTGGTCAAAACCTAAATAGTGATACAAAAATTGTAAAAATTCAGGTTAAGACAAATTAATTTGATCTGACAATTGTTTCAGTCTGAGGAAGAGTTCTAAGTAATCTCTATATATAAAACAGTTCCATAACTGACTGACTGACTGACAGATAGCGCACAGACAAAACCGCTGAAATTTTGCATGGCGATTCTTCTCATAGTGTAGGGGAGCACTAAGAAAGATTTTTGAAAAATTCTTCTTAGATTTTTTAAATTAAATTTTTAAGCTGTTTTTGTAACTTTTTTTAAGTTTGCATTTAACATAATAATTTGAGGGTTATAAAATTTTTATCATGAGAAAGATAAAAATTCCTTTAAAATGAAATCTTTTTTGAATCTTTACCTCCATTTTCTGATTTTGGTGAATTTTTAAAGATTAATTTTTAGAATTTAATTTATTAAATACTGATTACGAGATTTCTTTTCATTTTGTGATACTTTAAATTACTTTTACGTGACGTGCATAACAACGAAATAAATTGACAAAAAAATATTGAAATACGGTAAAAGATAAAATTTAACCACTAGACTAATTGAGATGGAAGTTTTTAATGAATTTAATTCAAATTAGTATGTTTTATGGATATTAAACATACAAATTAATTGCATACATTGACTGTTGTATTTAATTTGAATAATTTCTTCTAATTATTTCGTCTATAAAAATATTTACGATTTTTTTATAAATATATTTTTTTAGTTTTTTTTTGCATTAATTGCATACATTGACTGTTGTATTTAATTTGAATGTACTCCGTAGCAAAGTACGGGTATTGAGCTAGTGGTATTATAAGCAGTTAAACTAAATATTTTTAACTAAACACCAGAGCTAAATTTGAGTAAAGTGCCTCACCTTTTAATGTATCAAGGGTGTTTCTTGCATCATCAAGGACTTTCTCACCAAAATCAATCGCATCAAGAGCTTTAGCAAGAGCTGCATCAGTATCTGTTAATAATTCATCTGTTATCTGAAATAATGAATTGTATTACAATTTAAAATTTGTACATATAAGCTGCACATAGGAGGAAAGTTGCTGTCTAATAACTAGAATAGCTTTCTTAGAGTTAATAGAAGAAAAAAGAAATGAGAAAAAAAAATGCATGTAAAAATCTGTCAAATTTCATGAACAAATCCCTATTAGTTGCAATGTTAACACAATTGTGGTGTTAAATTTTCTCTATAGAAGGAAGTAAATTATTCTATGATACAAGTTCAATAATAAATAATAATTTTTTTCTTCAAACCAGGAGATAACAAACTGAAAAATTAAGCATAAATTGCCCAATGAAGAGGCACAAAACCTTCTAATAACAGCATTCCTTATAACTTCTCATTTTAGCAAGCATGCAAATTTGTGACTTAAAATTTTATTACAGTTTCAAATAATCTATGCTTAACTTCAAAACTCTGGTTTATATGAGTATAAAAGGACAGCATGATGAAAAATATTTTACTTAAAATATCATGACCAAAAGAAGCAAATTTTAGCTATTGGATTTATGATTTTGAATAATGCACTTATATACATATAAAATAAAATTGCATACCACATAGTTCTTCAAGATGTTCAGCTGTTATGCAAAAATTTATATTTCCCATGAGATATTTTATATTAGAAAATGAAAAAATTGTCCCTGTTCAAATAAGTTTGGAAAATAAAGTCTATTCCTCTCTGGTTCACAATTAGAATTCAACATTAGTCAATGAACTTAACTTTAACCAATAGATTATAATAAATAAGTATTAAAAATAACAAGTAATATCCATTAAAGAATTAATTTTTAATTTAGTCAACATCTTCTATTCCAAAAACATAAAATCTCTAAGAAATTTATAACTGTTTACCTGTTGCTGCCTAATTGCTTCATTTAATAAACCTTGAGCATCTTTAGAATGATCATCAAGACGTGATAATGTATCTCTATGTTCATTGGCCAAGTCATCAGCTTGTCCTCTGATTCTTCTAGCCTAAGAAATAAATAGAGAAGAACATGTATAATTAACACAATTAGTGCTACCAGTGAAGTAAAGAATTATAAATTTTCATCAATCTCTTTACTGAAATAAATGGAAGCAAATGTATTTCACAGCATGGGATCATATGCTTCTCACAATTTATGAACTAAGCTGCATGTATCTATATGCTGAACTCTCAGAATTACTGACTTAAAGATTAAATAGATAGCCTTACACAATAAAATTTATATCTAATTTACCTTAATTATTCCTCTATCAAAGTATGTGTGATGAAATTTTGCTTCTCACTCACAAAAATTATAATCTTGAGTTATTTAAAGAAAAAAAAATCAAGCTACAGCACTCTTACTTCTGATAACTTTTCTAAAATTATAAGGGATGGAAGATTTAAAATTATAGTGGCAGTCAGTTTATAAAAGTGCTTTGTGATGACAACAATTGATATAAATGAATAAACCAATAACTAACTTCATGGAAAAGTGAACTTAGCTTAACATAAAGAGACTGAGGAGAAAGATTTAATTTTGATGCCACTGTCTATGGGCTCTTACTCAGTCCTATCAGAAAAATTTCGCAACAGTATCATCAAAAGAAGTAATATTACTTTTACATAACTGTATATTAGTATTATATTACACCCATTTTTTTAAAGGAATTTTTAAATAAAGAATATTATATTCTAATCACAAAAATTATAGATTTTTATAAAACACGTATAAAAGGAACATTGAATTTTTTTTAATATGTTTTGGTTTTACTCCCCAAACACATATAAAATAAAATTTCCGTCCCCTCATAGAGGGTAATGATGGTCTGCCTATATGGTGCCCCCATAATAAAATGGCCAGCAAAACTGCAGTGAATAACAGTAGAATGCCTAGTGACAAAGTGCCTCCGCATTGTGAAAAAAAATAAATACCTCATTCTTGATCCTGTCAGCTTCATCTTTTATTGTTTCTACGTCTGCAGTTGGTACAACTAAAGAATTGGCATCTGTATAAATACCTAAGGCATCATCATAAGCTGTATTTGCTTCTTTTTTAGCATCCTCGGCTAATACTTTGGTACGTTTTACAAAATCTAATAAATCATCTAACCTAAAAGTAACAATTGAATCTAATCATAGAAAGCAATAATTAATAAGAAAATGTACCAGGATGATTTGTATAACACATACTTGCGACCTAAGTCATAAACTTCATTGCTCATTCTTTCTTGGGAATCAAGAGTTTCTCGGGCTAATCTATAAGCTTCAGTTGATGTATTTAAAGCTTGATTTGACACATTGTCACTGACTTCAGCATCTTCTTCTTGCCTGTTGATCAATGAACAAACCATTTTATACAACTTAATGTATTCCACATCAGAAATTCAACACATATGAGTATTCGGACATACTTAGATTTAAAACACAAAGTAAAATCCAGAAAAAATTCATAAGATTTTTTAATGTTCTTCCTACATATTTCCTCAATAGCATAAAAATTAAAAACAAGGTGAAAATTACCAGCATACATTTTTACAATCAAACAGAATGAAAAATGTTACAAATTGACAAATACTAGAAATGAAGCAACTATAAATTTTAAATATCACAATAATGCAAATAATATTGATTGATTAAGACCCTGTAAATTATGCAGAAACATTTAACAAAGTATGTGGCATTGATGCTGGAAATTCTATGCAAACACTAGCTGAATACCCATGCTTCACTATGGAGTACATTCAAATTAAATGCAATGATCAATGTATGCAATTAATGCCAAAAAACAAAAAAATTTATATCTATAAAAAAATCATAACAGATATTTTTATAGACAAAATAATGTAAAAGAAAATATTCAAATAAAATACAACGGTCAATGTATGCAATTCATTTGTATATAAAGACTTCCATCTCAATTAGTCTAGTAGTTCAATTTTATCTTTTACTGTATTTTAATATTTCTTTTGTTGTTATGCACGTGACGCAAAATTAATTTAATGCATCTTAAAAAGAAAAGAAACCATGTGATCAGCATTTAATAAATTAAATTCTAAAAATTAATCTTTTAAAATTCACCAAAAATCAGAAAATGGAGGTAAAGATTCGAAAAAGATTACATTTTAAAGGAATTTTTATGATCTATCTCATGATATAAATTTTTTAACCCTCAGATTATTATTTTAAAAGTAAACTTTAAAGAGTTACAAAAACAGCTTAAAAATTTAATTTTAAAAAATATAAGAAGAATTTTTTAAAAATCTTTCTTAGTGCTCCCCTACACTATAAGAAGAATCGCCATGCAAAATTTCAGCCCATTAGGTCCAGCAGTTTGGTCTGTGTGTTATCTGTTAGTCAGTGAGTGAGTGAGTCAGTCAGTTATGGAACTGTTTTATATATATAGATAATGCAAACTAAGCATAGTACAGTACTAGTATACATACACAGTATACATAAATGATACATTTTCACTTTAACAGAAATATTTAGAAGTGAAATGAAAAAATTCTTAAAATGCTTCAATTCAAAAAGACATGGAGACAACCCCCCAAAAAATTATTTATTTTCATTATAGCTTCTACACATCAGTAATGTCTTGACTGAAAGTATGCACAACTGTCACAAAGAAATGTTACTTACTGATCTGCTAATTGCCTAGCCTCTCTAGCAATTTCAGACAATCTTTTAGAGTGCTGACCCAGCCTGTCTTTACGATCCAAGGCAGAATTGTAAGCATCTCTGCCTTGGATATCTAAGTACTTTCTTGCAGAATCAGCTGCATCTTTCGCTTGTTTAATAACATTTTCAGCCGTTGAAATATTGTGTAAACCATATCTGCGATATTCCTCCCCATCATCAAGGCGTTCACGAACCTTTCCAGCTGTCTCCCCAATCTCCTTTATTCGTTTGCGTAGGTCATTTAGTTGAGGGATTAAGCTGGCATCAGCAGCTTAAAAAAAAAGTAAACAATTAGCAATTAAAAATTAAGAAAAAAAACTATTTCAAAGGCAGAAATGCTAAATAACTTCTAATACAGTGCAATCTCCCAAATCCGGAATAGCTCAGGACACGGCAATTCCAGATTTGGGAATCTTCCGGATTTGAGAGGTTTTTAAATAACACTACAAAATTTTAGGAGGAAAAATAAACACACTTAAAAAAAAAGCATGTAAAATGGTTTAATTATTAAATAAACCAAAATACAGAACATATAATTACATTATAATTTAAACATTTCAGTCACTGTCTGTTCCTTTAGTTTCAGCTTATTAGAAATTATTTCTTCTTGAATCCCATATAGTGCTATAATTTCATGTTCCGAGATAAAATTCCGGTGTTCTAAGCCTAATATTGTTTTATCTAATAACTTTATCAGGTCTTCTGTTGACATTCTTTCATTTTTGGGGCATTGTAAATCACTTTCACGATTGCTGTCATCATAACCTTTATTATTTACCACACTATCAATAATTTCAGAATCGCTCAGAGAACTGACAGCAGGGCATTTTCATGCATGTCTAGCACTTCCTGTATGTCCGATTTATCCAAATTAAAGTTGTCTTTATTTGCACATTTCACTAATTCTGCTATTTCAGCTTTTTTCCTAGACACTTGAAAGTCTTCATAATCACTGCTGTTAATTCCTTGAAAGGAAGCGTATTTTTTAACAGATCATTTTGGTAGCGACATCTATCGGTAAAATGGAAAAGTAAAATTGGCCATTTATTAAAACATTCCAGATTTGAGAGGTTTTCGGATTTGAGACGTCCAGATTTGGGAGGTTGTACTGTATAAGTATTTTAACCAACTCTTATTTATTCTATAGTAAATTCTATTATTTTAGTAATATGTTTGAGTAATTATTATTTTTCCTTGAACTTACATTTTTTCTCCATAACAATATTATGAATTCAAGGTTGAATGAAATGTTAATAATACATTTGAGGTTTACAAGAAATTTTTTAAAGCATTACGAGGTATATACAGCTAATCAACTAAAATTTTCTGACTATTAAAAATAAATATTTTGATAAGATTTTTCACATCATAGTGTGCAATCAACACAAACCTATAATCTGCACTGCACAGCTGTGCATGATTAACCATAACACATTTGAAAATTCAAAAACAAAACAAACTTAGTAACCAACAACATATATAAGAATATGTTTATCATAATTCTTTTATAAGATAGATATTGATTGAAAATTGGTTTTATTTTTGTTTTACAATACTAAACTTATGAAGAAAAATCCCAAAATTGCAAATATATGGCCAAGAAAAGTATTTTGAAATATGTGAGAAAACTTTATTGCTGAAAAGTCATCTCAGACAGAATAACATAATATTCTAATAAAAACAATAATAACAACCTCAGTCAACTCTATAGACCTAATTCCACATTAGACATTATAATTTCAATAATTATAATTTTACCAATCAAAATTATGAGGATATTAGCATTTATTTAAGGTGCAGCTTGCATTTCCCCTGGGTACGATTTTTAGAGACCTATGTTATTATCTAAAAAGAGCTGATAACTTTAACATGCTTACTGATAAGAGCACAATGATAAAAACAGACTAAAAATGCAGCTATGACATATATAGTTAATGTTCTGGGATTGAAAGTAGATTTTGATATTAAAAAACTGAAGTTTATATTACATTATAATTTTGAAACTGATGCAACTTCACAATAAGATATGCAGTTTCAGAGTTGTTGGATCTAGTAACATTCTTTCACACTGTAAGCTGTACTACAATATGTCACTGCGTGAAAATCATAAAGAAAAAGAGAAGAAAGCTGAAAAAATAAGTGAGAATTCCTATGTGGCTCAAAATCATTATTGCTAAACAGGAAATAATTAATGAGCAATATAAAATATGTCAAATCTGGTGAATTTACACTGGTAAAACACTGATAATGTACTTCAAAGCATTTTACATGGAAAATGTTTTAATTATTTGTTAACTGACACATATGCTTCACATTCTACATACATTGTGGTCACTAGTTAATTTTGTTGACACAGAAAAAAAATCCTTAATGTAATTGTATTCATATCATAAAAGGTTAGAGATATCTCTTATGAATGCTAATGTTTGCTTCCTCTAAAAGTTTTATTTGCAGCTATCTAAACATATTAAATCAAGTTACAAAACTTCTGGCCGATAGTTATACTAAAAAAAATTTGGATTCACTTGTATTTTCAGAAGTACTACTCATTAGGTTGGTTGGTAGAGCACTACGGTCATTTTCTGCTACATGAGTGTTGGTCTCGATTAAAACAATAAATAAGATATGGTAGATGTTTTTAAAAGCATTATCGCAGAATGTAGCAGTGGGCTGAAGCAGCAGCAAGTAAAAGAAGCACTCTTTCTTAAAAACAAAAAAAATGTAGATTTATTTTCTTTTTAAAAGATAAACCACCACAAAATAAACTCGAAATAACATCGAGCACCGACAATAGCTTTCTGCCTTACACAATGCTCCAACTGACCCCCGAGAGCTAAATAACACCAGCACGTTAAATATATATTCAACAAACCATGTGTGCATCTGGCTGATTTGCATAAATGTAATTACATTTGCAGAAAAAGAGAAAAAGTGTATGGCAAAAGTGATCTTAAGAGAAGAGAAAAAGTGATCTTAACGTCCCTGGTTTGATGCGCATCGCTGCAAATCCACCGCCATGTTCACTAATAGTGGCCAGGGCATGTAAAATAGGGCATGGCTCCAATGTCCTCCAAGTTCTCAAATTTACCTCTAGAGGTGCGGGGTCAAGTGTTCCGGTCTCGTCACTTGACTCGGTTCAAAATTATGGGACCGGTCATTTAGCCAAGTAGGACTCCAACCCTTGTGGTGCTAATTCAAAATAGGAGCTGCACCTTCATCACCCATAGCCTTCAGGACTTGATCTGATATTGCTGTCGGTCAAGTGGCATAAGCAACAACAACAACAAATATACAGACTCGACTACTCATTAGGGTCTGAAAGAAAAATTTCTTAGATATCAAAGTTCAAATTCTTTTTATCAACATTTGAAAACAACTTAGAACTTACTTGCAGCTCTCTTGGCATCATCATATAAATTATCTAATTTCCTTGTAGCTTCTCTTAGTTTCCTCTGAAAATCTAAATCTTCAACTGTTTCAGGATGATTTTTGATTTCTTCCATCAAACGAGCAAGCTCAGTGAGTTTATCTTTGTATCGATCAATAGCTTCTTCAAGAAGAGAATAGCAGGGAGGACAATCTGAAATAGAGTATAATAAAACATCAATTGAAAGTTGTATCAAAAATCCTTTTAAGTTACACTTGAAAAATTTTTTTAAACATATGGCAGTATTAAAATGACGAGAAACTGAAATGCTAGGATATTATTTTGTAATATAGTGGTATATTTCCCCATATACAGTAGAACCTCCCAAATCCAGAATTGTTCCGGACACAGCAATTCCGGATTTGAGAGGTTTTTAAATAACAGTACAAAATTTTAGGAACAAAAATAAACACACTTAAAAAAAAAAACATGCAAAATGGTTTAATTATTAAATAAACCTGAATACGGAACATATAATTACATTATAATTTAAACATTTCAGTCAATAATGACTGCTGCTTTAGTTTTGGCTAAATAGAAATTATTTTTTCTTGAATCCTATATACTGCCATAATTTCATGTTCCAAGATAAAATTCCACTGTTCTAAGCCTAATAATGTTTTATCGAATGATTTTATCAGGTCTTCCGTTGACATTCTTCCGTTTTTGGGGCATTCTGAATCACTTTTTGATTGCTGTCATCATAACCTTTGTTATTTATCACACTATCAATAATTTCAGAGTCACTCAGAGAACCGACGATCGGCACATTTTCACCGATGTCTAAAACTTCCTGTATGTCCAATTTATCCAATTTAATGTTGCCATTATTTGCACATTCCACTAATTCTGCTATTTCAGCTTCTTTCCCAGACACTTGAAAGCCTTCAAAATTGCTGCTGTTACTTCCTTGAAAGAAAAGGGGTTTTTTAACCGATCATTTTGGTAGCGACATTTATCGGTAAAATGCAAAAGTAAAATTGGCCATTAATTAAAACGTTCCGGATTTGGGAGGTTGTACTGTATTATATACCACAAACTGTGACATGTATAATATTGTTACATATAAGAAATTGAAATGTTAAATAATAATAAAAATCCTAAAAAAAAAAAAAAAAAAAAAAAAAAAAAAAAAAAAAAAAAAAAAAAAGGTGAAAATGGTGATCTTTCTATCCACAACGATATTGATGAATTTAAGAAACTCTGTTTTGACCTAATTCATCTTCATAGGCTCCTTTTAGGAGATATCCTAATAATACATGTATACAAATAACACCTGAATGGCATGCATTCTCAACTGTTAAAGCAGTTTGGACTGTAAATGTAACTGTATGCATATTGAAAGAGGGAGAATTTGAATTTGTCAATGTTTTATAAAATGCAATACATAGTAACTTGTATAATACCCCTCATTGAACAACTAAAATCTTAAGAGAATAATTAACTTTGAACATAGACAAATTGTATTCTGATGCGCTACTTATAAACAATATTGTTTTTATGAGTCCGCAATGAAATTCATTATTATAAAAGTAAATTCATAGCTGATACATAATTCTGGAATAATTTTTAAAAAGTCTAGGATGCATCATACTAAATTTTCACAAATTATAAACAAGTTGCTATTACATTAAATTTTAAGAATACATACTTTTACATATTGATTAAAGTAATTACCTTTACAAACAGTTCCTCTGCTGTATTTATTATCTCTACATACAGAGCATCTTCGGCCCTCTCTGTTTGGTCTACATTGACACTGACCAGCAGTGTCACACTGCAAAGATGTAGATCCCGCTGGATCACACTCACAAGCTGGGGGAAAAAAGAATATTGTAGCAGCATAAATAAAAATAATTTGAATGTCATTTTGCAAAATAAAGATGCATTTCCATTAAATAAATATGAATACAAACACAAAATGACATTTTCATCATAAAATATTAACAAATTTTAATATTACTTTAGCTATGAAATGCATAAAAAACTTACTGATTAAAAAAAAATATAAACATAACTTTATTAGTGGATAAAAAAATAATAAAAAGTTGCAATTCAAGCAGCTATTCTTTTCCTTTGATACACCCAGGGCCGGATTTAGACTTGATAAGGCCCTAAGCTATTTGAAATATGGGGCCCTTTATAAGGGGCCCATATCTCAAATCATATATGGGGCCTTTTATAATTTTTTGGGGGACCCTAAGCTATAGCTTGTGTAGCTTATACGTAAATCCTGCACTGGATATACCCTAAAAGAAATTGGCTACAAAATACTCATATATTTTAAATAATATATTCAAAGAAAATCCTTTAAAACTACCATCTGTGATAATCTTTCAAGAGAAAAGTAAGCTTATGTGTTCAAGGATTTAGTAACACATGCAACGTGTAATACCTAATCTAAACTTGAAACCTTCTCTAAAACCAATACCTCAGTATCAGGGGAGATAATTCCTTGGTTTATCCAACTGTTTAAGGTGGTCGAATCAGAAAAAGTTACCTTTATATGTAACAAGGAACTCATGAAAAAAAATTACCAACACATGAAAGAAATGTTCAAGAATTGTATTCGAAAGGCAGATCTTTCTCCTTCACTTTTAAACACAAAACATGTTACACAGTTGTTATGAAAATTTCGAAAGAAAAAATTTATTGTAATGAAAAAATTTATTGTAATGTCTCGTGACACAATTTATCATAAAGTTTATCTTACACACAGAGATTTTCTAAGTTTTTTTTCAATCAGACATAGTTAACAAAAATTAGTTATGGATTTATAAGATAACAGAATTATATATATAAAAAAACTTATGATCTGCAAATTTATTTTCTAGACACTGAAAATATGAACTTAGAAATTCTTTAAAATAATATGACTCTGAAAGACTCTTTATATTTTGTACAATAAAAACATTTTTTATAAATATACACTTTTTCAATCTAAGTAAAAATTATGAATTAGTAAAATGAATTGAAATTTCAGCCTATTTATTCTTTCTACTTCAGAAATTTCCTAGATTTTTTCATGTTTTCCCACTACAAAAATAAGCCCTTTTACTGATCAATAAGTACAAAACATTTAATGAATACTAAATGGTTTATAATTGATAAACAAAAGTATAAGATCATACCTTTACAACCCTCTTCTGAAAAACCATAATGATAAGGAGCACAGGAATCACAATGCCTTCCTATAACTCCTGGTCTACAATGGCACTGACCAGAACGAATATCACAAGTCTGGTTGACAGATCCAACCCTATTACAATCACAGGATGAGCACCCCTGTCCACTATCTATATTCCAGTATCCTTTTCTGCATTTATCGCACAGTCGACCGACCACATTTGCCTTGCATCGACACTCACCACCTGAGGATTCACAAGGGCTGGTACCTCTTTCTGGTTCAAGAGTTCCAGGCAAATAACAAGTACATCCTAAAACACATTAAACAAGTATTATACACAAGAGTCAAATGAAAATATTTTTGAAATGACAATGTAAATGAGAAGAAATTAATTTAAAACACGAAAACTTACTGTTTGGGATTTAAAGTCTGTCAGACTCCCGCCTGACAGTCTTAATTAGGACAGAAAGACTAAGTAAAGTTTGATCGACAGGATCATTAATAAACTCAAAGGACACACACAGGTGGCAAGGTTTGAATAAGCCTTTGAAAATGACCAATCCTAAGTGAAATGGACACATCATTTAAAATGATTAGCAAAAGACAGTTAGCACAGAAAAGTGCAGAATTCAAAAAAGGGACAGCCGACTAGAGACTCACGGATAGAAAAACCGCAAACAAGGGCCAGCACCTGGAGACAGGATAGGGAAAAAGAGAGCCATGATGGGTGGTCCAGGTGCAAGAAAAACCAGAAGGGGTGAGATTCAAGGTGTGGAAATGACAAGAATGTTCTAGAAGGTTACGGATATAAAAGGATAAGTAGGAGAGATCGCAAGAGGCAAGGGAAGATAGACAAAGCTTTGATTATGTGTTGACGCACTGAGAGAGGCGGAGAATCAAGAGACTGAGGTCTCGATTGGACTGTGTTATGTTCCTGCTTCCTCTAATCTATGTATGATGGTTCTATAGAACAAAATGACTGTACATAGTGATCAATGTAAATATTTCATATTAAACAAGATGTAAATACGAGCCATTTCTCCATTCATGATTAACTCTACAAGACACTGATACATCGAGTCATGACAATCTGGTTAACAAAGTCCATGCTTCATTATTATTTTTTTCTGCTCAGAGATCTGAACCAAAATATTTTCTAGATTCAGCTAGATATTGATACTTTTCTCAAATTATGTTGAAGAGTAATATAAGATTAATAATGTCCCAGCAATCAAAATAGAGAGCACAGCACAAAACATAACAATCTTCTGCATGTACTGTTTCCAAGTGCATTAGCAGGATACAAAGGGAGACTAAAGCCAACTGGTGCAATTCATGGAGGAACACTGGTGGTCACAGGCATATTTTTAATTTTCGGAAAGAATCTAATAACCTTTTGTAATGTAAAATGGTTCCAAGATGGATTGTCACTTTTGCTGTTAAAGCTAGAATTGGCCATGTTGTCACAGAATTTTATTTGCACCACTTCAACCTTGCAGCTAGCGATATTTGTCCAGTATGCTCAAAAGATTGGGAGACTCTAGAACATATTCTGCTTTTCTATACTGGAAAGAACTGCATAAATAATTTACCAACTGGTGTCAGTGATTCTTTTAAAGCTATTTTTTTCAGATTCTTTATTATATGTTTGTAGCTTTTTATGTTTACAGAAGACATTGTGATATCGGCACTTTTGTGCTGGACTCATGAGTTAAGTTCCATTGTAAACATAACAATCTAAAATATTTTGTAGTCATAAGCATTGACAACAATATGGACCAATCTTAAAATCTTTTGAAATTTATGCTACTACTTTAAAAAAAATTTTTTTTTTTTTTTTTTTTGCATTTTTCTCTTCTGAATTTTAGCATAGTATTTTATATAAATGTTTGAATTTTTTTTAATCACCAGGATCAGAAATATATGGCACTGCATGAAAGAACTCATTGATTTTCAAAAGTCTAGTGTCTTGTATGCAAAGAGTGCAACATGCCATGGAGAAATATAATGAAACTGAATCAGGTAAGATAATAGGTAGAGAGTATAACTATTAACTTTTTTAAATACATATTTAGAAATCAAGTTGTAATAATTAGTTGGAATGTTTGTAACGTAAAGCAGTATAAATATACACACTAAATGTTAAGAAAAAATGAAGTTAAAATGATTTAAAACAGAGGAGTCATGAAAAAGTTTTCTCAGATCCCTAGGGATTACATTAGTAATGATTCCTAGTCAGCATTTGGTAAGGTCATAATATGATTACAAGTTTTGCCACATAATTGGAAAGAAAGTAAATTTTAAATGTTACTTTCTTCCAACAGAATATGAAAGTTGGATTGGAAACCCATTTAACTGTGGAAATATTCATAAAATAAAACATTTCTCCATTTTCAAACAGGATAAAGTTAAGATCTATTATATGATAACTTCTAAAAATTATCCTTCCTCCCTAGTGCCATAAATAAAAAGCAAACAGTATATTGAAAAAAGAACATGGATTAAGAACCTGTCAAGTTGAAATTTCCTGTACCACCTTGCTACCAGAATAAAATCATTATTGCATATTTTACTTTTTTACACCCACATAATTTTTTTTATTAACAGAGATTTGTCTACAGAAAATGCTATAAAAGATCATAAATGCATATAATAATTTAATAAAACAGTCAAATGCTTCTTTGGCATTAGAATCTTGCTTAATGTTATAGTAGTTAACTAATTACGGATTGAAAACTAAAGGCTAAAAATAGGTGGTTCACAAAATCAAGTGAAAGCAAAATTATTTCAAATGGCAGAACACATCTGGCAAGATTGGTGGAACAATACAATTGCTGGAACTAGAGTAAGGGAAATTTTTCCTCAAGTTAAAACTGACAGGCTAAGTGCAGATTTTTACATAAATCAAGCAATCACAGGACACGGGTCGTTTGGTAGTTATTAAAACAGGTTTCACAGAAAAAGTAGCACTTGCTCTTGTGGTGCTGAACAATCGGTGGAGCACTGTAAAATAGTATGCAGTCAATTTAATAATATACGCAGAGGCTTACCTACAAACATTGATATCTGGAATAAGAATAAGTTTTATAATTATTATTATTGTAGAAGAGCCACAAGGAAAATAGTTATGGCCCTTATGGCTGTTCATTATCCGCTTACATAGTTATTCTACTTCGTTGTATTTTACACAATTCGCACAAGTTTCCCCACCCCCTTTTTAAAAACACAAAAAACAAATAAGGTTGGGTCATTTATATTTGTATCTTATTTTGTAGATGACCACATAAATTCTGCAGATCCATGCAAAATTTCCGAAAAAGACTTCAAAATTGCATCGAAAATGATGGTCACCATTTAATTGATATAATCTTTAAATCTTAATGGGTGACAATGGCATACTGTGTACTTCTCAGGTATAAAAGATCTCTTTCTCTATCTTGCTTTGTATTTTTACTTTTGACGTTCCAAATCAGAACGTTCTTTCTGCCGCACCCTGTATATATATATATCCTCAACACTATAAATATCCATACTCTTATTGGAATAGTTATGCAATTTAAACTGTTCCCCCCCCCCAAAAAAAAACCCTACAGAATATAATAATTCATTTTAAAGAACTATTTTATGTTATTGAAGATAAATTTAAATTGTAGTAAATTAGAGTAAGAATGAAATAATATGATATAGAGAACTAGAAGATTAACAAAAATGAAAAATAGTACTCTAATAAATACACACTTTTACATCCACCCTTTGGAACAGTTAATGCACTCCCATAATATCCTGGCAAACACCTTTCACAGTTCCATCCTGCAGAGTTATAAATACATTTCAAACATTGTCCAGTTGTCCTAAAATAAAAATGAGTACAAACTGTAGAAATATTGTGCAAGTTTTATAGTAACAGAATGGAATAGATAATAAATTACTGAAAGTAGGCAAAAAAAAAATAATAATAATTCAGGTAGTCTCTTCCAACGAAACTACCGCGGGTTATTAACGTAGGATTACTTATCGTTGGTTACCTCTTTTGTATGTATATATGTATCTATATATATGTACATATATATATATATACACATATGTATGTCAAAATTTTGACACATCTTGGGACTTTTCTGTTTAACTTGTCCAAGCGATACACTGGGTTTGGCATGCTGACAAAATTATAACTCGCGAGGATGGATGGACAGACAGTTTTAGCAACTGAAATTTTCCTTTCCGCAGGGCCATTATGGAGGAACATAATCCTACGTTAAAAAAAGAAAGAAATAATAATGATATTGCAAACTTACGTATTACAATTTCCAACAGCATTAGGATCAATATTGCCGCTACATTCACACTTTCTGCAAGGTCGAGGAGGACCTAATCTACCTACAGGATCACCATAATAACCATCGATGCACATATCACATTGATGACCTGCCAAAAAGTTGATATTAGAATAAGTTTCATCAAATGTTTCTCACCAAAATGATTTTTAAAATACTAATGTATAAGAATGTCATCAAGAAAGAATTTTTGATAACTAAAGACTATATATATTTGAAGACTCTTCTATATTAATAAAGTAACAGAAGGGTTTGTCGAGATCATGTGACCGTAACGCGACCGGGCAGACCCATCCTCGGAAAAAAATGCCCGAAAAAATACAGGAATCGGTGTATTTTTTTTTCCTCATGAAAGTACATAAATGTTACATATTTGGAAAGAGCTTCGAAAACTCATAATTTTTTCTGTGTACACTTATTCTGTTAATTCAATAGTTTTAGACATATTTGAATTCTAATGAAGCATCATCCCTCTGAGAAATCAAATCATGTATATCCAGTATGTGCAGTGGTGCAGCCATCTGTCAGCAGCGACGGGAATGAAAATTGACTTGAATTTAACACATTTGTAGGCCTTTTTTTTCTTTTGTGGGGCCCGAAGTACATAAATATGTTACACGGATGGCTTGAGCGTAGCTAGGCGAAGCCCGGCTAGTTTTTTATAAATGCATTTCAGAAAAATGTAAAACAGTATGACAGAAAATTGTATATACATTTAAAGTCAAATATAGGGTAATGAAAACAGTATATAAATATTTTCAAAATATATTCCTCGACCTGGTGATCATCGATTTTCTCAAAGTCCCTTTGTGACTTTCTTGATTTTTGTGAGGCTCTAAAGAAAATATCCTAATAGGATTATTGAAACCTTACTTTTATTTTTACTGATGGCTAGACAGGAAAATAAATACAAAGAATATTAAGAAGCAACCAAATTTTGGCTAAAATTTTAAACAAGTATTTATACAATTAAAAATAAATAATTTTACAATGGTATTTCAGTTTTGATAAATACAGAAATGAAAATAACCAATAATATACCAGTGAATTTTTATTGATAGTACCATTTTTTGTAAACTTGTATTGAATCTTTCTGTCAATTTAATTAAAATAATTTTTATTGACATTTTTCGAACTCAGAATTACTAGCAAATAACCGAGAGAAAAAAAAAGGATTAGCATGAATACTTTTTAATTCATTTGAACTTTTGATACAGATTCTTATTTAAACTTGGCAGAAACCACTAGAATTTTTAAACTGGTCAATTTTAGCTGCATATTTAAAAAAAATTAATAACAAAGATTATATAAAAATCATAATTTGCAAATTAAAATATTGCCTTTTACTAAATTTTGAAATGTTACAGGTAAACAGAAAATTTGATAAAATACTATCGAAAGTAGAAAAAAGTAGAAAAAGATAAAAATTGTAGCTGAGACATCTCCAATCAAACACTTATTTCTGAAATAATCATTTGGAGTTTTTACAAAGTGCTTAAAAAATAAAAATAAAAATATTTTAATATTTCTCGACCTATTTCCCAATTGTGCAACTTTTTTAGGAATTCTGTGACCAGCAGACACCTTAATAAAGAAACAATATTAGGTCACAACTCAAGCAATTGTCTATTGCCTATCATTTTTTACCATGTTTTTATTAACTCACTTTCTTGTTTGTGTGTGTGTTTGTCCAGTACAAATCTTGCAATCGATTTTTAACTAACTTCCCGACTAGCTAGACATTTGAAACTTTTAGAATAGCTCAGAGCACGATGACCATGCATTCTTTTAATACTTTTAGCCATCTTTAAGCATAATTGAATTCATTTTAAGTTAATTTTGTTTTGTAGACTGGTGCCGCCGCCTATTGGCCAGGACAGGAACGAAAAGTTAAACATAAGTTAACTTCAAATTAACTTCATTTTCTTTCAAGTTGATGGGATAATTCATCAAAAAAATTTTAAAAAAGTGTTTATTAATACATAGAATTGTCACATTTACATGATTCAACAGAAAATTTAAAAACATGGTATATAAAAAGTTCTTTTTATCTTGTAATTATTCATTTTACTGCCATATATATATATTTCAATCGTATTTAAGCTAAACAAAAGATATTTACCTGTATGTCCCATAGGACACTGTTGACAAGCAACTACGCCACCAGGTAACATAACACAAGGTCCTCGATCAGGGCACAAGCATGGCTTGCAATCAGCTGAGGTACCCTCTCTTGCATCTCCATAATAAGAAGAGGCACACCTTTCACAGTGATGGCCTTCAGTATTATGTTTGCATACACATCTACCTATGAGGAAAAGATATTAAATAAAAAATATGAAAATGCCCATGAACTGTAATACACTATAAATAAATAATATATATCCAATCATTAAAAACATACTTCAAATTTCAAGCTTAATTACTCATATTGTTCTTAAGCAAACAGAGAATAATTTAACTATATTTTACAATGCTAAAATTAATGTAGTAACTAAAGTTATTATATTACAGTAGGATTAAAATATTTCAGGTCCTGAACAAACAAGATTTCTTAAAAAAAAAAAAAAAAAAAAAAAACTACAGAACATTCTTATTCTTAATGATGATAACAGTTCCTATATAAACATACTGAAGATAAAAAAAATCATTTCCCCCAAATTTGAGGAAATTTATAGATCAAAAGTTTATAAAGTTTACAGCCTCTGTTAAACTATCAAAAATACTTTTAAAGTTTCAGCATTAAAAACTTCTTGTCATTATTACATAAGATTATAATACTTTTTCCAATGAAATATTTTGCTAAGTAAGGCATTTAATGCTGAAAAGAACTCAACAAGTGACATGAATTTTATATTAACAATGTCTATATTTTCTGAGCTGAATTTTTTCTACTTTGAAAAAGAATACACTTTATACACTTTATAGTTTTCTACTCAAGCACCACTCAAGTAATAAAACTGGAGCACTATACTATAACTTTAATACAGCCAACTAATATTTTGAGAAACATTATACTATACTACAGAATACATATTATTGACAAAAATGCAAAATGCAAGAATTATTGAATTTTTTTGCATTCATAAGTTTCTCTTTTTCCCAGGGTCATTGACTTATAAAACTCAGAGCCTAGTCTGAATTTGAAATGAATTAGGAGTGACACCATTTTGAAAAAATCAGTCAGATGAATTTGAGTCGAATATAAATAACTTTTTAAATCGTAAATCTTCATGAATGAAAAAAAAAAGAGATATCATTCAATAATGCAGCAGAATAATCACTATACACTAAATTTTATGTCCTTTTTCTAATTCTTCTATCTGTTCAGTGCCATGATCAGCATTGATTTTCCCTATTAATTCCTCTTTGTTAAAGAACTTTCAACAACTCTCTTATGCAACAGTTGACACAGTTTTTGTGGATAATTTTCTTTCCTATTAGAAATTAGAAATTACAAATGAACAAATTCACACAACACCTGATTAAGAACTTTCCTTGATTAAAGATATGTTGTTGTTGTTATTAATGCCCCAAGACAGAGAAATCCTAACCGGATCCAAGGCTTCAGGGTGAAGAGATGTTGTTCTTGTTTAGATCAAAGCCGTTGGGCACCAGAAGAGTCAAAAGCCAACTTTTTGCCTGGTGCCACCACAATTTTGACTGAGTACCCCTAGGGTGACATCTGGTGGGATCTTACCCTCCTTCCACCCTTACAAACCATAGTAAGGGAGGCACTTCCCTGCCTACAGATTTAACATGCTTATATTCTTAATGATAATGAGAATATGACTTAGACATGAGAGCATTCAGCACTTGCCAGAATTTGAACCAAGCATCTTTAGTACCGAATTCTGATGTGCTAAATACTAGGATGCTTTGGGCCCCATGATCACAAATATTCGTACATTATTCAGTAGGGGGAAACTTTAATGGTTTAATCAAATAGGAGAAAAAGAATAATAAAAATACCTGTTTCAGGATCACATGTATCAGCATGGTTATGACAAAAGCATTTCACACATCTGAAGTAAGGGCTGTTTCCTAAAGGATCTCTTCGATAACCAGGAGCACATGATTCACATGACAAACCAGTGTAACCCTCAGGACATGCACATTGCTCTATCCAAGTTGCCACATCATTATTAGGGTTATTATGAGCTGATTCTAAGACCACATCATCAAGATAACCTATTCCTAAAGGAAAATATAAAGTAACAGATATTAAAAAATAAAAAATCTTCTGATTCATGATTAAATATTTTCAGCTAAAATAATTGTTTGGTTTATAAAAACCATTCTAACTTGCTTTGAGAAAACAGAAAGCTTTCCGGCATTTCTTATTAAATTAAATGCCTTATTAAATACTTTTAAAATACTCTCTGAAGAAGAAAGAACTTTACACACAATTGAGGCGTTTCTATTGAAAAGCAGGTAAATGCCAAAATTTTGGAAGAGAATTTTTTTCACTGGTACAAGGGTTTCTTCTAAGGCTAATGGCGTGGAAAATGAGATAAAAGTCTAGATAGTTTGGTTTAGTTCTGAGCTAGGCACTTACCATCTTTTCCATGGCATTAGCCTTGGAACAAACCCTTGTATCAGTGAAAAAATACTTTTGGAAATTTTGGCACTTATCTGCTTTTCAACAGCAATGCCTCAATTATTTAACTCTGAAAATTACTGTTTTAAAAATAAAGTTAGTATTCTTAGTTTTTAAAGTAATGCTTTCATTTTGAAATCTTGAACTCATTGGCAACTTTTTATGTCAGAGAATTAAAATTTGAATCATAATATAGTGATTTAATATGTTTCTGGTAGTGTGGTTTAAAATGAGATAGAGGGAATTAAGGTAGTACAGTAAAGCCCCAATTATCCATGAGTGAATGATCCGTGGTGCGGATTATCTGCGAGTGCCACGAAATTTTTTTAAAATTACAAACCTAAAAAAAAAAGTTGAGAATGTTAAGGAAAGTACAATTTAGAATAAAGAAAACATGTTTCCAAAGCAAGAAGCAAAAACGTTTTTTGTACAATATAACATAGTTATTATTACAATAGTTATTTTTTGTACAATAAAACATAGTTTTCATGTTGAAATGTATTTTTGTGTTTGCACATCATTTTTAGTTTTTTTTTTGGGGTTATCCGCGATTTCTGCTATCTGTGGTGCCCTTGCCACCCAATTCTGCAGATTGTTGGGGCTTTACTGTATATCTTGCAATACTATATTTTAAAGTTCTGATTTTCAGAAGATAATGGTGATCAGAGTTTTCAATAAATGATTCTAACAGCAAAGAAACACATAACAGCTGATAGTAAAAAAACTACTGTCTGATAATAAAAGAGAAAAAAAATTTAACCTTTCCAGCCAACAAGTAATAAAAATTAGGTATGTTTCTTAGCATATCAGCAAACAATATTAGGACATAATTTCGAAATTTCTGATTTCACATCAAATTCAGCCAACTCCTGAAGAGAGTCTCTTTAAGTCCTCTTTTAAACTTCACAAGCATCTACTCTAAATAGCACAGCGATCTACTTCAGAGAAAAGAAAAACCAAATTTCCTTTAAAAAAAATAAATAAAATAAAAAACCAAGGGCTTATCACAGAAAAGTAATCAAAAATGCTTGTATAATTGCTAGTAAAAATGCTATATAATTAAAAACAGACTAACTTTAAAGGTTGTAATTACAAAACTCTTACCTTCTCTTGAAAAAGTGCCTTTGATTTTCACAGCAGTTAAATTTGATAGAATTTTCATGAAATCAAATGCATTGACTTGAGGAGTCCAGCCAAAGGTAGGATTTTCATGAAGACGAAACCTATAGTTCTGCACTTTATGAGATGGGACAGGATTTCCTTGCTCCGTGATAGGTACACTAACTCGGAGACCTGCACCCTCTAGAATGACATCATGAGCACTGATACGAACATTTTCAGCTCCAATCCTTAAGCTGAAACCCAGATAATGATTATATGATGCTCTCTGATTCCCTAAACAGCTATCTGAAAAATAAATAAATAAGTGTAACTTGTAAAAATATGATCAGCACACCTCTTAAAATAGACAACACAGTTTTATACAAAGAAATTTTAGTAAAAGAACAAAAAGTAATAAAAAATGAAGAAAAGAAATATGTTCAAGGTAACCCTCCTAGAAACAGCTTATAAGTTGTTACCATCACTGTATAATTTATATATGATCATGATTCTACAAACTATAAACATATTTTTATTCCCTATGTCAACTTTAACCTTGGAGATATTATGTCTGAATGTTATATATCCGGAATAATGCAGGAAAATATGATTATAAATCTGTACTGACTATAAGCACTTCTTTAGAATATGATATATCTGGAAATTAGATAAATGCTCATGGACATTTATCTAACATTCCAACATTTTTCAGAATCTTAACACAAATAAAAAATTTCTTGATGAGGAAGTTAAAATATTTGTAGATCTTGATAATATATATATATATATGCAAGATACATAATATACCTGACCTCTAACTCCAAACTGTCATAATGCTTTGCAAAAATAAAAAACAGAGGCATTTTGTTTGCTTTTTTTTTTTTTTTTTTAAATCTAACAACATTTGTCCAAGATGAGTTAATTTATTAAGGTAGGTATACATGCATATTTTTCAGTATACATGTGTACAAAATTGATATGTGCAGAAAAACTTTTAGGTACATGATAATACTAAACATCTTGCAATTTTTAAAATTGTATCTCAAATTCAAGGGAAAATTATTGATTAAAGGTTCCGAAAGGATAATAAAAATTTACATCTAATGCAGATGAAACTGCAGTTATAAGTCTCAAACCCTCAAAATAAATAAACAAATAAAAAGGATGTTCAAATCTTTGAATTCGAATGCAGTGTTTACCTGTCTATTTTTAACTTTGTTTCCAAGGGTTTTCTTTTTTTATTTTATTTAATAAACCTTAAGATTTGGAGCATTAACTTTAGGTTTATTCTGGCAATAGTGAAAAATTATGAAAATAAAGTTGCATTAGAAATGTTTCTATATTATCCATGGGTTTCACTAAATTAAAATGCATATGTAGATGAGAGTGACAGGATGCATCTACAAATCAATGCACATATATATAAAATATTACTTTAACAAAAGTGACTTTAAAAAATTGAGTTCACTTCTTTTAAAAACTTAGAAATCCAAATATTAAGATTGAAGACAACTTACCAGGTGCAACGAAATAAATAAATTCCCCTCCTGTACCTCGAATTTCAATTATTTGCAGATCAGCATCATAAATTACAGGAACTTCTCTTCCTCTTAAATCAACTGCACTCCAGTTTTCATCATCTATTAATATTGAGGAGGCCAATGTAAGATAAGAGACAATCATTAAAAAAATTTAATTTCGGCAATATCAATTTAATTCATGAAAAATTTTAGCATAATTTAAAATGTACTTCAAATTTTACAATGTATATATATATATATATTATATCCTTTTCTATTAACTTATGCATGAAGGAAATATTATGCCATTCCTTTCAATAACACTGTATTTAAATTTCAATGTTCACATTGGTTTAACTTAGATATATATTCTGACTAATATAAGTTACATTAAGTTGTATTAGATAGAGAACAGTTGACAAAATTTGTGATATAAGGAGCGCCCATAAAGTAACCGGACAATTTTTTATATATAAGAAAAATATTACTTACCTTCAAATAAATTTATCTCCTTCAAAATAATCGCCAAAAGAGTCTATACAATTTTTCCAACGTTTCTTCAAGTCAATGAAACACTGTTTATAGGCATTGGAACTAACCGTTCGCAAAATACGCATAACATTTGATTTAATATCTGAGATGTTTTCAAATCTCTGTCCTTTCATGGCCATCTTAAGCTTCAGAAAAAGGAAAAAATGAGCTGGCAATAAGTCAGGCGAATATGGTGGGTGATTTATCACTGTAATTGAATGCTTAGCAAGATATTGTTGTACAGAAGTTGCTGTATGGGGCCTAGCATTATCGTGTAAAAGAAACCATTGCCCAGAATCAAACAGTTCCTTCCTAACTCGCCTTATCCTGTTTCTTAATCGAAAAAGTACCTCTTTGTAAAAATACTGATTAATTGTTTGATTTTCAGGAACAAACTCATGGTGAATAAGTCCTTTGTAATCAAAAAATGAAATCAGCATCACCTTAGTCTTTGATTTTGACATCCGTGCTTTTTTTCTATAGAGAAGACAGTCCTTTCCACTTTGCACTTTGTCTTTTTGTTTCTGGGTCGTATTGTAGATACCAGGTCTCATCTCCTGCTATAATACACTTTAAGAAATTGTCCTGTTACGCAGTAGTCAGCAAATCTTCACAGCAAGCTTTTCTGTCTTCTTTTTTGCTGTTTTGACAAAATCCGAGGCACAAATCGAGCACAAACTTTTTTCATTTTCAGATTTTCAATTAAAATTAATATACAGCTTTCTTTGCTTATTCCAAGCATGTCTGAAAGTTGCTGAGTTGTTACTTATCGCCAGCTGATTTTTTCCTTTTTCCGAAGCTTAAGATGGCCATGAAAGGACAGAGATTTCAAAAGTCTTGGATATTAAATCAAATGTTACGGGTATTTTGCGAACGGTTAGTTCCAATGCCTGTAAACAGTGTTTTGATGACTTGAAGAAACGTTGGAAAATTGTATAGACTCTTTTAGCGATTATTTTGAAGGAGATAAATTTCTTTGAAGGTGAGTAATATTTTTCTTATTCATAAAAAATTGTTCGGTTACTTGATGGGTGCACCTTGTACTATAACTAATTGAAAGTTTTAATACTTTGATGTTCTACACCTATTATGTGTTTATTAAAGAGTAAAGTGCATACTGATTTTAAATCTACAAAATATACCCAATCAAAAACTATAAAAGATACTTTTCACTATATGTTTCATGAATAAACATATAGGGCTGGTAAAAACTATGTTTGCCATCAACCAATAATTAAGCTTTGCTTGCATACAATAAGCAAATTCAAAATTTAAAAAAAAGCCATCTTCTAATTTTTTAAAAACAATTTTATGATTTTTCAAAGTTTATAAGTTTTATTTCAGGTATGGTTAAAAAAAAATTGTAATACTTTCTATGAAACACAGTATGTTTGAAAGTTTCACTTTATCCCTTTGTGACTAAAAGCAAATACAATTTTATTTTTAAGTAGACAGGAATGAATATTTTCCTAGTTAAGTCAAAGTTTTGGGAAATTTTATCTTTTCTAGAATCTTATTAGTCAAATACAAACTCATCACAGAAAAATCTTTTGGTCTCAATCACTATATTTCTGAACTTTTTTTTTTTCTTTTAAAAAGAAGCATATTGCTTTATGCAAGCCTTAATTTGACACATAATTCAAATAGAAAGACACTACAATGAAAAAAAAATCTAAAAATATTCCAATAACATACATATAAGGATATTTTAAAATAATCATTAAGATTTTGCTTATGTAATATCACACTAAAAAAATACATTGCTAATCAAATAAACAGTAATCAGTTACTTTCATCAAAAGCAGATTCAATTGATTTCTTGTAGAATCCTGGAGCACTTTGGCACTCATTTGAATGTCCATAGCAAAAACAAGCTACACAACCAAATTCATTCTCTAACTGAAGATCAAAATAGCCTTTCTTGCAGCTGTAATAAATAATGAACATTTCATCTTTGTTTTAAAAATTCTTTCACTTATAGGTGAGACTTGAAAATCCAAATATTAGAAATATTTTTTATAAAATAATTATTTAATATCAACAAAGATTAACTAGTATTAGGAATTTTTTTATTAAACCAACCACTAATAAAAATTAAGAAACATCATATTTGTCAGACCATTACTCTTGATAATCCTTTCTGTTTTCAATATACCAGGTTGGTAATTCAATAAAAGCTGCTATTCATACTTATAACAATGTGACTAATGCAATAATATACATTTTATTGATTTAAATATACAAGAAATATTAAAATTAATTTTAATTTTGTAAAACTAGTCAAATAGAAAATTTTCCAAATACCTATCACATCTTTGACCAACAACATTGACTTTACATGGACAAAATCCTTGGGATGGATCACAGCTTGGAGCATCTTGAGCAATGCCAGCTAGATTGCAACCACATGGCCTAGAAAGTAAAGAAAAGAAGAAAAAAATAAAATTTTAAATTTAGATTTTTGTAAAAGCTTGACAGTACACAGAAGACAAATGAAACCCATACAAAAAAATCTATTTACATACTGAGGCTCAGGATATGTTTAACATATAAATTATAAGCATTGATCAGACATGCATAATGCTAAAATATTTGGTTAAAGATAAAATTATTTGCTTTAATTTTGATTTAAAAATTCCCAGATTATAATACAGTATCTAAAGTTGTCAACTTACATTAAATACATTAAAAAATTATACTTATTCTACAGTAATCTTACAATGCATAAACTATACTTTTATGGATCATTCAAACTTATCAGAATACTTTTTAAAAAAGATTTCGCAAAGCAAATTCAAATCTCTGTGTGTGTAAATTTTTGCCCTAAAATGCTGCACCATGAAGAAATTAATTACTGATTATAAAAACACTTTTTTTTTTACTAAATTATCATTTAACAAACCTACATTACATATACAACCTACAGTAATATTCTATTCTTTTTGATTTTGGTCAACAAACCTGCATCCTTGAGGTGTCATGTCATAGAAGTTTGGAGCACATTTACTGCATGTTCTAGTTCCAACTCCTGGTTTACATGGACATTGCCCCTCTTCTGAACACTGAGCACCAAGAGAGCCTTAAATGAATGGTGGAAAATTAATTTTAGAATATTAACAACTTTTTGAGATGAAATTAAATAAAGTTAAAAATCTGATAATGTGAAGTTTGACTAGATTGTGTATCAGAAAATAACTTTCAAAATTTATTCATTATTTTAATAAGATTTTAATTTAAACTCTAACCTTTTTAATATAAATAAATCATTAATAAAAATTACCAATATCCTCTATAATGAATATTAATTTAATATTTTGTTAGCTTTTTCTTCTTAAATAACCAAGTTAAGAAATCTTCCTCCGTAAACTAGTTTCTACACCACAATCAAAGAACTCTATGCAGTTGTTGATTTAGCACTCTGACAACTATTTATTCCAATTCATGTAGATCAGTTAAACTTCAAATATAACTGAATTGTTAATAATGTATTTCGAAGATATTTTCTTATGAATTTTTTTTTTGCAATGATGCACTAACTATGCTGATGAGCATAAGCTAGATTATAGATAAGGTAGTGCTAAGAGATATTTAAAATGTAACATACTCAGAAGACCTAAAATAAGTCTTTATTCAATTAATTAATAACTAAATAGCATTAATATAAAAATAATAAAAGAATGTGCATAAAATTATTTTAGTACCAACTGTATCACAGTTGCAAGCAACACATTCTCTATCTTCTTTTCTTCTATAATGAAGAACTTTGCATCTTTCACAATTAACACCTTCTGTGTTATCTTCACAGTCCCGACAGTGACCACCACTGCCAGTTCTGTCAAACAGTTCTTGGTCAAAGAAGCATTTATTTGATTTTCCATTGCAATTGCAAGCTAAAGAAAAATGAAAACAAATCATTAAGATATCATACTATTCATACAGACATAAAGTTCTCACATTATTCAGATATCCTAAATATTTAAATAAAAGACAATGTTTATAAATTTTCTTTCCAAAATACATAATTATAAAGAGAGAGAGAGAGAGAGAAAGAGAAAGAGAAAGAAAATATACTTATTTAAAGAGATAGTATTGAAACCACTTATTGAAATCAACAAAAGGATTTTGAATAAGATAATGAATCAGGTTTACATTATGATCTTGAATTAAAAATTAGGCCATCTTAAGGTTACATCTAACTTTTTTAAGCCAGTGCAAGTTGCTGATATTTTGAACCATTCCCTCAATTTTTCTTTTAAGGAAAAGCAAACCTTTACAAATTTTTCATGGAAAAAAAAAAGAAAGAAAGAAAAAGAATATAAGGACAATCCAAGTCCATATTTAATATTAACAAGGAGTCAACTATCCATAATATAATTACATAAAAAATATCAATTTTAAGAAAAACAGGATTTCCATAATGTTGCTGGATTAGATCTTATAGTAAAATACACTTTGACAGCATGCTTAACATTGCTTTTTCTACTACAAAATAATATAGATGATGGCATTATGTGCAATATACATAATGCATGACTGGAAAATCCTGGAAACCCTAACACATCCAAGTTTATGATAGTAACAAACATCAGGGTTCAAACTCCTGAAATCAGCAATCATTCCTTCTAGAGTTTATGAGTAAAAATGACTAAACCACATCAGGTTTTATTAGAATTGTATTAACTATAAAATTTAATTAAATATGGAAGAACTGTGGTTCTAAATGAATTTGCATAATTTATGATTAGATATTTTAAAATTCTAATCAGTCTGTAATTTGTTAATTATAACACCAATTATTTCTCATAATTTGCAAAACATCATAAAAATATTGGATACTTTGCAGTTAAGAACAAATGACTTGAAGAGCAAATATTGAAATATTATCTATATAAATTCGAAAACTATTTTAGATTATTTTAACCCTTTATATCTCAACTCCTCTGATTTGAAAAAAAATTACTCATACATTAGAATACATCCTTCTAAGCACGTAAAAAATAATAAAAAAAATTTACAACATAAAATTAATAATTTATTGAAAAAAAATTGATTGTTGCATTTCTGCAACATTATGGAAAATGACCAAAAAACGGATTGTTGCATTTCTGCAACAATGTGAAAAATGACACTAAGATTCAAATATTCAAAAATTTTAATTTATGTGGAAATTTTTAAAACAGTTGTTATTTTTGTTGTAGCAAAGTCCTACACCACATTTCTCACAAATAGTTTGTGTGAATCCTTTGCATTTTGGGTATTTACATCGGATTCTTTTGTCAGCCCAATTTGGCCAGTGCCCAATTTCATCTTGGCGCACTGGTTTTGGTGGCATATGCTGAGTAGGCCCTTTATGTTTTTTATCTTCTATTCCTTCCTCAACTTCACTCTTTCTTTTTCTTTTACCATTGGACTTGGTGTTCATTTTGCAAAGGGTTTCTGCAACTTCAAGGCGGAAATCGGCAGAACTTAACAACTTTTCAGTTTTTTTTGCCTCTATATGAACACGTTTGTATAATAGCCAAGCATTAGACATTATTAAATCTAAGAAATGATAAAACATACGAATTTGCCATCTTTTGCTTCTTAGTAATATTTTTTGTCTTCCCATTATACTGTTTATCAAATCGACTCCACCCATATGTCTGTTATATTCACTTACGACAAAGGGTCGGTCAACTTCAATGTGCATTTTGGTAGATTTATCATACCTGCGGACCGTTGATTTTGGATCTTCACCAGCAAATGATGATGCTAAATGAACAATTTTATTGTCTTTCCATGATGTTGTTGAAACATCAACCCCATCAACTGTTGCACAATATTCAACAGAAGATCCACGTTCTTTTTTCTTCCTTTCTTTTTCATCAGGTAATTTACAGTTAGGTATACGATTTCTCCTAACTGTTCCTAGACTAAGAATACCTTCATTCGCCAAATACACAATCAAAGGAATTGACGTAAAATAATTGTCAAAGTATAAACGGTAATTCTTATGTCGTGGAATAATTCTTGCTAAACGCATTACGTTATTGGATGCTGCTCCAAGATCGGGCTCTCCAGAGTTAATCACATTTTCCTTGCCTGAATCTGGTTCACTTTTGTAAGCAAATCCTGATGCACCACTCAAAACTTGCATTTTATATCCCCATTTATGTGGTTTGTTCGGATTATATCGTTTCATAAAATTACGTGACTTTGTTGAACAGATTTGTTCGTCTACACATAAGTACTGTTCAAGAGGAACTTTTTTTAAATTTTCATTTATTTTTTCTAGAAGTGGTCTTATTTTGAAAAGTCTATCACGATCAGGGTTAGATACAGGAAGATTTTGAGTGTTATCGTTGAAGTGGAGGACTTCCCGTAATTTTTCAAACTTATTCAAAGGCATAATGTCTTGAATAATTGGCAGACCAATAAAATTAGACCAGTAGTTTTTTACTCTTGGGAGATGAACTACAGACATAAAATAAATAATACCGACAAATTGCTGAATATCTAAGGTAGTTATAGTAAATGTAGAATTTGGATTTTTTTGAGTGGTGTACAAATTTGTTTCTCTTTTAACCATTTCAAATATTTCTGTAGGAAAGAGGAATGAAAAAAAACGAAATGGTGTATCTAATTCCAAAATATTCGGTGGTAATTTAGAGTCACCTAAGAATGAAAGCTGCTGCTGATTCAAAATTAAATTCTTTTTTCTCCATATCATTTCTTTCTTTTTTCCCAACTTTTTTGAAATACGAACAGATGGACTAGAATCACTTGGAACACTAAAAGAGGGCCCAGGAACACTTACTAATGTGCTAGGATCACTGACCAAAGTACTAGGAGCACTGACTGAAGTAATATTTTGAAAATTATCATTGTTGATGTTTGAATATGTACAGGAATCACTCTCTTCATTTGTATCAACAGTTTCTGTTTCATTGACAAGCGGTAGAATATTTGGATCTGCTAAGCTATCATAATCATCATCAGATAATTCTATGTCATCTTCACTGTCTGTCTTGTTTAACAGATATTCTATTTCTTCAGGTGTTAGACCTCTACGTCTACTAAATGCCATTCTAAAGAAGTAAATGGCTAGTTTAGAATATATTAAAGAAAGCAATCAATAAAAGTATCGCTAAGCTATTATAATATTTTTAAGTTATTTTTCACTCTGTTTGCATTATATTAGCATTTTATAATTTTAATTTATTACAAACAGCAGATATTTATTATTTACAATGAAAATATAATAGGACTATTATGTATAGAAAAGCCTAATAGATATTACATAATAACAGACAGTATTCCTATAAAATAGCTATATAAGAACTAAATATAATTTAAAATACGCAAAGAAGAAGTTTAAAAATTTGCTTTACGAATATTTCAGAACTTCAGATCAGGGAAAGAAATTACCAATTGTTGCATAACTGCAACAAACATAAAAGTATACATTTTATATAGATATTCTCAATTTTCTACAACAAAAGTATTTTGACATAAAGAATATGATCTTACCTTCATAAAATAACTATTTCCGAATGTCTCCAATCTTTAAAACTTTACTAAATTTAAATAGTATTTCTGCAAAAACCACGTGCAACTTCGTAAGCAATAAATTGAACTTTAGCTCTAGAAATTACAACAGTATCGCCATCTAGTAGAGAAAAGTTGAACAATATGTGTTAACTGCAATGTTGCAACATTGCAATCATCGTCGAAATCGACTTTCAAATCTCGCTGGGGAAATGACATAGGATTTTTGTGTTTGTTGCAGATATGCAACACGGTGACATAAAGGGTTAAATTTAGAAAAAAATCTGAACTTCTCTAAAAACTCTGCACCTGAATAATACAGATCAATATAAGATATATATTAAAAATATATTCTTATTTACCATAGATCATTACCAAATTACAAGATTACTGATCATTAACATTGTCAAAATTAATTTATATAAGGGATGGACAAATATTCCATCTTTTAATTGGACATGACTTTTTACAGGATCAATTGTGCCATATTGGCATAGTAGATAGCCCTGACTATATCCTGTGTTCCTCAGGTGCTCTTATGGATTTTACTAATTTGACAAGCTGTCCTATGCTTTCTTTTTTGAACTGTTTTCCTGACAACTTTCATAACAAGGCTAATTTTTATTGGGCTGCCAGAGGGCTTATGGCCGATGTGGTCACTGTCCCGATGTAGGATAAAAAAAAAAAAATTAAAAGCCTTTCTCTTTGTACAGTACGATTGGTTAGAATTCTGATCAGGGCCAGCATTAGTGATTGCAGGGCCCAATTGGAGAATTTTCAATGGAGTCCTTCAAAATACTAATTTACATTATGTGATAAAATTTTAAAATAATCAAGCATAAAAGGCAAAAATATAAAGGCAGTCTTCTTTTTTTATATACATTCAATTTTATATAAAAACTTAAAATAAATAGTAGTTAGACTACAAAGATTTTATTTGCAGAACAAAAATAATCAGGCTAGGTAATCATTATGATTTGATCAAATTTTAATTTATTTCTTTGCTTTATAGAAAGTATTACAAGACTGTTGCATCTCTTCTGAGATATTGTTGACATCAGGTATGTTTTAATTAATTTAAATCTAGATAAGCCTCCTTCACATCAGTTACAGGAAATGTTAGAAATATCCTTAAACACACACACATATATATATATTTATATTTGGAAACCAGTAGCTCTGTCATTTGTAACAAGGAGTTATAGAATTTTTAAGGGGTCCTGCAGACATGAGGAAGGAAGAATAGGTTTTAATATTTCCATTTCTTTGACCAGCATACAGCCGTCTACATCTGCATCTTTAACAGACTTTGTTTGGCTGATATTCTAAGTAATTTTCGCAACCATTAAAGCAATTTCCTTTTAGACAAAGTTTTAATTTTTCTGTGTGCAGGGCCCCATGCAAGCACAGGGCCTGATTGGACCCAATAGATCCAATTGGCTTAAGGCCAGCCCTGATTCTGGTCCTAACTATGAACTTAATCCTTGTTACGTTCAATCAATGTCCTTTAACTTTATTACATTAATGGGATACACCAGCTTTCATTCATTAGTAATTTAAAATGAAATATTACAATTGGAAAAAGGGAGTTCATTATGACATATGCAATTTTCGATTCTTTGTATCGTAAAATGATGTAGAGGTTTTAATGTTACAAATGCGTAAATGTATTTACAATCATGAATTAACATACATTTACTATAGGATCAAAAGATAGAAATGTATATAAAAATGAAAGGCGAATTTCACGCACACATAAAAAATAAAAATAACAAGACTTTAATGCTCAGCAAACAATAGCTGTAAAGTGGAGAAAATACTAATGCAGCATACAAATTAATTTATGGAATTGAAATGGTTTATTTACATGATTAATGGACAAATGCAATATTTACAATGAGAAAATTAAATATTATGATTCTTTAAATAATAAAAATCAATCAAATTTAGGTCTAAAATTAAAATTTAATTTTAGTTTTTAAAAAACTGGGGATTTTAAAGAAACCCTCCAATTTGTTTGATATCAACGGTTAAAGTTAGGAGAATTAAGGTTCGCTCGGGGGAAAAAAATCTGACTTTTTATCCATTCACCATGCTTGATACCCTGTTTTGCAATAAAATAATCATTATAATAGATATTTTAGTTTGGCCAGCTTTGATTTCGAACCTTTGTCATGATGAATTTCCTTAATATTTGTCGTCATCAATAACAATGAGCACTGGTAGATGTAGCAAAATGCATCACGAATATGTCCTTTCTGCATCCACTGAGGACTTTTTGTAGGTTTAAAAATTTCTCGAGACCGTATCGGTGAAGAGCTTTCACTCAGATGTGAAATTAGTTACAAAGTTTAAGTTCATATGCAGTGTATTTCTTCGAATGGGAAGATTTTATGGGGAATTCACACAGTAATCTTAAGGAGAAATCAAATTATTATTGCCCTTAATACGTTTGTACTATACACCTTTCGTTAGCACTTCATGTATTCATACATTTAAAGAGAATAAATACACAATATATCTAAAGGCTATAGATTAATAAGGGTATTTATGATAGGATACTGCCGGCCGCAAGAAAAAAAAAATGAATGGGAACGAGAAAAACATTTTATCTAACAAAACTAAATTACTGATTATTTTTAAAAAGATGAATAAATATTCATTGCTTATTCCTTCCGTAATATTGAAATTCTGACATTAATATACTGTATTTTTTAGATTCATAATATTATGCGTCTTTTCAAAAGGCTTTGCGGCCCTAAGGGCCTGTTCACATAGGAGTCCGTTGCGTTGCGTTAAGGAAAAGATGACGTTGAGACGAAAATAAACCAATTATAGGCGTTAAAAATTTCATTTCTAATCGTTTGGAGGCATATGATTGGTTTTATTTCGTATAATAGCATAAATTATATACTTTACAGTGTCACAATTTTGTGGTAAACTTATGGACCGTTTCTGTTTGATTAATTTGGACTGTTAATGCTTATTGTTTCGATATGATTATATATAAGAAAACAGTATGGAGGTTTAGCTTGACTACTTGTTTGACCCTTGCTCCAAGATGGTTAAATTACAGCTCAATATCTCAGGACAGTGGTTCCGAGGCTTTAAAAACATACTGATTCCATCACATGTAAGAAATGTTACGGCAGGCCCCTATTTTCAACTGTGAGTTTTTGTTTTTTTAACGTGGGATAACGTTCCTCCATAACGGTCCGCGCTAAAGCAAAATTTCAGATGTTAAAACCGTCGCCGCGAGTTATAAATCAAGTGTGGAGTGCGCTCATAAAATTTTTTGAATCAAGTTTAGCTATAGATAAAGAGTTTGATATTGATGCCAATGTGTCGATCATCATGATGGGTGATTTTAATATAGACGCAAAACACAACGAAAATGCATTCGATTTCCTGAAACATCATTTTAATTTAGATATAGTTCCGTCCAACTATCCGAGTACACTGGGAAACTCATTTATTGACTTGACATTTTCACGACACATTACCCCCGATTTTTTGACATATGTAACTTATTTTTCTTATAATCGACCTATTCTGCATAGGGTTATCAATTATCTTTCTCTTCGTACGTAGGAATTTTATTGTTTCAAAAAAAAAAAGTAAGAAGCGATAAGTAATCCTACGTTAATAACACCGCGGTAGTTTCGTTAGAAGAGACTACCTGAATTTTTTTTTTGTCAATAATAAATTTACGAAAACAATTGAAAGCTTTTCCCTTTTTTGGCATTTCACAATAAAAGACATTGAACGTTGTCAGTAAAAGAACTATACAGATAAAGATGATAACTAGGGATACGTAATTTTCGTATTTACGAAATAGACGCGAATAAATGCGAAATTTGCCAATATGTGCAAATAAATGCGAAATTTTTTTTTTACTACTTTTCGGGGAAAACTCGCTGATAAATGGCTTTTTAGGCGAAATTAGGTATTAATAGTAATAATCTTTTAACATAATTGCTTATTTAAGACTATCCACTGTCTTTAACTGAGAGATCTCACTCTCGAAGACTTAAGGAAGAGAATTTGGAGACTACTACAATGTTAGCTTTTAACTAAGAATTTTTATACTTACCTAACCGAGTAAGTACAATTGCGATTTTTTTAATAAATTCTAAATTTTTGAATTTATATACATAAATATTTTTTTTTGCGAATAAATGCGAAATTTTATATTTTGAAATTTTTTTTTTGCGAAATTTCGATATTTTTTATGTGAAATTTAAGTACCCTTAATGATAACATAATAATTTTTTTGAAAAGTTTGACAGGGCTTCTTTGCCACTATAAACCAATCAATATCCCATTTACAATTAGCATTTTTATTTTCAAAACATATTATTCCTCATTTATTTGGTATTATCGTAATCGTTTATTATTATTATCATTATTATTCTTTTCGGCAACATCTAGAATGAACCCGCTCATAAAGCTATGCCGTGAGAATTAGAGAAATAATTATTCAACTTTTTTAGGCAGCCGAGAGAAGTATTTTTGATAACCAAAATTAAAATGGAGGTGTGTTTTGAAAGTAGATATTAAAGTGTAATCTACGACAGCTCTATAGATATATCAACTTGAAAACTGCCGAGTATTTTCATTCGGGAATATTATTACATTTTTAAATAGGTTTATGACCCCTCCCTTAGGACTGCTCCCTTAGACGCGTACTCATTTGTTGCACAGATGCAGTTCTTTAAACTTTCAATGCTACTACAGACAACTACAGACTTTGTTATTTTTCAAGAAATAAAGAGTCATAGACTCATTTGTAATGATATAAACACTTCCGAATCACAAATGGCGTATTTTTTAATTTTGCATTTCGTATCGCAGCACTAGAAAGATATATTTATATTCTAGGAGTTCCACCTTCCGTTGGGTTATGGAACTCTCCCGAAGCTTGGGCCTTATCCTGCTTATATCACCAAGGGTCCCCTGGAGCAACATTGGATCTAAAGATGCAATCAGTTGTTCATATTTGCGGACATACATAATTTTTGAGCTTTGACTATAAACATGGAGATCTATCTCTGAGGCTCTTGCCGTCAAGATGCTTCTTAGAAATGTGAAGTATCTGACTTGCAGGAATCGGACTGTGATTAAAGAAATTGCCAAAACCCTGTCTAAGTTAGGAGCCACAAGGATCCTTGTTACCGCCCCGAAAGCAAATTCTTATTGCGAGCATTTGCATCCACCCGCGGGGTGTATTAAATACGCTAATGGAAGAAAGGTTGGTTTGGTTTGGTTTGGAGTGCTACAGTCAACTTTTGCTACACGAGGGCTAATTAGACCGAGACTTACTGCTTAAAGCCGATGATTCCGAACGGCTACAAACGTATTTACCAAGAGTGGGACTCGAACACACAGACTTTGGTACCGAATGCCAGCGCCCTAGCCATTCGGCCATTGTCCGGCTCTAATGGAAGAAAGGAATTCGAAGTACAATTTTCAGATGTCTTTTACAAGCACTTATTTTTAGCTGAATATGGGAAACTGAAATTTATTGTCAAGGAAGATACAGTTACCTTGTCAGGTAGAACATTTCATGAAAGGTGACTTTTTTGTTATAGGCAATAGAGAAACTAAATCATAAATCATAAACTGACACCACACGTTTAGTCTCGCCAAACATTGTATCTAACACCGGGTTAAATGAAACACTATAATTACATTGTAGTCAGATCAAACACTTTTTGTAAGAAACAGATCTTAACATTTTTCTAACGCATGCATTCATTTACGTAGCCATGCGTCACTTAATAATTTTCAGAGAAATTTGTTATGCAGCTGGAACGTATTTACCTTGAACAACCTCGTTTATCACGAAAACGTTACTCTAGGGTTCTTAGTGTTTATCTGTTTATTAAATGTATCAATGAGCATTATTGTCAATTAATATACATCACGGTGCATATTACACACATTGTCGTCTCAGGGCTTTTGTGTCGGACAAACAAAAATTTCACGGATCATTTTTGCATGGCGAAATTTCCGCATGCACCGGGATTAAGGCTTTAAGACCCGAAGTCACCGTATAAAAGCGACATTAGCAATTACGTTACATTACATTACTGATTTATGACTCCTATGTGAACAGGCCCTATGGCCCTGTTCACATAGGAGTCCGTAGCGTTGCGTTGCGTTAAGGAAAAGATGACGTTGAGACGAAAATAAACCAATCATAGGCCTCCAAACGATTAGCAATGAAATTTTTAACGCCTATGATTGGTTTATTTTCGTCTCAACGTCATCTTTTCCTTAACGCAAAGCAACGCAACGGACTCCTATGTGAACAGGCCCATATGTTGCAGTCACGTGATATCAGCGTCTGTGAATTATACACTATGACGATGCTGTGTATGTAACAAAACATATAAATGAAAGTATAAAGCTGTATAACAAAACATAATGAAAAAAGAAAATGTATTTTGAAACGTCCTTAAATCGTCACTGAGACTTAACAAACAGGCTTTATATTTTGGATACAAAGAGATTTAAATATATGTTGGCATTGTCCCCACAGTAATGAAAATATTTCTGACGTGTTGCAACATCTTAGTGACGTTTGCGGCAAGAGACTTGCAGTGCAGAACGGGCGTGTGAGTATACTTTAAGGATGACAAAACTGAAAACTTATAAAAGAGACTTGGGAGCCTATAAAAAAACAAAAAATTATCCTCCTCTCCTTTTTTTTTTTTTTTTGAGTAGCAACATCCATGTCGATGCTCTAAAAGATGTTATTTTGTCACTGAATAGCCTGATCTTCGAGGTAAACAGTTATGAAGCGAGACACCCCCAAAACCCCGTAGAAAAAGCTTTAAAAATAAATTTGTGGAAAATGAAATATCGGCAGAAAAAGTTGGATTCTAACATGATTAAAACTTAAGGAAAACGCGTAGTTTCTTAAACAGAAGAAAACGCAACGAAAGAGAAAAAGAGGCGACTTTTCTCCAAAAATAAGTGCCTCAAATTTAGTGCACCTTATGGAAACTAATGCAGTAAAATTTACAAACGCCAAAACATGATATATGGTAATAACATCAAGGCGATTCATAAAAAGCAAATGAAATGTATTATACATTGACATAAGTGATCATAGTGAATAACAAAACCATATCAAATGCATAAATGCTATTAAAAAAATTATAGAACAACTTAAAAGAAACGAAAACTGTAAAAGAAAAGTTACTAATTATGAGAAACTAACTCGAAATGATAATTATTTAAAGACAAAATTTCAAGTAAGTTCTTAATATTCTTCTTCTAATGCCGCCACCCACATGGTATAGCGGTTAGCGTTGTGCTCTTCCAAGCTGTGGGCTTGGGTTCAGATCCCGAGTAAGGCAGGGTCATTACCGTGTTGTTCCCTCATAGGGAGCAACGCTGGCTCACCCAAATGGTGCTCCCATAATAAAGTATCCAGAAAGACTGTGGTGAATAACAGAAGGCGAAGTCTCACGACAAGTGCCTTCGCATTCGGGGGAAAAAAAGTAAACTAATCTAATACGGAACCAAATATATTACAACGAATTAGCTAATGTTTAACTGAGTTATAGAAAACATATGTTTGAAAACATGAATTGTAATTTAATAAAATAAAATTTCTTTATATTTTATGTGCCTATGAAGCATATCAAATTCTAATATACAGTGGAACCTCGATATATCGAACTTCAAGGGGAACGAGAAAACTTCGATTTATCAAGGAATTCGATTATATCGAGGTTGTACTGTATTATCAACCTTTTCCTTACGGGGTGGGATAGCATGTATCCCAAGAATATGGGCCCAAGTATGAATATATATATATATATATATATATATATATATATATATATATATATATATATATATATATATATATATATATATATATATATATATATATATATATACATACATACATGTACATATATATGCATATGTAGATTATATCTATTAATCATCTATCTATCTATCTATCTATCTATCTATCTATCTATATATATATATATATATATATATATATATATATATATATATATATATATATATATACATACATGTACATATATATACATATGTATAATATATATAATTATACACACACATATATATGTACATATTTATGAAATTTCCCCATAATGGGCCCCGTAGGCTAAAGGTTAAAAAATGAAAATAAAAGTAAATAATTTCACACGATTAAAGGCATGAAAGTAAGTGTCGTTTAGTATTATTGCGACATGCTAAAAAACTTTAAAGTAATGGCATAAAAATAATATTTTTATTATGTCTATTATTAACTGTGATAATATTGTTCATATATCTTATAAGAGACGCAAGTTCTCTTAGACTCCGCGTAGACGAGGTCACTTCTAACTGATTCTCGCATACAAGGGAAGGGAATCTGGTACTTTGTCGTTATGACCTTTCTCGACTAACGAAGTCAAGAGTCTTTACGTCCTTCAATGAGGTCAGAGAGGGTGGGAGTAGGTGCGATGCCCCCTAGATGTCGCCCCGGCGGACCATTCGGTCAAAATTGAGATAACACCTAGCTAAATCTGACTCCGACCCTTCTGGGGCCATTACAAATCGGAGCCGCACCCCTCAGCCCGCAAACCTGTATTGACCTTGTCTAGAATACTTCCGGCCAGGGGCACTAGCAACAACAACAACAACAACAACAACAATCGTCTTTACCATTTGTTCTTTGCTGGTCTGTATCATTTATGCTTCCGTGATTTGATGGTCCCTTTAGGATAACCTTCTTATTAGATTCTAAGCATGTTGCCAGTGTTTTAAGTAGACAGGTGCCACAGAGACGAAGACAAAGAATGTGCACGGGACGGGTAGGAATAGCACTGATAAAAATAATCCTGTTCCATAAATTAAAGCTATCCGACTCCATTTCTTTTACAAAACACGACATTTATTCACTAACACCATAATCACAACACTATTACAATTTTTCTTACAGGGTCGTTAACGGCTTGCTTTCATGTCGTACGGAGTTCAACTAACTCTTTTTCCTGCAGTAGGGGGAACCAAAATTCTCGTTTTAAGTGCAAACAATTACAGACGAAGTTTGAAGTCGTAACAAACCCCTTTTAAATAGATAAACATTTTCTAGGATTGCGGAATAACAATGCATTTACATTTAAAATGTAGCTCTGAGCTAGAATCATTCAAACTCTTTTTTTTTCTCCCCCTTGAATGTTGAAAGTGGTTCGCGCGTTGAACAAAAATATTATAACAGAAAAGGACTGGGGGGTAGAAATTTTATTGCTGCATTTAAACTTCAAGTTTAACATCCAGAAAGGATTTTAACGTAGGATTACGTTCCTCCATAACGGTCCTCCAGAAAGCAAAATTTCAGATGTCCTGCGTTGCGAGTTATAATTGTGGCAGAAGCCAAATCCAGTCTGTATCGCCTGGGCAAGCAGTAAACAGTTAAACAGAAAAGTATCAAAATGCGTCAAAATTTCGACATACATACATACATACACACACACACACACACACACACACACACACACATATATATATATATATATATATATATATATATATATATATATATATATATATATACATAAGTACATATATATAGATGCATATATACATCATACATATATACATACAAAAGAAGTAAACAACAATAAGTAATCTTACGTTAATAATCCACGGTAGTTTCGTTGGAAGAGACTACCTGAAATTTTTTTTCATATATTTTTATGTTTTAAAACAAAAATATTTTTTTTTATAACGTATCTGCTTTTTAAATTTTTCAACAGTATTTCATTTTATAATATTTTTTAAAAATAACATTTATCTTGTTCAGAATATTTCTTTCTCAAAAATGAAGGGCCCTGTTGAAGTTAACTACGGCATCAAATCTGTCAGTAAAGTTTTCTGCTCTAGGCTCTTTATATTTTCACTTTCTCTGCCCATTAGGGAATGTTCTTTTTATAATTTTAAAGTGAAAACCTCTTTATTATTTATTAACAATTTCTTTTCTTTACGGTTACCTATACAGCCAAGAATATTACACACTTGTGTTCATAATTATTGGCTTTTGCTCTGTTAATAGGTTTATTAGCATTTATTGCATACAATTGTTCAACAACAAAGATAATGTTCGATTTTTGAACACAGAGTGAATTTGCTACGACTGAAACAGAAAAACATTTAATCCTTACTACATTAATAAGAGTTTGTATAACATCATAGAGATTAAAGATCAAACCTAAGTACAATAAAGACAATTTAACCTAAAACAGATGTTAGGTACATTTGCACTGTATAAAATGTTTTAAAGTAGCCAAAGAAGAAGAAGAAAAAAAATTCTACCATCTGCGAAGAATTGAAATTTGTTTCCACAGCTTACTATGAAAAGCAGAAATTCACTTACCGTATAAAGGAAATTCAAAATCCTGTCTTGTACGGGACTTTTTTTTCTCATTTTTTCTCCTAACATCCACTCCATTAGCACAAACGATAAAGAACAATATAACTAAACATAAAATTTTTGGCAGCATTTTTGAACACAAATAATGAACATGGACTTGTATTTCCCGAGGTACAAAAAAAAAAAGTTTTACGAGGTACACACTCACAAACACAACATAATGCACGCAGTCATTCTGATATTACGAATGGAAGCGAGCGAAAATCGAAACAACGCCTTCTATGAGAGAAAAACAGAACTATGTCTGTGTCAAAGTTTTCTCCCATCACACCTGTTACGCATTTTCGGCGGTTACTGTTTTCTGCCAGAATAATAGGGGCCCAAAACAAATTATTTAAGAGCTATGAGGAATACAAATGGAAGATGCCTTAAAATCCACATCTAGATAGGATGGGAAAACAACAATTTTATGTAAAAACTCGCGAGAGCATATCAGTAACCTTAGAATAGCAGACGACACTTAGGACGAATTAGGTTACACTTCCCACTGCAGTTGAGGATTCATTGAGCGCCCCCAAAGCTGTTCTTTCAATTCTCTGTCCTTGTGTGAAGTTTTAAAAACAGGGTGCTTCAGAACTAAAATAACACATCAGAAATTCCCTTAAAAGATCGATTGTTAATTACTTTTCCTTTTTATATTTATGTTTCAAAATTCTATAAATGTAACAATATTTATCAATTTTGGATTTTAAAACAATGACTCTCTTCAAACAGTTTTAAAGACGTTTTTTGACTGTTTTAAGGTTTCCTTCTGAATGTGCTCTTTCAGTTTGACTGCTACAGTCGTTGCTTATTTATATTTAAATAAAAGAAAGACATATTTAAAGTGTTTTATTGATATGTTAAGCAAAGATCATCTATCAATAGTATTTCGAAATGTATGTCGTGTTAAAATTAGCGTATTCATTTCAAGGAGAGAGTCAAATATATTTTCACAAGGAACCTATTAAAAATAATACTAGCTTATTTCTGGATATGGAATAAAAAAAATTGATCAAAACTACTAGTAGCTGCAAAATTTATTTATTATGATTATGTCTAAGAAATGTTTAAAATTTTCCATAAGAAGCTTAATGAAAATATGTGTTTAGTTGTTCCTTAAGTTTGTCATTATTATATTCATTTTAAATTATTATATTCATTATGATATTATATTCATTTTAAAAGTTATTATATCCATTGAAATATTATTATATTCATTAATAATGATTATATTCATTATTATATTCATTTTAAAAGTTAAATTTATATATAACTTTTAAAATGAATATAATATTATATTCATTATTATATTCATTTTAAAAGTTTTGAAAAATATTTTAAAGGATATAATTAAGATGGGTATGAAACATTTTACAAATATGGATCTGGTTTATAGCGTTTGGTTTTAGCAATTTTTATAAATATGTTGATAGAAGAATTTGAATAAGTTAGAAACCATGCGTTTAGCTGAACTCATAGGGTATAGAGGTGATAGATCGCACTTATGAAATAAAAATGATGTCAAAAAGCTCACGTTTTTTTTTTTTTTTCTATCCTTGTGATTTTTATGTCACTTTCGATTTATGCTAATCTTTGACTGAACTTATATTTTTGTCACACTTTCGCACTCCTGACGTCACACGTGGTCAAAGTATTAGTCACGGTAAGTCAAGATGAAAGTAGAGTTTTGGGAATCTTACGACTCACTTTTGAGGATTCTTTGCTAAAACTGTAAGTCGGCGTTTAAGTATTGGGTTAAACGATGAAGACTTTTTTTCTATTTGAGTTCACTTCAGATGAATTTAGTTGTTCACAATTTTAATTATATTTACTTATTTTTCGGTAAAAATTATCAGAGAAAATTAAGTAGTACTTAATAATTTTTGGAGAAAATTAGTTATGCAACTTCGATCGTAATTTTACTTTTATGTATGACTAGCTGAAAACCCGCACTTCGCTACGGAGTACATTCAAATTAAATACAACGGTCAATGTATGCAATTAATGCCAAATATATATATATATATATATATATATATATATTTATTTATAATAAATACGTAGATCAATGTATACAATTGATATAAGAAATATATATATATATATATATTTATAAAAAAATCATAAGGGATATTTTTACAGACAAAATAATGTAGAAGAAAATACTAAAGAATATAGTACAGTTAATATAGTACAGTTTGAGGAACATAATATCTTTTATTGCATTATAATATTTTTTTGGAAAATGTCTAATCGTCTGCCGCACTAGCAAGAAAAAAAAATATTTTCTTTGTCTATTTAGTTGTTATGCACGTGACGATAAATTTATTTAAAGTACCAGAAAAAGAAATCACGTGATCAGCATTTAACAAATTAAATTCTAAACACTGATCTTTAAAAATTCACCAAAAATCAGAATATGAAGGTAAAGATTCGAAAAAGATTTCATTTTAAAGGAATTTCTATGATCTTTCTCGTGATATAAATTTTATAACCCTCAAATTATTATTTTAAATGTAAACTTAAAAAGAGTTACAAAAACAGCTTAACAATTTAATTAAAAAATCTAAGAAGAATTTTTCAAAAATCTTTCTTAGTGCACCCCTACACTATAAGAAGAATCGCCATGCAAAATTTCAGCCCTTTAGGTCCAGCGGTTTGGTCTGTGCGTTATTTGTCAGTCAGTGAGTCAGTCAGTTACGGAACTGTTTTATATATATAGATAAGTAATATTTTCTACCAGGGTATGAGTATGAACCGCAAAAGATCTGTGATACATGACTTATTTGAGAAAGTATTTCAATTAATGTCTTTAACTAAACCAGTGGTTCTCAATCTTTTTTTCGTCATGACAACTTTTAATAATTTAAAAATTTGGCGGCACACTAACAATAAGATAAATTTAAAATAATTTTACTTAGATAATTGATTGATATACCTATAATATATTTTGTAAAAATAGCATAAAAATAATTCGCATGGGTGGCACTCATCAAGAATCTCGTGGCACACTAATGTGCCGCGGCACAGTGGTCGAGAATCACTGAACTAAACTCTAATATTTCCTCTTTAAATCTAATGGATTAATGCAAATGTTCCACATATCCCTGATATGGTTTTTGTTAATAAAATTTTCTTTTTCTACTCAAATTTTAGAATAACAATTTTTGCATGCCATTTGTATAAAATATTTTATTCAAGTTTATCAGGTTCAATGAAGATTATGATAGGCTTTAGTGATGCGACAGTGAACACTTTTGTCCAGAAAGTTGAAAGTTCCCGATTAGATTCCAGGGCTGCTCAATTAAATTTTAAGAGTGAATAAAAATGGTTAATGGGATAAAGTGAGGAAAAGTGGTCGTTATTGAGGTATCCTCACAAATTAAACGATTTCAAGCCAGGTAACCCCTCTCCCCCCCCTCTCCCTGTCTGTATCAGGGAGTAGAATGCGAAGCAAATACGCAGAGATGATAGCATTGATATGTAATGTAAGGCCAATGCATTGGTCCAGGAAAAACTAGATTCAATTCTTAGTCTAACTAATTGTATAGAAAAAAAATTCAGGTAGTCTCTTCTAACGAAATTACTGAGGGTTATTAACGTAGGATTATTTGTCGTTGCTTACCTCTTTTGTATATATATATATATATATATATATATATATATATCTATATATATAAAACAGTTCCGTAACTGACTCATTCATTCATTCATTCATTCATTCATTCACTGACTGACTGACATACAACGCACAGACCAAACCGCTGGACCTAAAGGGCTGAAATTTTGCATGGCGATGCTTCTTATAGTGTAGGGGTGCACTAAGAGAGATTTTTGAAAAATTCTTCTTAGATTTTTTTAAATTAAATTTTTAAGCTGTTTTTTTTACTTTTTTTAAGTTTGCATTTAAAATAATAATTTGAGGGTTATAAAATTTATATCACGAGAAAGATCATAAAAATTCCTTTAAAATGAAATCTTTTTCGAATCTTTACCTTCATTTCCTGATTTATGGTGAATTTTTAAAGATTAATTTTTAGAATTTAATTTATTAAATGCTGATCACGTGACTTCTTTTTCTGGTACTTTAAATAAATTTATCGTCACGTGCATAAAAAATAAATAGACAAAAAATAATTTTTTTTTCTTGCTAATGCGGCAGACGATTGGACATTATCCAAAAAAATATTAAAATACAGTAAAAGAAATGTTCTAGAAACTGTACTATATTAACTGTACTATATTCTTTAGTATTCTTTATATTAGATTTAATTTGAATATCTTCTTCTACATTATTTTGTCTATAAAAATATCCCTTACGATTTTTTATAAATATATATATTTTACATCAATTATATACATTGATCGTCGTATTTATTATATATATATTGGCATTAATTGCATACATTCACCGATGTTTTTACTTTGAATGTACTCCGTAGCGAAGTGCGGGTTTTCAGCTAGTATATATATATATATATGAATATATATGTATATATATATATATATATATATATATATATATATATATATATATATATGTATATATATATATATATATATATGTATATATATATATATATATATGTATATATATATATATATATATATATATATATATATATATATATATATATATATATATATATATATATATAAATTTTGATGCACTTTGGTACTTTTCTGTTTAACCCAGTCTGTATCGCTTGCCCAAGCGATACAGACTGGGTTTGGCATGCTGCCAAAATTATAACTTGCGACGAGGAACGGTTTTAGCGTTTCAAATTTTGTTTTCCGGAGGACCGTTATGGAGGAGCGTAATCCTACGTTAAAACTAAGAAACTTACAAGAACTTCTAAGAATTGAAAGAAATAATGGCAACTTGTTTCGAATTTATTAATACGATGTTCATTAGATCTTCAGGAGTAATTATCTGTATAAATAAAACAAATGTGACGATGACCTACTCTTCACCTATAATAAGGAAATCAACAAAATTTTATCTGGAACATATGTCTGCGTCTTTGAAGGTGTAGGCATACGACACATAAGTCTGTCAAAATTATGCTGTGATTTCGGTGAAGGAAAAATTGTCAAATGAGAGACAGCGCTAATATTTTCCATATTCTCGAATTCGTACATTAGAATTTCAGTATACCGGGCTTGTGGCGGCCCTGTGGTACAGCGCGCTGTTTTTCGGTGCTGAGGGTGCCCAGATAGAATCCCGACGTTGCGCCACGAAAAAACGCCCCTTCATAGGGGGTAATGCTGTTCGTCTATATGGTGTCCCCATAGTAAAATGGAGAGTATACCGCGGCGTAATATAAGCGAATGTTTAACGGCAAGTGTTGAAAAAAATTTTCAGTATACCATTTATCTAAAACATTTGCCAAAAATTTTCGCATCCTACTTCGATTGAGACAACACTAAGTATGCTATTTATCTAAGGTTGATAACTCCAAGCTCAATTTCCCAAAGTGCCGTTAAGTTTATCCATCTCAACATTTTATCCATCCTGGCGGATGAAAGTAACCTGAACCTAAGTGCGGAAAAAGAGGGCTCACTGTGCGATCTTGATGGAGACGGTATGTAGGCCGCAATCCCGCCTTCTCTTACCGGGAGGCCCATACTTAGTATTGAGGTGGCGAATAAGGAAATAATCGAGGGAACTAATATAAGAGAGCGCCAGGTTGGCTCATAAACCTGTTCGCGTGGGCCCGCGCAGTTTCGAAATGTTATTTCGCATCTGATGATATCGCGGAGCTGAGGGCGGAAGAGATAGGTGAGCACTTCGAGTAAGTCGCTGCTAGCAGAGACTCTAAAACGACCATCCTACCATTTGTGAGACATGATTCCCCCAACTCCCCAATACGATATATTGCAATTTTTATCTATCAGTTTGTTTATTATTTATTTGCGTAAACACTGTTAAAATCTTCTGTCGTATAAAGAAAATAATTTATAGTATAAATTATTTTCGAAAAAAAAAAACATTTTTTTCCTCTTTACAAGGCTGAGTTTTCTTGAGGAAGCTAAACATTATAAATTTCCGTTTGCCTCAACAACAAATTTATTGGTTTATTTACTTGAGGAAACTAAACATTACGTGAAAAATGCTTTGATCTTCTGTTGTATAAAGAAAATACTTTATAGTATAAATTATTTTCGGAAAAAAACATTTTTTTCCTCTTTACAAGACTGAGTTTTCTTGAGGAAGCTAAACATTATAAATTTCCGTTTGCCTCAACAACAAATTTATTGGTTTATTTTCTTGAGGAAACTAAACATTACGTGAAAAATGCTTTGATCTTCTGTTGTATAAAGAAAATACTTTATAGTATAAATTATTTTCGGAAAAAAAAATTTTTTCCTCTTTACAAGGCTGAGTTTTCTTGAGGAAACTAAACATTATAAATTTCCGTTTGCCTCAACAACAAATTTATTGGTTTATTTACTTGAGGAAACTAAACATTACGTGAAAAATGCTTTGATCTTCTGTTGTATAAAGAAAATACTTTATAGTATAAATTATTTTCGGAAAAAAACATTTTTTTCCCCTCTTTACAAGGCTGAGTTTTCTTGAGGAAACTAAACATTATAAATTTCCGTTTGCCTCAACAACAAATTTATTGGTTTATTTACTTGAGGAAACTAAACATTACGTGAAAAATGCTTTGATCTTCTGTTGTATAAAGAAAATACTTTATAGTATAAATTATTTTCGGAAAAAAACATTTTTTTCCTCTTTACAAGGCTGAGTTTTCTTGAGGAAACTAAACATTATAAATTTCCGTTTGCCTCAACAACAAATTTATTGAATAAGAGCATATATGTTATTCAATTTTGTAACGATTCTGTACACTTTCATGAGTCAACTTATGTAAATTTTCTTTTTTTTTATTTGTACGGATGGCAATACTCTAAATTTTTTGTTGGGGAAAAAAAAGGGAAAAATACAATCATTTTGAAAACTGCGTAAAAATTATTAGGGAATTATGATTAACGAACAAACAAAACTGCTTAGTTTGTACATTAAACTGAATTATGATCGATCTGATACACGTTCAAAAGAATTTTTTTATTCTTAATTAATGCGATATTTTTTTTGCTCCCACATCATTTTTTAAGCATCTTTTTATACATGTAATCAATTTCTATTTGAAAAAATGATAAATGATAACAAAAGGAAGAAAAAAGTGCAAGTGTTTGTTTTTAATTATTTTTATCTCATAATTTTGAATATTTCGTGGATCATTCACTAATCTTAAATACTGTTTAAGGAATTAATCTCATGGTGCCATTTTGATGACGTCATTACTGCTATACGCCACACACCAAAGAGTGACACCATGGAAATTATTCATCTACAGGTAGTTTCTGATGAAAAAATAAACCCATCTTCCCATCATTAATACCGCCACGGGACTACATATGCTCAACTACTAAGTGTTATTTTGTTATGATGTTTACCTATAAAGGCCTGTTCACATAGAATCCGTCAGCGTCAGTGCTACTCACATTGCCCTATTTTAAACCAATCACAGACCTTAACAATTTTGTAGCTAATCGTTTGGAGATTTGTAATTGGTTAAATATATTGAATTGCATGATGAGTAATGCTGATGCTGATGGAGACAGATTCTATGTGAACAGGCCTTTAGGGCCTGTTTACATAGGAGTCCGTTGCGTAGCGTTAAGGGAAAGATGACGTTGAGACGAAAATAAACCAATCATAGGCGTTAAAAATTTCATTGCTAATCGTATGGAGGCCTATGATTGGTTTATTTTCGTCTCAACGTCATCTTTTCCTTAACGCAACGCAACGGACTCCTATGTGAACAGGTCCCTATGTGAACAGGCCCTATGTGTCTCAAAGGAAAAGACTTTTAAATTTCTCTCATAATTTTTCGAGCTGCCAACAGGAAAAAAAATTCCCAAATAAAATAAGTTGAAGGAAAACTACGTTTTTATACACAGGCTGCATAGCCATAATCATATGTCAGTCACTTCATCATTATGCATCCGAAATACGGATAAAATAATGAATTCATCGCATTTTTCCTTCTTATATGTTTTGCGTTCAATTTTATTTGTTTTGCAAAACATCCCTTTCATGCGAGGCGAAAAAAAAAACACACAAAAACCTCTGCTTTATATTTATAATAAATATTGTTACTGGCTCTCATTTATTTGATGAAACAAAACACGTTTTTCCGCAGTCAAATTTAATTTAGTCTCCACAGAAACTTTTCCGGGTTTTGGGGTATAATGCAATAAACCACATCATTAAGCTCACCGTAAGAATGCTAATTTGTAAATTAAATGAAAAATTTGTTCAATAAATAAAAAAATATGACTAAAATATTTTCTTAAGAGAATAGTTTGTTAATAATATTTTGATTTCGAAGATTTATTGGATCAAGGTTTTCTCAGTTACTAAACAAAACAACAACAACAACAAAAAGGACCGTCTGGACTTTTACAGAATTGATACACTTTTCTTTTTTTTGGACAAAATTATGTTCTCCTGATAATGACTTTTTGTTATTACTCAAAGGAACTGTTTTGGGTTGAAGATTATTTTTCCATATTACTTTTATGGCTCTTTTCATAGAATAATATTGTTTTAAAGGATCTGTTCTTAACCCGTGGTAGGCGTACCCAAAGGCGGCTCCAACGGGGGGGGGGAGCGCAGTAGGGGCAATTACCCCTCCCCCCAAAAAAAGAAAGCCCGGCGTATTTTTTTTCATAGCCTAAAATTATATAATCGTAGACTTAATACTAAATGAGTTTAAATTTAGAATGATAGGATGTTTATATATACATATATATATATATACATATATAACATCGGTGTTCTGTAAAAAGGGCGAATATGTATGTTAGTCTCTATGTGTATTCGCCCTTTTTACAGAACAACGACGATATACAGATATATATATAACCCTAAGAGCCGACTGTTAACCTTTATAGTCGTGATCCGACAAATCATTATCTTGTAGAAGTAATCATAACTGTAGCACCAACTCTTGTTTACATCTGGTTTATTGACACATTAAAATCTTGGTTGAATAAATCATTTACAAAGATTCGTTCCGACGAACGTTAATACACTCACGAGAGCAGGGCTAATTATTCAAAGTCCGTCCGAGACCCCCTCTCTCTCTCCTTCCGTACGCGTGGCGACCTTTCAACAGTCCAAGTCTCTTCTCTCCCTCTTTCGCAACACCGTCGTTATTTATGCATTCTTCTCAGCCCTTTCTCGAACCATCTCGAATACCCGACCTTTTCTGGTTCCGCCCTCTGCAGACCACCTATGGTGAATTTCTTTCCTGCCGACTTCTCCAAGGGAAAAACGCGCCGCTAATGGGTTTCACAAATCATTCTAAATGACTCGCGTACTTTTTCCATATTGTCGCACATCTCCAAAGGTGTATATCGTTCGACACCTTTTTGCGTTTATTTTGGGCTTATTGAAGACGCTATTACTCACCTTCATCAATTCCACTTAAGAATGGGAGACGAGAGTCTGACACCAACGTTGTCCCCCCCCCCCCCAAATCTCTGGACTGGAGCCGCCACTGGGCGTACCCCTTTGCAACACGTGCTTGACTGTTCAAGTGTACGAGAAAATTATTTTAATAATGGCGGAAAATCCAGCTCCTTGTAATAAAAAAATATAAAAAATAATAAAACATTTTTATTCCTTTGAATGCTTTTAAAATTTTTGAAGCTTTAAAAAAATTCCTATTCTATTTTTTCAGTTGTTTTTCTCTTATATGACCTTAATTAAAATGATTTAAAGACATCCTGATTTGCCTGATCTCTCTCTTGTGGCCCCGGGTTACAATCTGTGAGATAATTTTGGAAAGGGTGAGACAATGTTAGAAAAAGGTTGAGAAATGCTGTTTTAAAGAAACTAAAAAATTAAGCTTTAAAATGCCCCATATATTAATTTTTAGACTTTTGATATTTAACAGTTTTTTTCAAAATTTTTTATCTCTTTATAAATGCATCTATAGTTGGAGAATCTTAGCTTGTCAGACGGACACCATGCTGTTCATGAATGTTGCTAACTTTGTAAAACTTCCTTTTTGTTTATTGTTTAATAATATAGGGTGTTTCAGCACAGCAGTTACTAACTTTCAAGAGAGATAGTGTACACCTAGAAAATGGGAAATCACATAGAAATGCATGGTCGGAAACGCTTTCTTGGTGCGGTAGTGATGACACAAAACACAAGCATCTATTGGACCACCCAAAATTTCATTTATTTTTTATTTTTCAAGGTCAAATGAGTCATGGTCATTTTCTGAAATAGGAGATCGAATATAGTCCTTTGGTACAAACCGCATCTCTCTACGACAATTAGGGACCGAGTTATTACAGTTTGAATTTAAATATAGGGCAACTCTGGAAAATTTAAAATGCTCCTATAGTATTGCTATGGGATTTCCCATCGTCTAGGTGTACAATATCTCTCCTGAAAGTTTCTAACCGCTGTGCTGAAACACCCTGTATATTGACAAAATAAATTGGCTTACGGTTTTAATTCTGACAGATAGTAGGACGATGAGTCCTATAGGTCTTTGCAGAAGCTTTCAAACTCTAGCAAAGAGCAATCAATAAGCTATGGAATCGCCACTGAAGAACAGGAACAGGAAATAAAATTCCAAGATAAGTGGAGGAATGTGTGATGTTTGAAATTCAGCCTACCAGTATTACGTTTATACACATTTATACCAGTGTGACGTAATATCATATTAGCTTGGTTCCTGCACCTGCGATTGTTTGCGTGCTTGATATTATATTTTGCGCTATTGATATTTTACAATAACTGAAGATGGCAACTTCTGTAGATACTTCAGTCAATATGATGGAATACTTTTCAAGTTGCAGTTGCGCTTTTGCGTTGATATGTTGTGATGTTTGAACTTCAGACAGAAAGAAGTGGAACTTCGCTGGGATCGCCGAGTAGGGCATCTCAGTAAGTTGTGATATATTTTGTTTTCTAATTCTCAATAAATGTTCATGTTTTTCAACACCTGGAAGTCTTTAATACAAAAGAACCAAAAGCCACACAATGATCAAACGATCACTGTTTAAAAATCATGTTCTACACAAGAAGAATGGATTCGAAAGACAAAGGATGCATAGTTAGTATAACTGCTGAAGAAACAGTGATGCCACGGAATTTTTTATACGACAGATATTTGGTGTTTGGATTTTTTTTTGTACCTGGGCGACTTCAAAATGTGTTAATTAAAATGCTGAATAGCGAATTATATATATAATAGCCGTTGTCTCTGTATAACACTTCCGGGCTGTACTCATCTTTCAATTGAAGCCCTCAGTAAACAAACAGCCGGTTAGGCTTAATTTCAATTTCAGATGTAGATCAGAATTTTTTCTTACCTAAAAACGAATATCTTCTCCATCAAATCACGTTTGTTCAGCCTATTTTTCTATAAAACATTCAGAACTAAAAAAAATTGGATGCTTTTAGCTGTATATATAACAGTTTTTAAAAATCTGTTTACTTTTGCGATGAATTCTGAAAGTAAACAAACTTGAATGTGAATAAATCAAGTAGCTCAAGTATTCATATCGCATAGTGAGCTGTAAATAACTGGATGGCAGTCTACTCCAATCGCATGAAAAACTAAATAAATAAGAAATAATGAAAGGGTTTGCTTTTACAAGGTGTGGATTAAATGCAATATTGTTAGATAATTCGGGATATTTTTTAACTTTCATATACTTTTTCCATTATGACGTCATTATTAGTATTATGACGTCAAAATGACGGGTTACCTTCTAGTCTTATAATACCATTTTTTTTTTTAATGGAGTCTTTCATTTCAAAAATGTCATTATATTGTTCATAATTTCTGTGAATAGTCTGTACTAGAAATGATCGTTATGATGTCATTTTCGTTTACCAGCAGGTAGGAATAAGCAACAACATAGAAAAGGTAATGTTTAGAATATTAAAGCTTCCCTTGGTAAATTTCTAAGAAACTCTCGCTTTTCGAGTTGAAGTCAGTAAACGACTGTGATTAAAAACAAAAACAAAAAACAACGTAGTCTTTTCTAACGAAACTTCCGCGGGTTATTAACGTAGGATAACTTATCGTTGCTTATCTCTTTTGCATATATATATATATATATATATATATATATATATATATATATATGTATGTGTCATGTATATATGTATCTATATATATATATGTATGTGTTATGTATATATGTATCTATATACAGTCCGACCACAGTACGTAGAACCACGGTTGGCATAGTGCCAAGACGATTCTATTCACGCTGGAGGTAAGGCTGCTGAACAAGGAGGGGGAAAAGTCTCGTAGTCTCTCGACATTCTTTAGAATCGGTTACTAACTGAGCTTGCTTGCTTTTTCCACGTCTGTTATTTTGATTATTATATTGAAATTACTGGATACTTTACCCAACACAACTGCTCGGAATAAGCCGTTCCGTAGTGATTGTAAACGTATAATACACAATGTAATTAAATTGTGTGATAAGGAAGCACTAGAAGGAAATGTTATTGTTCCACTTTCGCAATCCCTAAAGAGAGCTAGTGAAATGACCGGGATATCGATGTCCAGTGTAAAAAGAATACGCAGAGAAGCAAAGGGTGAAGAAACTCCAAAATTTGAATCTCCGAGGAAACTTCAGAAAAAAAGAACCACCGAAAACGTAGCTTTAGATAATTTTGATTGTGATGTAATCCGAAAATATTCACTCCTATAAAACTCCTATTTTTTAAATAGATTTGCTTCTGTCTTTTTATTATTTTGAAATTATTATTCACATATTCGATCAAAAATAAAGTTTTAAAAAATAACTTTAAAATTGCGGACAAAAAGCAGTCTGAAATGCATTCCGTATTTCACAAACAAACACATCCGAAAATATGACGCTTTCCCCTATTTTCTAAGTAGACTAGCTTTTCTCGCGCATGCGTAACAGCTTCCAGGGACCTAGCTTCCGTGGTCGGACAGTATATATATGTATGTGTTATGTATATATGTATCTATATATATATATATATGTGTATGTGTTATGTATATATGTATCTATATATATGTACGTATGTATATATGTATGTATGTATGTCAAAATTTTGACGCATTTTGGTATTTTTATGTTTAACTGTTTACTGCTTGCTAATGCGATACAGACTGGGTTTGGCGAGCTGCTAAAATTATAACTCGCGAGGCAGGACATCTGAAATTTTGCTTTCCGGAGAACCGTTATGGAGGAACGTAATCCTACATTAAAAATAAATGATAAAATATTAATCTGAAACTGATTTCAAAGCATTTCCATGAAATATCGAGCTAAGTGAATATAAATCCAATGGTTTTGGACTTACGTAAGCATTCATTGGCCTGGTTTGGAGTTGCTTCGGCCCAAGGTCTTTGGTTGTATAGTGGTAAACAGCTGTCGCAGTCATCTCCCATGGTATGGTGCTCACATCGGCAGACGAGGCGCATAATACCCGTCACTTCATCAGGAACATAAATACAGTCGCTGGCATGCCCGTAGCATCGACATCTGTAATGTCAGGGCAAAAATTGCTAATTAGATAGATTATTGCGGAAAAATTTAATTTACACTGTGTAGAGAATAGCTCACTTCTACCCAGACTTGGGTGTATATAATTTGAAGTGGCACTCTAAATGAATTTGATACAAACACAGTTTATACATGAAACAATGTTTATTGAATTCGTTGCACATATAGAATTTGCTTTTATAGCAATAAGCATACGTACTACTTGTGCGGAATATATATTAGCATTCAATAAAACTACACTTTGCAATACTCACAACCTAGAGAGTCAAACCAGCAGTTCTGCCACGTAAACTTTGGGCCCCCTAAGCACTAGCGCCGGCTAACACCTGGAGCTGCTTACATCGTAGCTCCCTTAACTCGTTTATCTATCAACCTTAACAAAACCTTCCTCTCTTTAATCAAGCTGCATGGTATTTATACCAAGCGCGTATGCCGAAATTAGCATATCGCAAGCAGCTTCTTTAATTCATTCACTCAAAAGTTCGATTCTTGTGAATCGAATCTTATGTATACCTCACAACTGTCAGTCAACAAAAACCATAAAAAAAGATACTTTTTTTCTTGCTTCACAAACAAAAATAATAGTTCTTTTTTATAGCAGAAATTGTGCTCTATATTTTTTAAACTACATCCTCTTGCACTCTGGTCGATAGAGCTTGATCGACAAAGTGCCCTCAGTGAACTCCCAAAATTCCCTAACTCTATAGTTAGAAGTTCCCTAACCTATAGTTGCTATAAAATAGAAGTTAGTAGCTATTAATTAAAAGTTAGCTGTTGTATAATAAGATTTTGTTCAAAGAAAAATCAGTAAGTACAAATGGGGGCTCCGAAAAGGATGAAACATACCAGTTTATATATAAAAAATTATCAAAAATACATGCTCAGATTAATATAAGATTTGCAGTACTTTAATTATTGCATCCTTATTTTATCTATTTGAAAAGTATGTAAAACTTTAACAGAAAATTAAATTGTACTCACTCAGTATTTAGAACCTTGAAAATTAACAAGCATGGTTCAAAAACTTCCACGAGAGTCTTAACGACACATAGTAAGAGTTACAATAAAAGCGTAAATGTTCAGTTTGAAGATTTAAGGTTTAAGAGTCCGCCCAGTGGCTAAATTCTTAAGGCACCGGCCTGCCACTCAGGTGAAGTGGGTTTGATTCCCGCATAAGGCTTGGTTGTAATCTCGGGAACTTATCAGTCTTCCGTCTGCAGATGGCCCCTTCTAGAAAGAGGAGCTGCAATCCACCGTCTATCGCCGGCGTTATCGTTTGTAAATAAAAATTCTTGTGTGTTTATGTTTTGATTTTCCACCTTGTCTTCATATTGTAGCGTACTGGAAATATGGTCTTATTTTTTCCCGAGACCCCACAAGAGCTTGAAACACAGCTGCGTATTTTTCAAGGAATGTGTTGCTCTGTTCCACCTGTTCGGAACACGTGGGGGGATTAAAAAACGTTTTCCCCACAGATCAGCCAGTAAAGCTGTCATCCTAACGTTTCTGCAAGGTAATAAAGTTCGGCGTCTACTAAGAAACAGTCACGAACGTTTGCCGACCCCCTCGCTGAGGGAGAGACGCTTGAGAACGCGGGCTGTGCGGATGTGTGTTTTAGGCTCCGTACGTTGTGAATCTGCACGGGATTTTAATTGAATATGTTGCACTGTTTAAATGTTAATTTTTTTTGTTAATAAATTGTTGAGTTTTAGTTTTAAAAATTTGGCCTTCGTCTGTTAATTAGAACTCTGTCTTTCTTTGTTATGGATCCCATGGTAGTAATTTTTAGCAACGCCTCAGAGAGAATAGCCTTACCTACTTGTCGTGACGCTACAATATGTACACCGGACTGGAGTCTGAGATAGTTATCAGTCGCAGGGACTTTAGTAACAGTATACACAAGATTTGAAAGGGGCATTATTTCCTGTTACTTCCCTTTTAATTCGGTGTGGGACTGAGTGATATATTCATGATTAACACATAAGCACACTCCTTTTTTTACGCCTCTATTATTTGCATCGGGATATACTACTGCCAAAGTTGGTTATTTTCACGAGTAAACTATAGTGGTTATGGGTTCACTGAGGTGACAGCATTTAGGTTGTTGTTGTTGTTGTTTTTTATGCCCTCTGACTGGAACGTAGTTCCAGACCAGGTTCATATAGGCTACGGGCTGAAGTGTGAAGCTCCTATTTGAATAGCACCACAAGGGTCGGATTCCGTCTTAGCTAGTTGCCACCTCAATTTTGACCGAGCGACCCCCAGGGACAACATTTGGGGGTGATGGTACCCTCTTACACCCTCTATGACCTTCATAGAGGGACTTTATGGTGCTCATATCCGGCCTAGACACGGAGGTGTTAAATGTCGCGACTCCGGGATTCGATCCGAGCACCTTGAGCACCGTTCAAAGCCAGCATGTTAGCACACGGCCACCTCAAGCTCCAGCATTTAGGAATTTTGTTTGATGTAGGGGACAGGGCCCGATTTAGAAAATTCTTGACTATAGGCACAACTCGGGATAGGAGCCCCCTAACACTGATGTGGGCGTAAAATTTCCAAAATTGACACACACAAAAAATAATCATTAATCATTGTTAAAATACCATTTTACCAAGAATTGGCTATTTGAAGCGTAAAAGCCTAAAATATTATCAAATAACAAAAAGCAATACAACATATTAATTTCATCATTAAAACACCAATACAATGCAACCAGAAAAACTTATTAATCCCTTATATACACTATAACATACATATCATGAACCAATCAATCAGTCAAATTTGAAAGGATATATAAAAAAAATTGCTATAAAAAAAGTAAAATTAAAAAAAATTGAATTGGGAATTTTTCTTTTTTTCCTTTTAGAACTAAAATTTTTTTGGGGCCCCCAACATTCAGGGACCCTTAGACCCGGGCCTACCAGGCCTAATGGAAAATCAGGGCCTGGTGAGAGAACAGTTTTGCTCTAATTTTTGGAAATGGAAACAGATGTAAATTCATAATAAATATCTTAAACATATATGTACATATCTTAAATTTTCATAAAAAAACATTTGAACTGTCAGAGTATAAAATAAAATGAAATTTATAGATTCCATACCGAGCTCCAACTGAGAGGTCACTAATTGCAAAGAAGTACGATTTAAGTACAATGGGATCTTCAAATATCTCATCGCCGAAAGTATTCATTTTATCTAAAGTAATTCTGATTGCTGTAGCAATCACCCACTCCTAGTAAAAAAAGAAAAACAGGTGTGAGTAATAATCACTCGTCTACATAGAATAACTTTCATACGTACTGTTAGACGCATTCCTGTAAAATTTTCATGAAGAAAATTACTTATATCAGACTAAATAAACGGGAAAACGTATTGAATTATTACGTGTATTAAAATTGTAAGGAAACTGTCATGAAAACGAAGTTTTAGTAATATTGCAGGTGAAATAAGGATATAAGTTTGGAAATTGTAACTGAAAACTGCATAATTAGTTTGTCACTCCAGTCTTCAGGGTTTTGTGATATTTTCTCAAGTTTTTTTTTTATGTTTGATGAATAAAAAATTAAATAATAGTATTTGCTATTTTCTGGAGCTTTCTGTCTGAGTAAGGACTGGCATAGTTTATCACCTGCGGAGCAAAAAACATATCGAATTTTAAACGCAGAAATTGGTGAGAAAACAGACAAAAGCTATCCGATAAAATTTACCTTGAAAATGTTGATTCTTGGCGTAACTTGTAGCTCAATTCTTATTTAGAAGGCTTCTTGATATAGCCCTTTGTAGAAAAAAACTCTCCAACTTTCTCCAACCTCTCGATCAAAAGCTTTGGTGTTAGCCATGCCATAAATGGATTGAATAGACTTTGATTCTTGAAGTGACCGTCTTTGGAGATCACATATACTTGCATTTCAGTTTCATAGAGAAGAGAATATGAACTAATAGAGTGTGAGTCCTATTATGATCTCATGTCTCTACTGATCATATCATTCTGAATTTAAGTGAACACTCGATATGCACAATTAGTTCGGTAAGCATGATAGAGAAAAATGTAAACATGCTTCAAAACATGTTTTTAACATCATATTAAGTTGTGAGATGGCAAATTGATCATATAATTGGATGTCCTGAATGCATTCTTACAAAAAGCAAACTGCAAATTAAGCTGTTAAGAAAAATTTGCAATCCTAACATTTCTGAAAATATAGAGACCTAATTTTCAGATTTAATGAAATTGCGATTCTTAGACAGGAAAAGACGCGATATTTATCCATAGACACAAATGTTAATCATTTGATTTCTATTCGATTTAAGTGATATTCTATGACGTTCCCTTGTCGATCAGCTCAGTTCAGTTAATAGTATGAATTTGAAAAGATTACGACTTGTTCGTGTAGTGTTTTCATAGCCATCCGCATGATGTCAAAACTCTCACATACTTTTAAGAACTGTTCAACTGTTGCTTCATTATGTCCCCTAGTAGAAGATCCAGCCAGAGAGCAAAACAGAATTACCATTCCGAGAAAGAAAAGCAAAGATTTTTAAAAAAATACTGTGTGCAACATATGCACCATTAGTTTTTTCCAAGAAGTGTATTTCTATAAAGGTTATGTTGAAAAGAAAATTTCAGTTTAAAACTCTTTAAAGCTCTCTGTCAAACTACTAATATAGGACTGTTCCTTGAACTGCATTTTTTTATTAAAAAATTTACAGAAAATGGTTTTTAATGTAAACGATTCCTCGAAAATTTACTTTTGCAGAATATGTATGTCATAAAAGCAAATAAATTTTCAACCATATAAAAGCTAAACAAAAAAATTAGAAGTAGTAGAAAATTGATCAGAATAATGATATGATTTTCTTTCCAGTGCGGAGGCGATTGTCTTCTTGATGGTGGGTATCTTCTGACTTGGCCCATGTAAATCCGCGAAGTCTTGCTGACTACTTCTTTAATTCGGGAGCACCATTTTAGGTGAGCCAGAGTTGCTCCCTGTGAAGGGACATCATGATAATGGCATAATGATATGATCAACAGATAATTTTATCAGAAATTGGTTGTTCAGAGTTGTAGATGGTATTCTTGATATTGTGACATTGTCTCAATTACTACACGAAATTTGTAATTATATAAGTATGTGATGCCCCATTCCTACCCCTCAACATGTCATCTATCGGCGAACTGTTGATCTGGGCGGTCTCATAAACTCTAGGATAAGAGGCCATAAAGTTCTTGTAATGTGCGGTTCTGACGTTATAGAACGCATATATCCCAGAGTGGTTCGAGGGCTCTCCAGAATTTTGACACTATTCTGACTGTTAGAATCTCATGAACTTTGAACACTTACGAGCACTTTAAACGCCGGAGAAAGCCTTTGAATTCGCCGACAGTATAAAAGAAGACCCCAATAATCCACGGGAGAAGAGATCTGTTTTTGAGTGTGAGAGAGACGCTCTCCTGGTCTGAGAGGCCTTCTGTAGGCCAGCGCTGTCAGTGAACCCTTAAGCCGTCCTGACTATCTAACTGTATAAATTCTAACTCGCTGTACATACTTGCTTTAACTGTTGTAGTTGTAGTATGTTTAACGTATCTTAGTAAAGTAATTGAAGAGAAATGCTTGTCGTATTATTGACTACGGTACAATATATTAGAAGATAGGGAGGAAAAATGTGATTGATAAATCTCATATTCTAACTATATAGGGTGTTTGCAAACTATGTCTAGAAAATAAGAGGGGGGATAGTACTCATCGAGACGAACAATGTGTATAAATCATACTAGGGCTGCATTCCACTCAGCGTGTCAGAAAAGCGTAAAGTTCAGTGTCCAAGTTGTCTCTGGAAAAAAAATGAGAATAAACCAAATAAAATCATAAGTTGCAGAATCCTATTCAGATCAGAGAAAGACCACGTTACTACCCCTCGTAAAAACCAGAAGAGATTTTAAGGGAACATCTGGGTAGGTATCGTTGATGATTGGCTGGTGGGACCGCATCTCTTGTCAAACTGTCTCACTGGCGCAGCGTACAGTGTCTTCCTGGAACAAGTGCTTCCTGGTACCTTGCAAGCTCTTCCGCTCTTCCACAGAGGGAAAAGTAGTTTATGCATGATGGAGCCCCACCACACTTTAGCACCGCATGCAACATATCATGGACGGTGAATTGGACATGGGGGACCTGTGGCTTGGTATCCACTCTCACCGGACCTAAATCTATTACACTTCTTCTTTTGGGGGACACTGGAAATCCTTGGTATACACTCGACACCTAAGGACTCCGTGGAAGATCTCGTCGCGAGAATCGCTGTTGCAGTGGGCAAGATTTACACGACATCAGGAGTGTACAAGAGGTTACGCCAGTCTTTCATTCGTCGGTGTCAACAGCGCAATGAAACCATTGGACTCCATTTTGAGAATCTACTTTGATTCTTTCTCTCATCTGAATGGGATAGTGAAATTTATGATTTGGTTAATTCTAATTTTTTTTTCCAGTGAAGAAAGTTCAACTTGGACACTGAATTTTACGCTTTTCTGACACACGGAGTGGAATGCGGTCCTAGGTTGCATTGCAAATACTTTCGTCTTGACGAGTACTATCACTCCTCTTATTTTGTCGATACAGTTTACGGAACACCCTGCATAGATCGACTGTTCTTGAATGTGCAACTGTAGAAGTGAAATGGTATAATTCCCCACGGTGTGTGGCCAATAACTATTGTATTATAAAGGATGCAGAGGCAGGGGTAAATACAGGCTTGTAAACCAATAAGTGTGGCCAATAACGAATGTATTATAAAGGATGCAGAGGCAGGGGTAAATACAGGCTTGTAAACCAATAAAAAATAGAAGAATAGCTGTCGGTGTGGCCAGTGATAGCGATCTGAAGTCTAAATTTTATTGGTTTACAAGCCTGTATATACCCCTGCCTCTGCATCCTTTATAATACATTCGTTATTGGCCGCACACCGTTGGGAATTATACCATTTCACTTCTACAGTAACACTCTAATATGTAACAGACAAATAACTACAGTACACTCTAATATGTAACAGACAAATAACTACAGTAACACTCTAATATGTAACAGACTTCTACAGTAACACTCTAATATGTAACAATATGTAACAGGCAAATGTAAAAATCTGGGAAACTACACAGAAAGCCTATCACAACAAGCCATTTCTGACAATGCATCATAATAAACTTACTTGCAAGGGTGGATTGTTTTCAAAGTCATAAGCCCCCGGACGTCCTTCAAGTGTGCTGAAGACAACTGTGCCTCCCGTCAAAGGGGATATGTCGCTGAATTCTGACGTACAGAGAGGCAGAGTCTCGTTTTCTCTGGAGGCAACTCCACCATCTGACACTCCATAAGTTTCATTACAGGAGGCACTGTAGTACTGGTAAGGCTCCCATTCGGAATAGAGGGAAGTGCGCTTATAGATGGCGAAACTCTCTGGCCGGCTGCTGTAGAAGCGCAGGCGGACGTACGATATGTCGAAAGATTTACCTACGGAAATCATGTACATGCGAGGTTTTAGAAAGAAACAAAATAAAGCATTTTTGCTGCTGAAATGAACAAAATGTTCGCTTAAAATGCCAAAGCGCTGATTGAAGATAAAACTTTCTTTGAGCGCTTTCTTGAGCTTCACTCTGGTGAAAAACTTAATGAAATAGGAAAGCACTCAGTGGTAAAATGAAGAAACCTTACAATTAGAGCCTATCTGAAGAGGCGTGGAGCCCAGCTGAAAGCATTTTTTTGGAGGATGTTTAGCTCATATCTAAGATCTTAGAGATGCAGATAAAGTTTAGGGCCTGTTCACATAGGAGTCCGTTGCGTTGCGTTAAGGAAAAGATGACGTT